>CM040396.1:111457442-111851070 GCA_022702515.1 Ilyophis sp. 1 JC-2022
ATTTCCTCCAGATTGAGTAGAAGGTTTGTGCTTTTTCTCGCTCAGCGTTGTCATTGCAATTAAAAACCCATCAATTTTTTAGTTGCCATATTTTACTCTTGACATGAAACTTGTGTCCTGCTTTAGATAGAGTGGAATTCACATTGCATTCTTAACCCTTAAGGTGTAGGATCACGTACGTGATGAGTGTTCTTAACTGAACATTCTAATGCTGATGTCATGATCACTGCTGGTAAACAAAAGCAATGGAGTTCTAGAACAATGACTTAGAATTTAGAATTTCCAAAAAACCTTCTCTTCAAAAGGTTAAATCCAAATTCAACGTGGGTGAAAGCGACTCGTTAACAAAACTTACTGCTGGGTCTATTTGAGATTAATTTGCGGTGGTGTTGTGAATGGTGTTCGATTTATTGAATCTACTCTCTGCACCTTTAGGTCCCTAACTGCATATTTTTGTGGGTTAGGAAGCAAAACTAGCTGTGCTGTGGCCAACGTTTCTGGCCCAAGGACAGTGGCGACAGTTGCCAGGGTGTGGGAAGAACTCTGTGACATCACACTCATGGCTGATTATCATTGGCTCATACAGCCTTCGGGGAGTTCTCAGGCAGATCTGGGTTCTGAAGCATTATCGGGATAGAGAGTCCTGCCACGTTTGTATATAGTTCTGTGGTACTGCCCCTTTCAAATTGCATCCAACTGTGATCCCCCAGAACACAATCTTCTTTAATAAAAGAAGACTTTGTTCTAACCAGCTACACTAAAGTCAAGGACTTTCTTACGTGTTTAAGTTAACTGATTTAAAATAACATTGAGGAAGTTGACTTTGCTGATTAGTGTTCATTTATTATCTATCTGAAATAAATGGGGCATATTAACGGTAGTCGATCGCCTCTCCCAGGCAAAGCCCAGTGCAAACGAGGTGCAGGTGCATGGCTGTGGTGTCGGGGCACCTTGATCAGCTGAAGTTGGAAGCCAAAATGAAGGCCTTTGCCAAACTTTAATGCCTTCCCACACTTCTCATGTTTTTCATAGAGTCACTTGCTTTTCTCTTAGGCACACTAAATGTATGATATGTGTGGAAAAACCTGGCTGGAGTTCAGTTTGTTCTGTACTACACAAATGCTTTGCCACAAAAATTATTGCTTGCTTGTGATATGACCTTAGCAATAGAATGGAAACCTATCTCTATTCACAGTACGTCTCTCTCTCTCTCTCTCTCTCTCTCTCTCTCTCTCTCTCTCTCTCTCTCTCTCACTCTCTCTCTCATATGTAAAGAAGTGATTTGTGTGTATGTGTGATGGGCATGCATATCGCATATTGAGTGTTTAGCGATAGCATCGTCAGTGCATCTTGATGATTATCTCCCTTTACTTCCACGTGGTTCTTGGCTCATGCCAGACATACGTAAGCCGCGCAAGATCTGGAAACGCATCACAAACGGCACGTTTATGTCCCACGGAGTTATTACTCCAAGCTATCTCACCAATTTGTAGTTTTATATGAGTCTGTACTGTGTTTGGCATTTAGGGGCTCCTTCAGGAAGTGCTCATTGTAGAACCCTTCTCATTTACAGCACATGTTCCAGTCTCCTTCAGGAAGTGCTCATTGTAGAACCCTTCTCATTTACAGCACATGTTCCAGTCTCCTTCAGGAAGTGCTCATTGTAGAACCCTTCTCATTTCTCATTTACAGCACATGTTCCAGTAGAATGTTCACATTTTTCTGTTGTGTCATTTACACACCATTTCAAATGTCCTGTAAATATATATTTAAATTGCACATGTTAGAATACACATTGTACACAAGTATTTCACATAGAAATGGAACCAACCCCAAGGATTTAAAAAAAAAAATGTAGTAGCACAAATGTTTCTTTGTCTTTGAAAAAGGATAAAAAATTAAGTGATATATAAAATTGTGTTCCAGCTGGCCTGATAATCTTGTTTGTTTTGGCCTGGTGGTGAGTATGATTGCCAAAACCTGATATTTAACAACTCTGACCACATAAATAATTTACAATCAATGGCTTGATTGCCTGCTTTCGAGGAAAACTTCACAGAATGTTTCAAATTACAAAGCATGCATTCTTGTTTGTGACATATGAGGCACACACACAAACTGGATCAAAGAAAATATGTATATAAACAAAGATAGCACATTTATTGTAAACTGACAGAATAAACATAATTTTCATTCAATTTGGTTGTTCTACTGAACAGTTAAAAAACATTGGTTGGATCGGTACTGGTGCCAATTGTTTATATACTAATAACTATAACTGGAGTTTCACAGAACTGTTAACACAATTCTGCCTTTATCTCAAGATCATCACTCCCCTTTTTGCGTTGTGTGCAATAGGGCCACACTTAAAATGCATTCATTTACTTTACCCAATGCTATAACAAAGATGGATGGGCATTCCTATAGTCGGACCTTTATTGGCCAAAAAGATCAACCAGTGTCGTCTTGTGTAGCCAATGCGCAGGTGTCAACTTATGTCAACACGTCCAAAACTTGGACATGAATTTGCCATCAACTCGGTCACCATTTAGGCACTATTTGAAACACTGCAATTTATTGGATTGGAAAATAATATTCTCAAATGTTTTGAAAAACTACTCTAACGTGTATTTCAGCAGTTTTAAGAACACAAATAAAAATGCATTTGTCAATCACTGCTGACTTTAATATGAATGACGTTAATAACTGCAATTAAATGTGTATGCATACTTTATACCATGTAGAGTATTACTTTACATGTTCAGTTGTTCAAAAATACGTTATGAACTACTTTAATGGATACACTCCTATAAAAATGTTAGCTATTTTAAAGTGCTTCCAAATTATTGAACGCGTCTTACCATCTGTATGCATAACTATAAGCGTCTGAAAATGTATAGCTTTTCCCTTAATTACATTTTGATCCGATGCAGGTGCATATTACAGTAACGTTTAACACATTTCCAGTAAATATGGTGAATTCGGGTTGAATGGGACATTTAAGCTTCACAGTGTGGAGCTATTTAACATAACATTTTAACGCCCTAAATATATATCTGTAAACCGCAATCTATAGCTATAATCACCGTTGTACAGAATGTAATGGCATTCTACAATATTGCGAACATCCTTGTCAATTTTAGTTTAGCCATTAAGAAATTATTAGCCTGTTCTGAATAATTAAATCAGAAATGCTGTATTTTTCTGAGAAGAAAATGACTTGCGGTGTGGCATTTGAGGCGCATTGCACAATCCTATCATAACATGAAATTTAAAAAGATAAAAAATGAAGGTCTAACGATATTTTTGACAAATGATGTTGTAAAGGCTGTCTTGTACCCTTGTGGGAAATAATGAAATTGCCATTATTTCTCCATGATCGTTGTGTGAGCGCACGCAGCGACAATATTAATACCCCTCCTTTCATACTGTATTCGATATCCTGAAGGGGGAGGGCTCTACTTTGTCACAGGCTGCTATGTAGATTAACCTTTCAATTAGTTCTTATCGGGTCCTTACTGCTTCGGCGCGAGCTGTCGCGTGCGTTCATATTAAATGAAGTGAAGCCTTTGCAATCTATTAATCTTTTTATTTATGACTCTTCACGTCAATTAATGCATTTGTGAGGAGTAGAGGAGAGACCCTTGAGAAAACTTGCGAAGGTAACTACCAGCGAACGTTTTGTACCTAGCTAGCATCAGTAGGCATTTTCCTCTCGCTCGGCTCAGCCATAGTCTTGTTGCATTTCGTTGGCTTGATAGCCTAGATAGTGTAGTTAGTTGGTTACTGTTTAGTAGGCTACGGTGCATTCAACCGATGAGCTTGAAACCAGTCATTTCTAAATACATCAGCGCAGAAATGTACCGTGTCTTTAGTCAAACATGCATGGTTGGAAAGGAGCTAGCTTGCGGAATAGAATACGTTCAAAGATATTCACTAGCTGTGGAATTTTCCAGATACATTTCTGAATTTTGGGACTTGGCTTGTTTGATTCTTCCCTGACACTGCTGCTCGTTCGAAATAGAAAAGTTAACAAATTGTACATTGTTCTCTGAATTAGCCTAATGCATGCAGCTAGCAAGCGCTCAGCCTGGTGAGATGAGCTGTGCCTCGGGGAGGTCGTGCGTTGCGTGCACATTGTGTGGTAAAGGGCTGGAGTGGGGACAGCACAAATAAGCAGTGCTACCATTGCGCGAGCTAACCGTTACATATTTTATGCGTTTGTCGGACGCATGTGACATGTCAGATTGGATGTTCAACAGCAAAATGCTTGAATTTTCACGTCTGTATATAGCAATGATGAAATGTGACAGCTGGTTAGATAACTTTATGGCAATGAATGTGCGACGTATACAGTTGTGATGCAAACGCCTGAAATTAAAAGTCGTAGCTTGATCCAACAGAATAAATGACAGTCCAACAAACTTCACGTTAATTGTTTTGTAGATTGCCTAGATACATTATGACTAAGTATTTAGCTGACGTTACATGTAACAAATGGCAATAACCTAACATTATGCCTTGGTAACGTTAAGGGTTCCAAATATGTGACATAATATAGCCTACTTTACAGACGAAACGTCGCAATAGATAGGCAGCTACAGCTGCGTGCTCCGTAGCTAGCCGTTTACGTTTCCTCTAATCTTGTTTAATGACGCGGTTAATCAATGCATCGAATGCAATTCTTCTTTATTCATCTCCTATTTGCGGGCAAAGGTGTCGCCCGAAGGGACGCGAGTCACTTGTTTCTAATCGTTCCCTTAAAAGGCGGGGCAATTGAATATTATTGGCAGATAGTGGAGCCAACAAATTCTCCCAGGGGCTGATCTTATTGTGTATGATTGACGTCTTCTTTACCAAACCAGAAATGGTATTTTGTCTTTTCGCAACCAATATGAAAGTTTGTAGGGAGGGTGCATCGGTTGTGAAGGTACGGGTTTAATGAGACTCCATTGGGCTGTAATCAGTGTCATGTCGGATTCATGTAAACTACAACATTGTAACAAAATGGCGTCTGTTTAGGTAACACCAGGCAGCAGTGCCGTCAGCCCGCAGCCGCTCAGCTGGTACGAGTCAAGGTTTGTGATTTGTCTTTCACTCCTAGTCACAGGTTAGCTAATTGGAAAATTAATTTTCCGCCATAAATTATCGATGATTATCTGTCGGAAGCAGTCGTAAATTATTATTAAAGCTAGGCAGTATAAAATCAGTGCGTGAATTTGACTGAACGAGCTAGATAACGGTAGCGAGCTAGCTAGATAGGTGCTGTTACCATTGACAGCCAAGGCTTGCCATCTCGCAGACGAGAAGGTTATAAACTTGGAACCATGATAACTAACCGTAGCACTTGCAATATTTTGTTTTCAAATGTATTTATGCAACTATTTGTTTGCATGCTTGGGTGTAAATACTAGCTTGCCTGTCTTAACTTAGAATTAACGGCCGGCTAAGCTGTCAACTCCAAATGTAACTTGGCTAGTTATTTTTGAAATGTGCATCTTTTATTATCGTCCATTCCGGACTGCCTAACGTGTACCAACTTTACAAGTTTCGAAGCGAGTAAATGACTCGTTTATTAATGTGCATCACAAGTGCGTGGGTTTATATGAGATCAGAGGAAGCCGAATTGACCATATAAAGGAGTCGTTGATGTTAACGAGCTTGGCCAGTGCAGCGGCTGTGGTGTTTCGCCTTTCAATCCTGTTTTGACCCTTTTACGTTGCTGCATAGTTGGATGTGTGGCCATTAAGGTTTTGCAATCGATACCTGACTCGCTAGAAGGGGGGAAGAATGCAAGAACAAATCGCACAATTGAAACACAGGTCACCTGCTGGTTTATCGCGTCGGCTCCTGTTTGTTTTCATCATTTACTTACTTGCTAATGGAATTTTGAGAAAAGACGTCATATGTCATGGCTACCAACCTAAGAATGCATTTGAATCTTGCATTTTTATTGTAGCCTGACATGGTGCATAATCATAATGTTTTCTTATGAATTGCCTTTTATTAAAAGGCAAAATTGTTAGTAGCCTTTTCACCATTAACTGTACTTCCAATACTCATTAAGGTGTCAGTAAACACTATATTACTCTGAAGGCCACTCAAGATCACAACGTTTTAGCAAGTGGTAATCCAAGCAGTGGATTAAATACAGTCCGCAGATGTCCTCATCTCCAGTTAGCATATTGTTTATAGACGATCCATCTGCACAGTCTTTAAACTGGATCAGATCAGCACACTGAATAAAGTATAACAGTTTTTTTGTGGGTGCCTGATTTCAGGAATTCAGTGAAGTCTGCTCCCAGAGTCAGTTGTCAGACTGCCTTTTCTAAGGGTTTAAGTGCTTTGAAAGTTTGTATATTTAAAGCCGAGCCTTTCCAAACATTTCCTGGTTTCAGATCAGGCTTACTAAATTTGCTGACCTTTATAAAGATTGGGGATTAAATGGGGTTAATGCAGACAATGACTGTACTTATTGGTAGAAAGTGGCCTAAGCTCCATGTCAATGAATGGTTCTCATGGCACAACTATGTAAATAAAGCACAGTCGATCCAGACTCTGTCTTAATAACCCCCATCCCCCTCTATGTGCGTATAGCTGCCTTCACTGCTATACAGATCATTTCATCAGTTAATGGCTGTTATTATTGCGTAATCATGTCATTGATCCATATCCAAAGGCTGCAGTTATTGTCAAGCGCCTGCTGTGCGGACGGTGTTCTCCGTGCAGTTTTAGAGGTCAGAGAATGGTCAAATGCATGTTTGTGACCTTTTCAGATTCAGGAGGGAAAAGAAAGTGGGTCAAAGGCAGTGATAGACCTTGTTTTACAGGGATGGAAGCGCTACTCTCCTGGGCTGTACTGTTATAGACCATATTAACAGCACTTTAATGGCCCAGCCCCCAGCCTGCTTTCAGATCAATTGAATGGAGAAAAAAAAGCAAAACAAAGCTGAATTTAATCTGAGTGACGGAAAAATAGTCGTCGATTTTAACGTGAGCATCTTTGTCTTTAATATTGCTAATCTTCTTTAAAAATACTTTGCATTTTGAATGGAGACCTTTAGTAATTATTTTGGGAACATTACACATATATTTGACTGCTTGTGTGGAAAAGTCAGCTCAGGTTGTGCGTTTTAGCTTTGGACTGCTACTTTTGTAATCAGTTTTTTTTTTATTCCCCTGACTTGTCTGTTTTAGGTTTTGGCTCTCAGCCATTGAGGACTCTTCTTCAGTACTGCCCAGCTCTCATACTCCATTCACTGCTCCTTCCCCAGGATTTACAAAAATGTCGTCACATGTTCGGCTGCGTCATTTATTCTTAAAGTGCTTTGCGAGGTACGAATGCGTTTGATTTACAACGGGACGAGGGATATATATCTATGGATCGCGTGCCCAATGTGAAACAAGCGATCCGACCATGGTGAGACGGGCTGACCCACTGTACACAGGGTGGATTCTGGAAGCCATACAGAAGATCAAGCGGCAGAAACAGCGCCCCTCGGAGGAGAGAATCAGCCACACGGTCTGGGCGGCTCATGGGCTGGACAGGGAGGGCGTGGTCGAGCAGCTGGAGTTGAACGTTCGCAATGGCTCTGTTCTCAAGGTTACGAACAAGGGCAGCATATCGTTCAAAGACCCGGGCAGTGCCGGGCGGGCCTCGTTCAGCGGGAAAGACCCGGGGCAACCCTCCTCCCTGAAGCCCAGAAGCTTCTCCGTTTCCATGGTGAACCCTGCGTGGGGGCCGGGCGACCTGCGCCACGTGGATTGGAATAGGATCCTGAAACGGGCCATTGAAGGTCTGGACGATCCCAGCGGGTCTTCTTTGAGAAACATCCAGCGGTACCTGAGGAGCCAGGACGACTCGGCGGCCCGCGACCTGGCGGTCTTTCAGCAGCGGCTGCGGCTCGCGGCGAAGCGTGCCGTTAACAACGGGAGGCTGCTGAAGACCGGCCCGCTGTACCGAGTCAACTACGGGAGCGCCGAGGGAAGGGCGCCACCTAGAGGCACCTGCTCGTCACCGCCGCCCGTCACACTTCTCCCGCACGAGAAAGACCAGGTAGGCCGAGCGTGTTCCCTGTTTGTCTGCGAGGTCTCCAAGCAAGCGCAGCGGGGGTTTCAGCGCTCTGTGATCTTACACGAGCGTTCAAACGCATCGGCTGTTTGTTGGTTGGAGTAATTTATGTTTGGTCATTAATCACATATCGTGTCACCTCCTGATTTGACATGATGTTCGCACATTTAGGGCCTGGGCTACTTTTTACTTTACCGGTTTTTAAGTGTAACCACACATGCAAAATGCAAAACCACAAACACACCACCAACATCACCATATTTGTTTTTGCACAATCATCGGTCATGTTATTTTTTTGTTTTTTTTTTTTTTTTTTTTTTAAACCTAAAGGTCTTAGCAAATCGGGCCCTTAGTCTAAGACATTTGGGACTCCAAACTGAATCTCCTCTCTGTGTCATAGTGTGATGAGGTCCATGTGGCAGCCTGTCTGTTAGTCACTTTTAATCGGGTTTCATGACTGAATTGTGATTAAAAAAATGTTTGAATTGAACCTCTTTACGTCAAGAGCTGAACCAGTAATCTGTTGACTTAAAAGAAACATTAACTTTTACAAAAAATCTGATTTCAGTGTTAGTCTTTGCCCAGACAGTTTTCTTGCGCACTGAAGGATATTTCTGATGTTTCTGATGTTTCTGATGACCTGGCAGCTTTACAGTGGCTGGTCTAGGAGCATTGTGTACATTTCTAACTCCAAAGCACCGGAACAGCAGCATGAGGTCTCTAGAGGTGCTGCGCTTTTGAGTGGGGAAATTTTGAGTTATGCTTTATGGATCTTTTCAGTCAGCTCGATTAGGCTAGATGGACATTTGTGATAGGAACTTGAAGCTACCGTTTGCTTCAGTTTGTCATCAAGGTTATCACAGGTTTATAGAGAGGCCATTACTAATGGTTAGCCTACATGAGAAGTATGTGTGTAAACTGAAGGTTGGCTACTTTGGCTACCATGGATATTGGATAATGCTAAAATGCTTGACTCGATCCTCTTGTCATTTGTATATATTATGTTTCTGTTAAGTAAGAGTCTTTACTCAACTGCCTAGGGCAGTCATTTGTTTGCCTTGCATCCAAACTGCGTGCAGTGTTGATTCATTATTCATTTTCTGTTTGTGTCAGATGCACAATTATCATGTTGGCAGCTTAGTTGTAATTGGCAGTAATTATTTATTTAACCTTTGTGTGGAAGAGGCACATGGATATGTGTAGATTGTCAGTTTCCCCCCTTATCTGAACTACAAACAAAAAGTGCTTTCTTTCCTGACTCTTTCAAGAAGGAGATAATTTTGAACAAAATGTTTATCTAAGTGGTACACTGGGAAAACTTTAAGGGACACACTTGGGACCAAAAAAAACCCCCCTTCAGGTGGAAACCGTATTAAATGGGTTTAGATAAAGTTGCACGCATGTAGATAAATGACTGAAGCGCCCCGTTTGAAAGGGCAGATTTTTATCTGTAAACCAGGCCTAATGCGTGTTGCTGAAGGCGGTGTAAGTGGAATGCTATGTCGCGCTCAGTGCGTTATGTTAAGGGAGGCTGTAGACTAATAATGGCCAGTGCGTTTTCTCTATAGGAGATGTACACCTTTTAAATCTGTACTCTTTTTTCATAGTTAAATAAGGGAGTGTGAGACATTGTATGGGTAATGTTTGAAGCTGAATTTAGACCAAACTGATGGGTGTTTTCTTATTATTTTTAATGATTTATTAAATTTTTTATTTTTAAGTGACTAAGACTATTAATATTTATTTCTCTGGAGCCCAAACCATTTTAATACGAACGTATGAACCAGCAGTTATCCCTCGACCAGCTGAATAATGGTGAAGATTGAAATTGGCCCAGTGTAGTCACAAGCATCTAAATGTGAAAGCTAGCCTACTAATCAAACACAACTGATCATTTTGACAGTTAGCCTACAGCTTACAGCTTATCGTCACCCAAGGGCAAAACGTTTCTTGCTTTAATGCGTATTGACATTTTAATATGAGCATTGTTCAGCATGAGCATGAGCATTATTCTGATGTTTGTAAAGTGGTAATTGTAAATGAAAGCACACCCCAGAGACTAATGATTATTCTTATTCTTACCTTTGTGGGATTTTACCGCTTTGAGTTTTCTTTTTATCCGAGGTTCATAACTTAGGCCGCAGTTCCAGGTGTTTGTGCTCGTTGCTAATGGCAACCCGTTGCAGTTTTCACTAATGGTGTGGAATTGTTTTTGGGCATCCCAGAGCAGATCCCGTCAGGAAAGGTCACATGTCTCCCATCGTCCAATCCGCAGCATGGGTTTGCACACAGAGTAACCTGGCAGTCGCACCCCACTGTGGGTGTGTGCTGGCCTGGAGTTTCAGCCAATCCGAGTCAACCTCTGGCCTTATTAAACCCTTACCTGAGATGCAGGTGAGTTTTAGAGTGCAGAATGTTAGAGAGCTGTGCTGGTAGCATTAAACATGGCCTCGTTAACCAGGGCACAGGACCTTCATGCGTATCATGTGCAATAGGGCCTAACACACTTTCTGTCTGGTTTCCGGCTCTAACTGTTATGAACTCAGCACTTTAATGCCCGTCGTTAATTTTATTTTTATCCACTGACAGTGTTCACAGACTCAATCTAACTCTGGAGTTGGACTGCAGAGATCTGCAGGGTATGATGGACTGCAGAGATCTGCAGGGTATGTTGGACTGCAGAGATCTGCAGGGTATGATGGACTGCAGAGATCTGCAGGGTATGTTGGACTGCAGAGATCTGCAGGGTATGATGGACTGCAGAGATCTGCAGGACTGCAGAGATCTGCAGGGTATGATGGACTGCAGAGATCTGCAGGGTATGATGGACTGCAGAGATCTGCAGGGTATGATGGACTGCAGAGATCTGCAGGGTATGATGGACTGCAGAGATCTGCAGGGTATGATGGACTGCAGAGATCTGCAGGGTATGATGGACTGCAGAGATCTGCAGGGTATGATGGACTGCAGAGATCTGCAGGGTATGAAATTAACCTTTTCACTCATTGGCCAGAGTGGCTTGTGGATTCTAAATCACCGGCCATTTTCAACATTTTACCAGCCACATTTCCTTTTACAATATAACACAACCTGGTTTGTTACCTGCCAAAGTGGTGGCTAGAGTACAAAACCTACCCGTCACAATCAAAAATGGCTGGTGGTAAATTTTATATCCTGGATCTGTCTGATAAATTTTGGGGTATTGGCTCCTGTATCTACCTCTGTTGGGACACACTCTGAGGCCTGCACTTTATTCCACTTCTCAAACTCCCTGTAACTTTCCCCAGTTTACAAGATTACAAAGATGTAAACTTTTATTATTTTATTTATTCATTTATTTATTTTTTACTGTTGTGGTTGGATTTAATAATTTTTAAATATAAACACAAGACGTTCTCTCCTGATCATTTGAAATGCTATATATATATATATATATATAGTATATATTTAAAAACCCTCCGATAGTTTTTTTTTGGTCTGAAATGTGACAAAAGAAGGGGACGGGGGACGGGGACGGGGGTGGGGGTTGGTTTGTGTGAACGGACCCTTAAAAACAGTGTCTCTGAAAAGGCCAGGAGCAGCTGGAGACTTGACCAGTCCCCCACTGCTCAATTACTAACAAAGAGGTCCGGCTCGCACCCCGCCACCAGCGCCGCATATCACAGCCATCTGCGGGGCGGCAGGCCGGCACCGCGCTACCATGTCCCCCTGTCAATGAAACGCATCGCCTAGCAACAGCCCGGCTCCCATGCCTGGAGACCAAAGGCTCGCGTTCAGCGGCCGATTCAAAGACACGGGAATGCGCCCCGCGTCTGATTGCCTCATGGCTCCTATTGTTAACAGTCTCCTCTGAAGTGAGTACCAGTGTATATTTCATCACCGGGGCAACCGGCAAAACCACAAGCATGTAGAGACAAACACCACAATGACATTTTAAACGCTTCTGCTCTCGTTTCTCTAGATTAATCTTTTAAAATCATGGAGTGTTTTTAGGTTGGGAAAGAACCATTGAGCAGTTGTAATCTACTTGCATAGAGTAGAAAATGAATGCAAGTTACCCTTTTTTTAATACTGCAGAGCGCAGATTTTGTTACTGAAGAATAATTCGTGTTACTTACTGCAGAGATAATTCAACTGCAGAGAAAATTTTGCATTTGTTTTACTGCAGAGAATAATTCAGCTGCATGTGTTACTTACTGTAGAGAATAATTCAGCTGCATGTGTTACTTACTGTAGAGAATAATTCAGCTGCATGTGTTACTTACTGTAGAGAATAATTCAGCTGCATGTGTTATTTACTGCAGAGAATAATTCAGCTGCATGTGTTATTTACTGCAGAGAATAATTCAGCTACATGTGTTACTTACTGCAGAGAATAATTCAGCTGCATGTGTTATTTACTGCAGAGAATAATTCAGCTGCATGTGTTACTTACTGCAGAGAATAATTCAGCTGCATGTGTTACTTACTGCAGAGAATAATTCAGCTGCATGTGTTACTTACTGCAGAGAATAATTCAGCTGCATGTGTTACTTACTGTAGAGAATAATTCAGCTGCATGTGTTACTTACTGTAGAGAATAATTCAGCTGCATGTGTTACTTACTGTAGAGAATAATTCAGCTGCATGTGTTACTTACTTAAGAGAGCATGTGTTATTACTGCAGAGAATAATTCAGCTGCATGTGTTTATTTACTGCAGAGAATAATTCAGCTGCATGTGTTATTTACTTACTGCAGAGAATAATTCAGCTGCATGTGTTATTTACTGCAGAGAATAATTCAGCTGCATGTGTTACTTACTGCAGAGAATAATTCAGCTGCATGTGCTGACTTACTGCAGAAATTTAGGCACTGGGGCTCCCTGCTGGTATACCACAATCTATATGAATGAGTTCAGTAAGTCCACTGTACTCTGCACTTGAGTCTATAGGATTTTGCTCAATAACAGGCTACACTGCCAAGATGGGGACCTCCTGTGGTGACAGTCGTGTAAAAAAAAATAATAATAATTGAGCAACAGCCACCTATCATTGAAACGTAAAGAAAACAAACAGCTTTAACGGCTTACTTGAACATTGAGACGACATGTTTTTCCATCAACAGCATGCAGATCATGTTCCTGTTAAACCCAGGTGATGAGAATGTCTGGCAGGGTAACTATGTTTTGATTTTGCTAGCAGTTAATTGTAATAAACTCAAGTAAACACAATTAACAATTAAAATAAGTGTTTTCAGATACGAGCTGCCTAAAACACGTAGAGTTTGTGTTCGTGCACGCTCGAGGCGTTTTGCTTTCAGTGGACCAACCAGAAACCTGTGCATTATCCGAGTATTTTAAACAACCAATCATTGAGTGATGAGTAATCAGTGAGATGTGTGATAAACGATTATAAGTGCTTGTAACAGTAAGATATGTGATAAACGATTATAAGTGCTTGTAACAGTGAGATATGTGATAAATGATTATAAGTGCTTGTAACAGTGAGATATGTGATAAACGATTATAAGTGATTATGTGATAAACGATTATAAGTGCTTGTAACAGTGAGATATGTGATAAACGATTATAAGTGCTTGTAACAGTGAGATATGTGATAAACGATTATAAGTGCTTGTAACAGTGAGATATGTGATAAACGATTATAAGTGCTTGTAACAGTGAGATATGTGATAAACGATTATAAGTGCTTGTAATGGTAAATCATGTGTCTTGTGTTTTTAACATACCCTGAGGGGTGACCGCTAGCTCTGAAACATCCATCTTTTTTTATCTGATAAACGGCATGTTTGTTTTCTAAATGATCTGTTATCATGGACAGATATTAAGACATTAATCTTTTCATTTCGTGGAAAAAGTACTTTGAAAAAAGAAAATGTTTGGGGAAAAATGTAATCTAAAGTTTCCCTTCACTGTGGTGCTTTTGGCACAGAATTTCAAAATGGCCGCCAAAAACCTGAATGTGGAGTGCAGTGTAGATGAGTGGAAAGAAACATGGCACAGACACAACAAAATGTGTAAAACATTTGAAGGGGACTGTAGACTATCTATAGGTGCTATATCTGATCTTTACTATGTTCTTTACATGATAAATGACATACGGGGGGAAAAAAAGAAAACATTAAATGATTTTTTTTTTTAAATCAATAAATAATAATAATTTTCTATCAGTAATTCATGAAGTGGACTTATTTGGAACACTAAGTGGTAGACCTACTAAGCCCAATCCAACCTTTTCACATATTTCATAATATTTCATCTCAAATGTAGAGAAGTTTATCAAACCAAGTAATAATTTCAGGGAATGTCATCAGTCGGCTGTGACTGTTTTGCAGGGAAGGATATTTTACACATTAACAGAAGTTTGATCTGTTGGCTTTATAATGGCACATATCAGGGCATTCAGGGGTTATGGTCGAAAACGAGCCTCGTCTCCAAAGCCGCATGTATGGCAACAATGTCCAGAGGCTGTACATATGAACAGATTAATTTAGAGTTATTATAATAAATCTGTTTCATATATTGTGCCTATTTCTTTCTGTCTCAGGCTGTGCCATATGAAATAAGATTACATTAGATTTTAAGAGAACAGTTATAAGATTAAACATATTTTTCTGAAGGGTAATTGGGTACTATACACACATACATACACACACATACACACATTCATATCGTGAATATAGTATTTTCAGAAGATATTGCTTTACTTTGTAAGAATGAAAAGCAAGAGGGTACTGCGTTTGAATCCCGGCCGAGGGCCTTTCTGTGTGGAGTTTGCATGTTCTCCCCGTGTCAGCGTGGGTTTCCTCCGGGTACTCCGGTTTCCTCCCTCAGTCCAAAAACATGCAGGTTAGGCTAATTGGAAACTAAATTTTCCATAGGTATGAGTGTGTGAGTGAACGGTGTGTGTGCCCTGCGATGGATTGGCGACCTGTCCAGGGTGTATTCCTGCCTCTCTTGCCCAGTGTATCCCCCCAATGCATGCTGGGATAGGCTGATCTTCTCCCACCTTGACCCTGACTGGGTTAGATAATGGATGGATGAATGGAAATTAGAAATGGCACGTTATTTACAACTGTGACGAAGCTTCTCTAAGTGCTTCTGCATGTTTTTACTCTGAGGTTTATTGGAGCCATTGAGCTGCAGAAGTGATCCGTGAGCTCGGCCCTTGCAGTGCTGCTCTTGCTGATCCGTGAGTTCGGCCCTGCAGTGCTGCTCTTGCTGATCCGTGAGCTCCGCCCTGCAGTGCTGCTCTTGCTGATCCGTGAGCTCGGCCCTGCAGTGCTGCTCTTGCTGATCCGTGAGCTCGGCCCTTGCAGTGCTGCTCTTGCTGATCCGTGAGCTCGGCCCTTGCAGTGCTGCTCTTGCTGATCCGTGAGCTCGGCCCTTGCAGTGCTGCTCTTGCTGATCCGTGAGCTCGGCCCTGCAGTGCTGCTCTTGCTGATCCGTGAGCTCGGCCCTTGCAGTGCTGCTCTTGCTGATCCGTGAGCTCGGCCCTTGCAGTGCTGCTCTTGCTGATCCGTGAGCTCGGCCCTTGCAGTGCTGCTCTTGCTGATCCGTGAGCTCGGCCCTTGCAGTGCTGCTCTTGCTGATCCGTGAGCTCGGCCCTTGCAGTGCTGCTCTTGCTGATCCGTGAGCTCGGCCCTTGCAGTGCTGCTCTTGCTGATCCGTGAGCTCGGCCCTTGCAGTGCTGCTCTTGCTGATCCGTGAGTTCGGCCCTTGCAGTGCTGCTCTTGCTGATCCGTGAGCTCGGCCCTTGCAGTGCTGCTCTTGCTGATCCGTGAGCTCGGCCCTTGCAGTGCTGCTCTTGCTGATCCGTGAGCTCGGCCCTTGCAGTGCTGCTCTTGCTGATCCGTGAGCTCGGCCCTTGCAGTGCTGCTCTTGCTGATCCGTGAGCTCGGCCCTTGCAGTGCTGCTCTTGCTGATCCGTGAGCTCGGCCCTTGCAGTGCTGCTCTTGCTGATCCGTGAGCTCGGCCCTTGCAGTGCTGCTCTTGCTGATCCGTGAGCTCGGCCCCTGCAGTGCTGCTCTTGCTGATCCGTGAGCTCGGCCTTGCAGTGCTGCTCTTGCTGATCCGTGAGCTCCGCCCTGCAGTGCTGCTCTTGCTGATCCGTGAGCTCCGCCCTGCAGTGCTGCTCTTGCCGATCCGTGAGCTCGGCCCTGCAGTGCTGCTCTTGCTGATCCGTGAGCTCGGCCCTTGCAGTGCTGCTCTTGCTGATCCGTGAGCTCGGCTCTTGCAGTGCTGCTCTTGCTGATCCGTGAGCTCTGCCCTGCGGTGCTGCTCTTGCTGATCCGTGAGCTCGGCCCTTGCAGTGCTGCTCTTGCTGATCCGTGAGCTCGGCCCTTGCAGTGCTGCTCTTGCTGATCCGTGAGCTCTGCCCTGCAGTGCTGCTCTTGCTGATCCGTGAGCTCGGCCCTTGCAGTGCTGCTCTTGCTGATCTACTGGCTCATAAGCACATATTCGCATTGTTCTTTTGCACCAGAACCTGGCGCTGATTGGCTGGAAGAAGCGCTGCACAGTCATCTTATCTGTGGGTTTAAAGGAAAACAGATGTCAGAGAGTTTCATATTTAATTGGGTAAATAGGTGGGGTTTAATATTTAATTGGGTAAGTAGGTGCTGGCGGTAAGAGCGGAAGGTGACCTGAGAGTGCACTACCTGCACACACACTTAACCCTGTGGAAGCATCTAGAACCTAATCACTGTGAACACTGTGCTCATTAAGTGTTTTAGGTTTGTGGGAGACCTTGTGGAGGTAATGTGAGCGTAATCAAAGCGCCGTCCTCATTAAGTGCTTTAAGTTTGTGGGAGTGAGGAGATGATGGAACGGCGGGATTTTTAATGGAATGAGACCGGCGTCCATGACAGCCCGCTGATCATTCCTGTCTCCACTTTAGCCGGCGAGCTTTAGCCTGCCTGGTAAATAGAGCTTCCTTCCACACAGGAGCACACACAAATACACACGCACACGCAAACGCACATGCACACGTACACACACACAGACACCACAAACACACTCTTGTAGACACGTGCACACGCACACACACACACCTTCACTTTTCTGTAGTGGATTTTAGCACCTCCCCAGTAGCCACTTCACTGGAGTGTGACTGAATTGCAGAGTGCAGGTTGAAGTGATCTAAATGGACCTAATCTCTGCCAGTTCCATGAAGACCTTTTTGGAACAAAACTAGAGATGGATTTACTGTTTGATGAGAATTGGGAAGCAGGTGGGCTATTTCTCAGTAGAATCAAGTGTTTACCACGAGCGTGTAGCCTAAGTGCATATAAACGGATGTGATATGAGTTTAACAGGAAACATTTTCACTCGTTTTATAACTGGAAAGTAACTCACACATTCTTTGCTTGGGGCATGAAACGGGTGACCTTCTCCTTCCTCTTTCCAAAGAGATGGAACCTGCTGCCCAGTCCGTCCGCCCCAGTCCGTCCGCCCCAGTCCGTCCGCCCCAGTCCGTCCGCCCCAGTCCGTCCGCCCCAGTCCGTCCGCCCCAGTCCGTCCGCCCCAGTCCGTCCGCCCCAGTCCGTCCGCCCCTGTCCGTCCGCCCCAGTCCGTCCGCCCCTGTCCGTCCGCCCCAGTCTCTTATTCAGTAGGAAGGCTGTTGAGTGTTGACCTTGAATAGTATATGATGAATACTTATCTGCTAAATCCATTCATATCTACATGGTGCTAGAAAGTATTCATACCCCTTCACTTTTTGCACACTTTATTGTGTCGTAGATTTAATTTTAAATGGATAAAATTGCCATTTTTGCAGATCAATCTACACTCAATAACCCATAATGACAAAGTGAAAACATGTTTTTATAAATTTTTGCTAATTTATTAAAAATCTAAAACTACATCACCACATCTACTCCATATCTGGCCGCAGAGTGATGGTTTGAGGCTCGTTCAATAGCTCAGACCCTTGATGACGTACAGCCATTTCACCAGTCATGTGTTCCATACTGTACCAGCGTAATTTACAGCTGAATCTAGTCTTACCCCCCAATTCCCATAGAGATCAATTCAAATGCAGAGAGCTTATAGTATCGCTTGTAACGGTACCTGAAAATAAGATATCGAGAGTCTTTTGATGTTGATTGGTCACAGACTTCAGGAAGTAACAGCATGCAAAGGATATGCAACCAAATATTAAATATGATAAAAATACATTAAAGCAAAGGGTATGAATACTTACTTAATACATTTACAAAAATTTGTACGCACCTGTGTGATGTACGCACCTGTGTGTAGCACGCACCTGTGTGATGTACGCACCTGTGTGTAGCACTGTGTAGCACGCACCTGTGTGATGTACGCACCTGTGATGCACGGCGGCCATTTTGCACCAGAGAGCTCACTGCACACCAGGTGAAGAGGGGGGGGTTATTAAAATGGGTTCAGCACCAGAATGATCAGGTGACCTGTGCTTAAACTCCCCCTGGAGATCCCTGACTCTTTGGGGATCTTTAACAACTGCAGTGACTCAGGACCTCAGCTGTTGTCTAGTGTCTTTTGTATCTGTTTAACGTGGAAGTGCAAAGTACAATGTCCCTGTCATTGCATTGAGACATTGGCTTGACTGCTTAGTCCAGAGCAGGGTGTGAAATGAACACCAGCCAAATCCTGTGTAGCTGGTCAGATTTTCTACTCTAGCAGCCACTTTAGCAGGTAACCAACCAGGTTGTGTTATAATGTATAAGGTAATGTGGCTGGTAAAAAGATAAAAATGGCTAGTGATTTTTTGAATCCACAAGCCACTCTGTCCAGTGGGTGAAAATGTTACTTGCATACCCTGGTTCTGAGGCAAGACTGCCCCCTACTGGCCCTCCAAACATCACAGAGTCAAATGGCAGAAGAAATGACACATTGGTCACCGTGTCACACCACTTCCCCTGTGGTATGTGTTTGAGGTTTAGGTCAGACTCTAGCTGACACTCAGGCTAAAGACGACCGCTCATTTATTCTGTTTAATGTGACACAAGCGCTGTGAAAGCATGATCATATCACAGTGTATGCCAGGCTCTGACCTCCTGCTCCTGGTCGTTTAAGAAAAATGTTGTGGCAAGCTGTGATGGCTCGCCATAATGATTCCTTCAGTTTTAACAAGACAACCTGCAGGAAATTTAGAAAAGGGGCCATTCATGTAAGAAGTTATGTTGGCTAAACTGTGAAGCGCAGCGGTCTTATAGCCGACTGATTGAAGTGTCTCAGACTGTTTAGGACAGGATGTGACATCATAAAAGCTCTTTTCTGAGAGGACGTCTGTTGCAGTGACAGTGTGAGATGTAGTGAGACTGCAGTTTGTTTGTAATAATGTGATTAATGACCCGATGCTGCTCGCCTCTGGCTTGCTTTAGGGGATTTATGGGGTCAGACCGCCAGGGTATCCTGTGAAGTATATAGGGACAAATGTTTTGTAAAATACTCTATATAAATAAAATTTAAAAACATTTAATGTGAAGTTGATTCGATTCTTATATTTCTTCAGTGGTTGGGCTAAAAGACACTGCCCTTAGTTCAAACTCTGTGTTCTTACTTATGTTGATTGTGGTACTAATTTAACCAAAATATAGCTTGATTCATTTGGTTGGATTACAAGCTAAAAATCATACCACTTCAAAACTATTTTTCATCATGTTGTGTAACACCAGGCTCCCGGTTTGGCGCGATAATACAATTCCCAGTAAGCGTTTCAGCAACGTCTCATAGACGTCACAGATAATTACTTTGCGATGAACTATGGGAGCTGGAGGCAAGGGAAAGGCAGACATGGCTGTGTGTGTACATTGTGTTTTGAGAGAGAGGAACATTGCACAGACGTGGTAAAGTGCTCGTTTGACAGAGGAGGGGTTCCCACACACGTACAGAGGGTTGATTTAGGAAGGATGGCGGTAATGAGCGTCGGATAGCCCACAGCCTGGCGTACCGTGTGCATGTTCATTAGGGGTGAACAGGAGCCCAGGCTTGAGGCCTTGCACATTCTCTGGCTCTGTGCATTAGGGGTGAACAGGAGCCCAGGCTTGAGGCCTTGCACATTCTCTGGCTCTGTGCATTAGGGGTGAACAGGAGCCCAGGCTTGAGGCCTTGTACATTCTCTGGCTCTGTGCATTAGGGGTGAACAGGAGCCCAGGCCTGAGGCCTTGCACATTCTCTGGCTCTGTGCATTAGGGGTGAACAGGAGCCCAGGCCTGAGGCCTTGCACATTCTCTGGCTCTGTGCATTAGGGGTAAACAGGAGCCCAGGCTTGAGGCCTTGCACATTCTCTGGCTCTGTGCATTAGGGGTAAACAGGAGCCCAGGCTTGAGGCCTTGCACATTCTCTGGCTCTGTGCATTAGGGGTGAACAGGAGCCCAGGCCTGAGGTCTTGCACATTCTCTGGCTCTGTGCATTAGGGGTAAACAGGAGCCCAGGCTTGAGGCCTTGCACATTCTCTGGCTCTGTGCATTAGGGGTGAACAGGAGCCCAGGCTTGAGGCCTTGCACATTCTCTGGCTCTGTGCATTAGGAGTGACCAGGAGCCCAGGCTTGAGGCCTTGCACATTCTCTGGCTCTGTGCATTAGGGGTGAACAGGAGCCCAGGCTTGAGGCCTTGCACATTCTCTGGCTCTGTGCATTAGGGGTGAACAGGATCCCAGGCTTGAGGCCTTGCACATTCTCTGGCTCTGTGCATTAGGGGTGAACAGGAGCCCAGGCCTGAGGCCTTGCACATTCTCTGGCTCTGTGCATTAGGGGTGAACAGGAGCCCAGGCTTGAGGCCTTGCACATTCTCTGGCTCTGTGCATTAGGGGTGAACAGGAGCCCAGGCTTGAGGCCTTGAACATTCTCTGGCTCTGTGCATTAGGGGTGAACAGGAGCCCAGGCCTGAGGCCTTGCACATTCTCTGGCTCTTTTTATTATCGTCTGCAGTTTGTGTTACTGCCTGTTAGCGCTTTCTCTGTTTCATGTGGCGTGCTTTAGCGGGTGATAATCTTTAGCTTCACTGTAGGTCCTGTATCGCAGTGTTCGTCTGGCTTGTAGTTTTCGTTCTTCTTTCCTTGATGAAAAATATATTGCCATGGCAGTGATGTCACTACAGTGAATGAAGTGTAATGGTAAGAGCGGGGCCGGCCCTAGCCTTTTAGTAGCCCTCGGCAAGATCTGTAAATGGCGCCCCCCCCTTGTTGCTTCACTCAATTTTTTGAATTGTCACGTACTTAACACCTTTTTTTTTTTTACTCAATACTGCTTAATATACTACTCAATAGTAGGCAAGTGCGCTGATTTGGACAAAAATTCACTTGTTTTGAATGCCATTCAGTGGAACGTTGTTATAAAAAACAAGGAATCCTTATGGGAGAAATAAATATCACCCCAAATAACGAAATAAAACGAATTCCCTGCATTTCTGCACAACCACACACAGGGAATTTTCTAAAATAAAATGTTTTATTCATTTATATTTTGGAGAAGATGTATAGCTGCAATATAGGTGAGATTTGAGATGCTTCCATATAAAGCTAAAGCCATGGTAGGCTAATCAGTACATTCGTGGATAAGATCATTTTTAACCCCCTCCGATAGGAGCACAACTTTATTTATGCCCAATAATAGCAAATCATAATCTAATCTTATATGGAAACAAGTATATTAAAGATGAGCTGTAGTCCTTCATCATTTCAGTTTCTTTGTGCTATTTATTATTTACATGTGAAACTAAGATACTGTAATATACCGTGACCACTGTATCGTGATACGAATCGTAGCCTAGCCTACCGTTAGTTGAGTGTACCGTTAGATTACATCCCTAATAGCTAGCTAGCTTTATATCTTTGATTGAATAAATGTCAATAAACACACAGTCATTAGACTTACATCTGTATTCTCCTCCTCCTCCTCCTTTTCTTTTTATCCCCTGTGCACCAGAAGTCTTGGTGTTTAATCTTCATGTTGAAAACCGACCGTTCTCATTTCAAAATCGAAATGGATCTCTGACTCTGCCCTCCAATCACAGTGCTGCTGTAAGAACAGCTGGGCAAAATCAAAAAACCATGGAGGGGGGCGCGCCCAACATTTTAATATTTTGTATTCTATGAAATATATATAAATATATCCCCCCCACAACAATTATTATTTTTTTTTTTAAATCATGGCTTGGCGCCGCCTATACGGCCAATGCTAAGGACCGGCCCTGGGTAAGAGCTGTGTGTAATCAGGATCTTTTCGGCCCCTGGTACTCCAGGCATGGGCGTAGGATTATGGGGGGACACGGGGGACATGTTCCCCCCCCCTCCTCTCCCGCCAATGTTTGGAAAGAGTTGAATTGTCCCTCCCAACCATAACTGATCCCTCTCCCATGTAAAGCTTGCATTCAATAAAGGCTGCAACAACGGTAAAAAATTATTTAAAATTATGCGGAAAGATATGTAACGTCCGTAAACATAGTATGAATTATTGACGCGCCCCCTCGCTACTTCAAACAGTAGCAATGGTTTGTCTCATGGACACGACAAGTTTGAGTTTGACAGCGCAAATGGGATATGTAGTCAACAATTAGAGGTGATTGCTCAAGCCGCTAATACTATGGACTTCAATTCCCATAAACCCAGTGTTTTAGCCAGTGTTTTGCGTAACGTTATGGATATGTTGTAATCAGGTTGGTTGTAATGGAGAAGTCAGACCGCCAAAAAAGAGGAGAAACTTCACGGAGTATGAAATGGAGACGCTCGCTACGGGGGCGGAGCGGACGGCTTGTTTGGAGCCTCGGCGGCCTTTGCTACATTTCATTCGATTCACCTGAAACGGTCTCTCAACTGAAAATCAAATCAGTGTGGTATAATGGTTAAGGAACTGGGTTTGTAACCGAAAGGTTGCAGGTTCGATTCCCGGGTCGGACACTGCCGTTGTACCCTTGAGCAAGGTACTTCACCTGCATTGCTTCAGTATATATCCAGCTGTATCAATGGATACTATGTATAAATGCAAAATAAATGCTGTGTAAGTCGCTCTGGATAAGAGCGTCTGCTAAATGCCTATAATGTAATGTAATGTAAATCAAAATCCCCACAGTGAATACAACTTTTATTAAAAGAAACACCAATCCAGTAGTTATCCCATCCATCTAGGCGATGTAGGCGCTGTTCCTAACTTAAGCTATTTCAGTGATGACACTATCTTTAACTAGTCTATGTCTTATATATACGTAAAAAAAGTACATGTTTTTTCATAACGAGCAATGTATTAGGCTACAGCCACAAGTGCGATAACGTTAGGTAGCGCTGTGGAAATGTTGACGTTGCTGGACAATTTAATAGAGAATCTCTTCAGGGTGCATCAGAAAACAGTTGTAGCTTCTTAAAGGTAGGCTATTTAGTTCTTTAAAATGTTTATTTGCAGTGCAACTTGGAACAAGAGGTTGATGTATTCACAAGCGGCGACACTGTAAAAATCCTGCATTGGAATTATGAGGCTTTTCATAAAGTTGTAGCCTAATTTACAATTTCAGAGAAATGTGAAGACCATAATTGGGATGTCGATGACTACCACTAGGGCTGTGGTTCATAAACTCCGTCCTGGGGGCCCTGCTGGGTTTTTTTACAACCACAATTGCAATCCCAGAATTTTAACAAGATGTAAATTTTTCTTAATTAGGTGTTTTTCATGTTTAGAGGGATCATTTCCCTTCTGAAGCCACATTATGTTAGCAATAGCTCTGCATGTCATGAAGAATACAAGTCCAATATTCACATTGTGCTATATTGCAAACAATTACAAAAAGAGAGGTAGAAATGTTTTAACTGATCAAATTAAAGACTGAGGTGAATCAATAGGCTCCTAATTGGTGAAATTGTGGACACATGGCAAATAAAACTAGCTACTTGTTAAATAATGAACAATTCATAAAAATAAAGGAACTTAAAACACAAGTGTTCATCTATAGGAGCCTATTGATTCACCTCAGTCTTTAAATGGATTAGTTAAAAACATTGTTACCTTGTATTATTGTTTGCAAGATAGCCCTGTAAGCACAATGTGAACATGGGATAGTCTTCATGGTATGCATAACTATTTCTCACATCATTTGTTTTAAGGGTAAATCCCTCTAAACATGAAAAACACATCATTAAAAAAAATGCACAGCTTAACATTTAAAATTTAAATGTTGGGATTGCCATTGTGGTTGGAACGAAAACCAGCATACAGAGAGGGGCCCCCAGGACCGGGTTTGAGAACCACAGAGTTTAGATCTTATCCACTAATGCACTGATTAGCCTGCCATTGCTTTAGCTTTATCTGAAAGCATCTCAAATCTCATCTAGGGCTTTGAGGAAAAAAATAAAAAATAAAACTTCTCCAAAATGTTCATAATAAAACATTTTATTTTAGAAAATTAGGTAGTGTAGAAATGCAGGAAAGTTTTAAGTTTTTCTGGGGGAGGACCCGCCTTGTGCTCCCCCAACATCTCTTGATCCCCCTCCCCCCCGATAAAAGCAGTCCAGAAACTCTCTAACCACAGCAATTTCTCAATTATGTTATTTGTGATAGAAATCCGATTCCTTGTATTAGAGCTCCCAGTGTAATAAACAATGTTGGCGATGTAGGAGACACAATGCACTAGGCTACAATGTGCACTGGGAATGGTTGAGGGCCTGGGTCCAATAGTCATGGTTCGCTACTGTTGGATGGTATATTATTAGTGTCTCCCTACATTATCATCACAAAGGACATTTACTGTTTGTGGTCCCCCCAAATGTTCAAATGAAACCTACACCCCCTAGAACTGTTCCCCCCACCCTCCCTTTAACTGGGACTCAGGTGTGAAGACAGTCTGGCCAATCAGTAGCAATAACTGTTCAGTTAATTATCTGGGAGAAAAGAAAACCAGGACCGGATTAGAGTATCTGTGCTTTAGGCCCTCCTGTACTGGTGCAGACTCACTAATCCCCTTTATGTGGATTGAATTGCTCTAAATTCTGTCTTTCACAGTGGAAGTGTGATTTCTATGTTGTTGTAGTAATATGGAATACCCACAAAATGACATCTGTGGCCTGTATCACAAAGCAGGATTACTCAGGGTGTGTCCCAATATTCTCAACTCCTCTCCTACCTGGAAGTGTGCAAAACTGCCTGTATGTTTTGAATGCGTTTAGTCGCATGTACAGTATACAATGTACCTGACATTGCAGTTTGCGTCGAGGCATTAATCATTTTCTAACCAATTGTAATTAATAGTAGTTAGTAGTAGCCTAATTAGCAACATTAGATTAGGATGTAAAGATGGGTTTTCAGGGCACGGAGGAGAGGAGGTGGTAGTGGAGGAAAGGAGGAAGCATTTTTGGGACTGCCCTGAGTAAAACCCGGAACATCTCTTTTTACTTCAGTCCATGTTCCAGATTTGGGAGGGTTCTGGGTTTTCAGTGCAGTTTTCCAGCTAACTCAGTAATCCTGCTTGGTCACCCAGGCCCCAGGGCTGACCCTGTACTGTTGGTGCCTCCAGCACAGGCACCTGACCACAGCTCAGGGTACAGTGACTCAGAGAGTGGGGAGTGTGAGGAGTGTGAGAGGAGCTCTGTGGTCAGGGTACAGGGGAGTGTGAGAGGAGCTCTGTGGTCAGGGTACAGGGGAGTGTGAGAGGAGCTCTGTGGTCAGGGTACAGGGGAGTGTGAGAGGAGCTCTGTGGTCAGGGGAGTGTGAGAGGAGCTCTGTGGTCAGGGTACAGGGGAGTGTGAGAGGAGCTCTGTGGTCAGGGTACAGGGGAGTGTGAGAGGAGCTCTGTGGTCAGGGTACAGGGGAGTGTGAGAGGAGCTCTGTGGTCAAACAGGTAAATGTTCACCTGTCTTGTTGTGGGCAGCTGAGCGGGTAAATGAATCCTAGCTGTCAGTACGGGCCAATCGGCTTACACTGTGGGCATGCGGTTTGAAATTCCAACGACGGTTTGTACTAGGTACCCTGTTTTGCATAAAAATAAGACATTATTCATTAGTCAAATTCACTTGTTTTGAATGCCATTCAGTGCAACGTTGTTCTAAAGCCCCCTTTCAGTCCTCAGCTGGCTATTCTACCTTTGTGAATTCTGACCCGATAAAAAAGGTTCATTTACAGGCAAGAAGTGCGTAACAAAGACTGAAATAAATGTATATTGTCACAAGTCATAAAAGAGCTGGGAAGCCACAGCAGCTGTATTGTCTCTATATTTATGCGTACGCACGCACAGTAACGGAGCTGAAGCTTACTGCACACTGTTGGGTTAACACCATACTGCACTCTGCTGGAAGCCTCACGCCGCCACTCAGAACCAAAGCAGCCAATAGGACCAGGCTCTGGGAAGAGGGGGGCGGAGCTCCAGCCGCTATAGAATCGGCGGAACACTCAAAGGAACCGTCACCAACACACATGCTCCTTGGGGACCGGGTTCTCCCCCCCCAGACACCAAATTATGCACACCCCTTAATTGTGTTGTTTTGTACAGCATAATGCTGATCAGCATCCAATTTGAAAGCCACGGGCGTAATGGGCACCTCCCCACAGCTGAGCGTCTGTGAGCGGCGTTGTTCGCGCCTGACTGCCTGCACCAGTGGCGGTGTGTGCGCCTGACTGCGTGCGCCGGCAGCTTGGCGCTCTCTGAAGCAGCAGCACCTCTTTGTCACAAAGGCAGCGAGAGTTTTATGTTTTACCTCACTCTCCTTCGCTACAAAGCCCTTCTTAAGAAAAGGAGCAGCCCGCTTACTCGAGTAGTCATTATTACGCCGTAACTTATCTAACTGGACCTGGAAAATAGTTTGCTGAAGAAGAGAAAAAAACAGTTGACTTTTGGGGAAAAATGAACCACAGAGAAAATATTTAATTAGAGAAAGCAAACGCACTCGGAGTGAATTGCTCTTGCTGGGCTGGTGGATGGTCGGCCTTCAGTGTCATTTTCTGAGAGAGAACTCCCATGTCATTTAAGACCCTTTATTCAGGACAGTAGTCAGCAGTCGTCTGAAGTCTATGGGTTTTTTATTTCGTTATTTATTTTGCATTGATGGCTGGATAAGAGCTTGTTTGCAGTGTAGTTATCTGTACTAATCTGCCTGTCATTTGGATATTGTTGCCGTGCCAAACTCGCCTGCTATCTGCCCTCAGGGAAAAGGAAAATACTGCAATATGCTATAAACCATTAAACCTGTGGACACATTTTATTTTTAAATGCACAGTAACCTCTGAAAGCAGGAACAATGTCTGCCCTAATGTTTTGCTAAATCATGATTTATTTAGCATGAATATACAGTGCCTTCCACTATTATTGGCACCCCTGATAAAGATGAGTAAAAAGGGTTATAAAATATTCACCATTTGGTGAATTAGCTTAATCTCACACTGAAAAAATGAGAAAAATCCAACCTTTAATTGAAGTAAATTTATTATGAGAAAAAAAAATCCCTCATCAAGAAATAATTATTTTTAACAAAACCATGTGTGCCACAATTATTGGCACCCTTGCATTTATATATAGAATAAAGTGATCATTTTAAATATTTGGTCGCATATCCTTTGCATGCCATGACTTTCTGATGTCTGTGACCCAACAACATCAAAATACTTTTGATATCTTATGTTCTGGTACTCTTACAAGCGATACTATAATGTTTCTGCATTTGAATGGATCTCTATGGGAATTGGGGGGTGGGACTAGATTTAGCTGTACATTATGCTGGAACAGTATGGAACACATGGTTGGTAAAATGGCATCAAGTGTCTGAGGTATCAAATGAGCCTCAAACCATCACTCTGCTGTCAGATATGCAGTAGATATGGATGGATAACTTTAAAGGTTGTTTCTCCTGACAAATTTTCCTATTGAACTCTATGGAAAAATAATTCAGGAGAAACAACCCGTAAAGTGATCCATCCATATCTACTGCATATCTGGCAGCAGAGTGATGGTTTGAGGCTTGTTTGATACGTTAGACCCTTGATGACTTACAGCCATTTAGTCAACCATATACTGTTCCAGTGTAATTTACAGCTAAATCTAGTCCCACCCCCCAATTCCCATAGAGATCCATTCAAACGCAGAAACATTATAGTGTCGCTTGTAAGAGTACCAGAAAATAAGATATCAAGAGTCTTTTGATGTTGTTGGGTCACATATATCAGAAAGTCATGGCATGCAAAGGATATGCGACCAAATATTTAAAATAACTTTATTCTATATAAATGCAGGGGTGCCAATAATTGTGACACACATGGTTTTATTGGTGAGATTAAGCTAATTCACCAGACGGTGAATTTTTTCTAACCTCTTTTACTCATCTTTACCAGGGCTGCCAATAATAGTAGAGGGCACTGTTTCTTCCGTATATTTTATTTGCGGAAGGATGAAGAGCCAGCTGATGGCAGGACTACTGCAGCTGTTCACTGGGCCTGCTCCTGGTTATACTCACTGTTCACTGGGCCTGCTCCTGGTTATACTCACTGTTTACTGGGCCTGCTCCTGGTTATACTCACTGTTCACTGGGCCTGCTCCTGGTTATACTCACTGTTCACTGGGCCTGCTCCTGGTTATACTCACTGTTTACTGGGCCTGCTCCTGGTTATACTCACTGTTCACTGGGCCTGCTCCTGGTTATACTCACTGTTCACTGGGCCTGCTCCTGGTTATACTCACTGTTCACTGGGCCTGCTCCTGGTTATACTAACTGTTCACTGGAACTGCTCCTGGTTATACTCACTGTTCCCCTCTTTACCTCTTACGCTCGCAGCAGTGCACATACGGGACTTCAGATTCCCCAGAGGGGCGTACTCTCTGCTGTGGCCTCCAGTGTATTTTTGTATCAGGTTATTATTAAATTGCTGACACCGCCGTGGAGCAAAAACAAACTAGCATGCAGCCAACATTGCAATGTGATATCACTGTAGAGCACACAGCAGTGCAGCTAGCATTGCAGTTTGATATCACTGTAGAGCACACAGCAGTGCAGCTAGCATTGCAGTTTGATATCACTGTAGAACACACAGCAGTGCAGCTAGCATTGCAGTTTGATATCACTGTAGAGCACACAGCAGTGCAGCTAGCATTGCAGTTTGATATCACTGTAGAGCACACAGCAGTGCAGCTAGCATTGCAGTTTGATATCACTGTAGAACACACAGCAGTGCAGCTAACATTGCCGTTTGATATCACTGTAGAACACACATCAGTGCAGCTAACATGGCAATGTGATATCACTGTAGAACACACATCAGTGCAGCTAACATTGCAATGTGATATCACTGTAGAACACACATAGCAGTGCAGCTAACATGGCAATCACTGTCACTGTAGAACTTGTATAGCAATCTGATATCACCATAGAACATATGTAGAAATCCAGTATCACTATAGAACATATATTTAATCATATATTACTGTAGAACACAGGTAATCCTTCCAGAATGAGCCACATCCTCTTCTCTACTTCGTACCACATTTGGTTTTTAGTCAAAAGAATTGACCTTATTAATATGCTTTGCCATCAACTTTGAGTAATTAATTTAATGATGCGTTGTGCCATTTCCTAATATACACAATAAAATGGTCTGAGCAGTCACTAAATGTATAGAAAAATAATCATTAAATACAGTAGACTTCCATTTTGACATTAAGGATCAGAACCTTTGTGAGTATTAGATTTTTGTTGAGCTCCTGCAGTGAATAGAATCACACACGGTTGTTATGGGGGTGTCCTCCACTTGCTGTGTTCTACTGCAGAACCTGATTCTGCCTGGGGGTCCCCCTGTCCATGAATGTGGGGAGACACCCCAGCAGCTTCAGCTTCCTGTTTTACAGTGACAGTCACCTCACTGCTCATTGGTTGCTAACTGTTATGTGTGGGATTTTGTCCTGTGCAGAGGACATGGTGTCATTCAGTGTCGTTCATTTTTGTTCAGTTAAATCGCTATTGGATGGAGCGCTAAAGTTTACTGAGAATCTGCTACTTTTAGACTACTAGAACATTCTGCACTTTGAAAGCTAAACGAAACTTGAAGGTTTCTTGTAAGCTTGCTAGCTAATAACTGATTCAACTAATTCAAGCTGAAGGTAACACATTTTAGAGGGTCAAAGAGAACCATTTGCCATTCTGTCTTCTGCAAATATTCAGAAGACTTAATTCTCTAAGTACCTTAAAGTGTCATTTTAAATGCGTTTGTGTGACTGCAGTGACATCATAGTTTATTATTTCAGTTGTTTTTCAGTTGGAATTCTTATGAAAAGTGTTTCGCCTAATTCACTTTAACTGGCTTAGCCTGGTTAAACCGCTGCTCCAAGCCTTCCTACACACTGTGTGTGTGTGTGTGTGTGTGTGTGTGTGTGTGTGTGTGTGTGTGTGTGTGTGTGTGAGAGAGTTAAAGCTTTCCTACACACAGTGTGTGTGAGTTCAAGCCTTCGTACACACAGTGTGTGTGAGCTCAAGCCTTCGTACACACTGTGTGTGTGAGCTCAAGCCTTCGTACACACTGTGTGTGAGTTCAAGCCTTCCTACATAGTGTGTGTGTGAGTTCAAGCCTTCGTACACACTGTGTGTGTGAGTTCAAGCCTTCCTACATAGTGTGTGTGTGAGTTCAAGCCTTCGTACACACTGTGTGTGTGAGTTCAAGCCTTCGTACACACTGTGTGTGAGTTCAAGCCTTCGTACACACTGTTTGTGAGTTCAAGCCTTTGTTCATACTGTGCGTGTGAGTCCTTGTGTGTGTTCAGCTCTTTGCATTGTAAGCCTGGGCTTTGCACCTCCGTGCTGTCAGTGAGAATGCCGAGCGTTGGCGGTCTGTCAGTGAGAATGCCGAGCGTTGGCGGTCTGTGTTGAATCCCGTGGTGCTCTTGCGCTGTGGTGTTTATCACATTGGCGATCGGCAGCCTTTCGCTCTGCAAACGAGAGGCTTTTCTCCAGGCCTCGTTTGTGTGAGCAATGCGTCTGCTTGAACAGTCATTTCTAGGGCCTTCCTCTCTGGTGTCGTGTCTCAGCTCTGCGACAGGTTCTGACCCCTCAGAGTTTGAGATATGGACGACTCGACCGCCGGCACTTTGTCATAATCCTGGGCGGGGTTCTGAAACATGGAGCATGCACGTGAAGCTGCTCCTCTGGACTGTATCCTGGGCGGGGTTCTGAAACATGGAGCATGCACGTGAAGCTGCTCCTCTGGACTGTATCCTGGGCGGGGTTCTGAAACATGGAGTATGCACGTGAAGCTGCTCCTCTGGACTGTATCCTGGGCGGGGTTCTGAAACATGGAGCATGCACGTGAAGCTGCTCCTCTGGACTGTATCCTGGGCGGGGTTCTGAAACATGGAGCATGCACGTGAAGCTGCTCCTCTGGACTGTATCCTGGGCGGGGTTCTGAAACATGGAGCATGCACGTGAAGCTGCTCCTCTGGACTGTATCCTGGGCGGGGTTCTGAAACATGGAGCATGCACGTGAAGCTGCTCCTCTGGACTGTATCCTGGGCGGGGTTCTGAAACATGGAGCATGCACGTGAAGCTGCTCCTCTGGACTGTATCCTGGGCGGGGTTCTGAAACATGGAGCATGCACGTGAAGCTGCTCCTCTGGACTGTATCCTGGGCGGGGTTCTGAAACATGGAGCATGCACGTGAAGCTGCTCCTCTGGACTGTATCCTGGGCGGGGTTCTGAAACATGGAGCATGCACGTGAAGCTGCTCCTCTGGACTGTATCCTGGGCGGGGTTCTGAAACATGGAGCATGCACGTGAAGCTGCTCCTCTGGACTGTATCCTGGGCGGGGTTCTGAAACATGGAGCATGCACGTGAAGCTGCTCCTCTGGACTGTATCCTGGGCGGGGTTCTGAAACATGGAGCATGCACGTGAAGCTGCTCCTCTGGACTGTATCCTGGGCAGGGTTCTGAAACATGGAGCATGCACGTGAAGCTGCTCCTCTGGACTGTATCCTGGGCGGGGTTCTGAAACATGGAGCATGCACGTGAAGCTGCTCCTCTGGACTGTACTATTTGAATGCGGTTTGATGATCATGGCACACATTTCAGCGGTATAATAGCATTGTTGTCATCTCATCTCACACAAGACAAATAATCAACCTCGTTTTAAACCATGCCAATGCCAATTAGGTATGCACCGATATGAGAATTTTTGGCTAATACCGATTTCAGATTATTTAGACACCCATCGGCCTCTGGGGATACCGATTGTTCGGTGGTTCTGTTTCTATAAGTTGCTGTTTAAAATCTTGCCATTCTAAAAAAAATACCATTTTAATGACTCAACTTTAAAGTAATGCAACAAAGTTAAAATTACATTAAAAAAATATATATGTTTTTCACACTGAAAGTGTGTTAGGTCCGTATGAATGTCACCCCTCAATTTTCCCTTCGTAGGCTAACCTGTTAGGTCCGTATGAGTGTCACCCCTCCATTTTCCCTTCGTAGGCTAACCTGTTAGGTCCGTATGAGTGTCACCCCTACATTTTCCCTTTGTAGGCTAACCTGTTAGGTCCGTATGAGTGTCACCCCTCCATTTTCCCTTCGTAGGCTAACCTGTTTGGTCCGTATGAGTGTCACCCCTCCGTTTTCCCTTCGTAGGCTAACCTGTTAGGTCCGTGTGAGTGTCACCCCTCCATTTTCCCTTCGTAGGCTAACCTGTTAGGTCCGTATGAGTGTCACCCCTCCATTTTCCCTTCGTAGGCGAACCTGTTAGGTCCGTATGAGTGTCACCCCTCCATTTTCCCTTTGTAGGCGAACCTGTTAGGTCCGTATGAGTGTCACCCCTCCATTTTCCCTTCGTAGGCTAACCTGTTAGGTCCGTATGAGTGTCACCCCTACATTTTCCCTTCGTAGGCTAACCTGTTAGGTCCGTATGAGTGTCACCCCTCCATTTTCCCTTCGTAGGCTAACCTGTTAGGTCCGTATGAGTGTCACCCCTCCATTTTCCCTTCGTAGGCTAACCTGTTAGGTCCGTATGAGTGTCACCCCTACATTTTCCCTTCGTAGGCTAACCTGTTAGGTCCGTATGAGTGTCACCCCTCCATTTTCCCTTCGTAGGCTAACCTGTTAGGTCCGTATGAGTGTCACCCCTCCATTTTCCCTTCGTAGGCTAACCTGTTAGGTCCGTATGAGTGTCACCCCTCCATTTTCCCTTCGTAGGCTAACCTGTTAGGTCCGTATGAGTGTCACCCCTACATTTTCCCTTCGTAGGCTAACCTGTTAGGTCCGTATGAGTGTCACCCCTCCATTTTCCCTTCGTAGGCTAACCTGTTAACTTCTGCGCTTCAGGGTCTTGATTGGGAATTGCAGACACCTGTGGTGGACTTCCCTGGGAGCGTATACGCCTGTAGCGTTCACAAGCCCGGGGCTGTATATATCCCCAATTCCCACCCCAATCTGGAGCGTCCAACTGTCTGCAACCACAGCTGCGTACCAAGTGTGAACCGCCCTACAATCGCACTCTATTCCACTTTGCAGCACAGGGTGGATATATGATTCATTAAATTAACTATTATTCATATTTACTTCAGACAGCTCTGCTAACAAGGCATGTCATCACAAAAAACATTTTACAGAAAATATGGCACGCTATAAAGATGTGCCAGTTACAGTGTATTTTTACAAATACATTTTGAGAAAAGTGTTGTAACAGAGCGTGCTTTGTAGAGGGGAATACGATAAAACCTAGAGGCGGGTTGCTTTGTAGAGGGGAAGACGATAAAACCTAGAGGCGGGGTGTTTTGTAGAGGGGAAGACGATAAAACCTAGAGGCGGGTTGCTTTGTAGAGGGGAAGATGATAAAACCTAGAGGCGGGTTGCTTTGTAGAGGGGAAGACGATAAAGCCTAGAGGCGGGGTGCTTTGTAGAGGGGAAGACGATAAAACCTAGAGGCGGGTTGCTTTGTAGAGGGGAAGAAGATAAAACCTAGAGGCGGGTTGCTTTGTAGAGGGGAATACGATAAAACCTAGAGGCGGGGTGCTTTGTAGAGGGGAAGACGATAAAACCTAGAGGCGGGGTGCTTTGTAGAGGGGAAGACGATAAAACCTAGAGGCGGGTTGCTTTGTAGAGGGGAAGATGATAAAACCTAGAGGCGGGGTGCTTTGTAGAGGGGAAGACGATAAAACCTAGAGGCGGGGTGCTTTGTAGAGGGGAAGACGATAAAACCTAGAGGCGGGTTGCTTTGTAGAGGGGAAGAATCATAAAACCTAGAGGCGGGTTGCTTTGTAGAGGGGAAGACGATAAAACCTAGAGGCGGGTTGCTTTGTAGAGGGGAAGAAGATAAAACCTAGAGGCGGGTTGCTTTGTAGAGGGGAAGAAGATAAAACCTAGAGGCGGGGTGCTTTGTAGAGGGGAAGAAGATAAAACCTAGAGGCGGGTTGCTTTGTAGAGGGGAAGATGATAAAACCTAGAGGCGGGGTGCTTTGTAGAGGGGAAGACGATAAAACCTAGAGGCGGGTTGCTTTGTAGAGGGGAAGACGATAAAACCTAGAGGCGGGTTGCTTTGTAGAGGGGAAGAAGATAAAACCTAGCGGCAGGTTGCTTTGTATATTCTCTGACCTCAGCAGCTAAACAGCAGCAGCTTTGTTGAAAAAAAAAAAATAAATAAAAGAAAATTGTGTTTTTGCTCATAAGCAGTTAGTTGGTTGGCAGCCATTAGTTTGAAATTCCTCCCACATTCCGAGTGAAGAATAGCTTTGTGGTAATCTTTGCTTTGCAGGCAGGCTAGGCTAGCCTGTGTAGATCCTCTAGCAATGAGGCTGGTGGGCTAGGCTAGCCTGTGTTCACGCTGTACCAATGAGGCTAGCAGGCTAGGCTAGCCTGTGTTCACGCTGTACCAATGAGGCTAGCAGGCTAAGCTAGCCTGTGTTCACGCTGTACCAATGAGGCTAGCAGGCTAGGCTAGTCTGTGTTCACGCTGTACCAATGAGGCTAGCAGGCTAGGCTAGCCTGTGTTCACGCTGTACCAATGAGGCTAGCAGGCTAGGCTAGCCTGTGTTCACGCTGTACCAATGAGGCTAGCAGGCTAGGCTAGCCTGTGTTCATGCTGTACCAATGAGGCTAGCAGGATATAGCTTTTTTTTTCTATTTGTGTCGAGGAAGTTTGTGGAACTGCAAGAGGCTTAAAGTGTGACTGGCGAAAATCGACAAGCCCCCAGTTTTAACCCAATGAATGCAATTGGAAATCAAGCCCCACCCCTGAACTGCTGAAGCCCCGCCCCTTCAACTAAAACAGAACCTGCAGCACATGGTGGACGGGGAAAGGTTACTCGCTTTGTTTTGGCTTGTCTCCGTTGTATTGTTTGAAAAGATGCAGCGGCTGGCAGCGCACCCATTGGAGGAGGCACGCTGTTGGGAGGGGCCTTGGAATGTATGTGATTGGCCATTCCTAATTAGGAGGAAAAACTGAGTGTGCGCACATGCAAATCTGTATCTCTGTGCTGATGTGATGCGTAATTAGTAACCTGATTAAACAATATCTATGTATAGTGTATCTAATTCTATTCGTGAGTATGTCAGAAGTAAAAAGGGTACTGTAAAAACGTGTGTTGTATGAGTGTGTAATTGATTATAATGTGTGTTGTGTATGAGTGTGTAATTGATTATAATGTGTGTGTTGTGTATGACAGTGTAATTGATTATAACGTGTGTGTTGTGTATGACAGTGTAATTGATTATAACGTGTGTTGTGTATGACTGTAATTGATTATAACGTGTGTGTTGTGTATGAGTGTGTAATTGATTATAACGTGTGTGTTGTGTATGAGAGTGTAATTGATTATAACGTGTGTGTTGTGTATGACTGTAATTGATTATAACGTGTGTTGTGTATGTGTGTGTAATTGATAATGTGTGTGTTGTATTAGTGTAATTTATTATAATGTGCGTGTTGTGTATGAATGTGTAATTTATTATAATGAATGAGTGTGTAATTGATTATAACGTGTGTGTGTGTGTGTGTGTGTAAGTGTAAGTGTAATTGATTGTAACGTGTGTGTAATTGATTATAACGTGTGTGTGTGTGTGTGTCTCTCTTTACAGCCTCGTGCTGATCCCATCCCCATCTGCAGCTTCTGTTTGGGCACAAGAGAGTCAAACCGGGACCAGCGATGTGAACCGCTTCTGTCCTGTGCAGACTGTGGGAGCAGCGGTAAGTGCACACACACGCACGTACATACACACGCACACACGCGTTATAGTCAATTACACTTACACACATACACGTACACACACACACACAAGGGGTCACCTCATGCCCACACCAGCCCATGAGAGAGGGTTGCATTTCCTTCTCCAGAGCCAATGGCAAAGCCCCACATGATCAGAAATACAACCTCCATTACTGTAGCGTACCGCACGCTGGTGACCGTGTTCCGTAGCGTACCACGCGCTGGTAACTGTGTTCCGTAGCATACCACATGGCGGTGACCGTCTTCTGTAGCGTACCACGTGGCGGTGACAGTGTTCCGTAGCGTACCGCGTGCTGGTGACCGTACAGCGTACCATACGATATTAAATATGATACTTTAAAAATATGTTAAAGCAAAATATTCTAATTTTCTGAGACACTGAATTTGGGTTTTCATTAGCTGTAAGCCGTAATCATCAAAATTACAAGAAATAAAGGCTTGAAATATTTCACTCTATGTGTAATGAATCTATATAATATAGATTTTTCACGATATTCAAATTTTTTGAGCTGCACCTGTATATATGTATGATATATATACATATATATAGGGTGGGTGGAATGGTGTAGGGGCTCCATAGAACCCTTTCTGCTCTTAAAGCAGATTCAGTGTTTAATTAATGCGCTCGCCTCCAGTGCCATTGCAGAGGCTATTAGAGGTTGTAAACATTGGGCGGGGGGGGTTATTATTCTGTGAAATCCTTATTCAGGCAGATGGGGAAAACCACACCGGTCTCTTTGCCAATGTACAGAGATCTCTTACTCGCTTCTACCGACTGCTGCCACTCCCCTTAACATGTTACCCTCCGCCCCTCCGCCCCTCCGTCCCTCCGCGCCTCCGTCCCTCCATCCCTCCGCCCCTCCGCCATTTTCAAACTAAATTGCCAAGCTTCCATTAAATTACCTCCCTAATGCAGTAATTTGTTTTTGACGATTATTCTAAATGCCACACGGAATCGTTCTCGCGGTGACATTTTTATTGGCTGAATTTGCCTAAGCAGCACTGAGGTGCTTTTCATTGGCTGTACACAGTGTAGAGGAAATGTGCTTCCACTGTTAAACAGCTGCTTTGAAATTCTGAGAGCGAGCACACACACTTTTTTTTTTTTACACAACTTTAATGGATCAACCTCTATTACAGCCAATGGTACCGTTTCTGCCTCGTTAACATCAAATTATCTTTAATTAGCCGCTCAGATGTGTTTGATAATACAATGCTTTCACACGCGGATCTTGGAAAGAAACCATGTGTGCACTCGGCTATGTTGATGCAATGTGTAAATATTTAACTTTTGCATCACACAGTAAGGTCACAGTGAGGTTTTTTGGGGGGGCAGGGGAACATTATCGGTAATTAAACTGCGAAATATACGGTAACCACTATATATTTAACACTATATAACTTACAATCTATAAAAGGTTTTCTTAAGTGTGAAGTTTCATTGAAAAGAGAAATGTATGATCTCTGGTTGTGTATGATACACAGCTGATAGATGGGATAATGTAATATTGAAATTGTAATTGTCATTACTGTAATTCTCATTCCTTGAAGGACATCCCTCGTGTCTGAAGTTCTCTCCTGAGCTGACATCCAGCGTGCAGGCGTTGCCTTGGCAATGCATCGAGTGCAAAACGTGCAGCTCCTGTCAGATTCAAGGAAAAAATGCGGTAAGTCACGCTTTCACCCGTCTCGCAGGCAACAAACGCACGTGATAAACTTAAGTGTGATTGACAGTGATTGTGCATCTCTCAGGAGAAGGAAACAGCCCAACGTTAATGGATTGTATTTTTGTGTGGTGAAGGCGTCATGAAGATCCCATTAACTTTTAAACGTTGGACTGAGGGATATGAAATTGCTTTGCGCTGTGCAGATAAATTAAGTGTAAGCAAAAGAAAGGGAGAGTTTGCCCCTTGTTTCTGTGTTTGATGGCATTGTGTTCAAATGAGTTTACTGACTAAATTCTGTTGCCTTTTCACTGACATTCCTAACATTGCTAAGTTTTTTTTTTTATGTCAGTATTGAAGAAGATTAAAAGGATGCATGTATTAAGCCAAGCTTAAAAGTAAACATCTTATCCCGGGCTCATCCATCTTATCTTTGTCCCAGTGCATGCTGTGGCGTGTTTGACACTTCAGTAGTGAGCGCTGTGATGTTTGACACTTTGTTAGTGAGCGCTGTGATGTTTGACACTTCAGTCGTGAGCGCTGTGATGTTTGACACTTCAGTTGTGAGCGCTGTGATGTTTGACACTTCAGTCGTGAGCGCTGGGATGTTTGACACATTGTTAGTGAGCGCTGTGATGTTTGACACTTCAGTAGTGAGCGCTGTGATGTTTGACACTTCAGTAGTGAGCGCTGTGATGTTTGACACTTCAGTTGTGAGCGCTGTGATGTTTGACACTTCAGTCGTGAGCGCTGTGATGTTTGACACTTCAGTAGTGAGCGCTGTGATGTTTGACACTTCAGTAGTGAGCGCTGTGATGTTTGACACATTGTTAGTGAGCGCTGTGATGTTTGACACTTCAGTCGTGAGCGCTGTGATGTTTGACACTTCAGTCGTGAGCGCTGTGATGTTTGACACTTTGTTAGTGAGCGCTGTGATGTTTGACACTTCAGTAGTGAGCGCTGTGATGTTTGACACTTTGTTAGTGAGCGCTGTGATGTTTGACACTTCAGTCGTGAGCGCTGTGATGTTTGACACTTCAGTTGTGAGCGCTGTGATGTTTGACACTTCAGTTGTGAGCGCTGTGATGTTTGACACTTCAGTTGTGAGCGCTGTGATGTTTGACACATTGTTAGTGAGCGCTGTGATGTTTGACACTTCAGTAGTGAGCGCTGTGATGTTTGACACTTTGTTAGTGAGCGCTGTGATGTTTGACACTTCAGTTGTGAGCGCTGTGATGTTTGACACTTCAGTCGTGAGCGCTGTGATGTTTGACACTTCAGTAGTGAGCGCTGTGATGTTTGACACTTCAGTTGTGAGCGCTGTGATGTTTGACACTTTGTTAGTGAGCGCTGTGATGTTTGACACTTCGTTGGTGGGCACTGAAATGCTCGGCTCTTCCTGTTTTACAGGACCAGATGCTGTTCTGCGACTCGTGTGACCGGGGGTTCCACATGGAGTGCTGTGACCCCCCCCTCGACAGAATGCCGAAAGGTAAAGCCTTTGTTTCTGCCATTTTAACCGCCTCGGGGAGAAGCACCCTCCTCGAAAAAGACCGGCCTACGCAGCGCTCTTTCCAACTCCCCTCTCAGATGTGTCATAGCCACACAGCGTGTCCACTTCACATAGCCACACAGCGTGTCCACTTCACATATCCACACAGCGTGTCCACTTCACATAGCGTGTCCACTTCACATAGAGTGTCCACTTCACATAGCGTGTCCATTTCACATATCCACATAGCGTGTCCACTTCACATAGCGTGTCCACTTCACATAGCGTGTCCATTTCACATATCCACATAGCGTGTCCATTTCACTTATCCACATAGTGTGTCCACTTCACATAGCGTGTCCACTTAACATAGCGTGTCCATTTCACATGACCACTCGCAGCGTCAGAACTGAAAAGGGTGGAATGCAAAGGTGTTGAAATAGGAAGGTTCTCATGGACACCTCAAAGAAACGTGTGTTTGTCTTTGTGAATGGGCTCGCCCGCCTGATGCTCTTTGTGTTTGTCTTTGTGAATGGGCTCGCCCGCCTGACGCTCTTTGTGTTTGTCTTTGTGAATGGGCTCGCCCGCCTGATGCTCTTTGTGTTTGTCTTTGTGAATGGGCTCGACCGCCTGATGCTCTTTGTGTTTGTGAATGGGCTCGCCCGCCTGGTGCTCTTTGTGTTTGTCTTTGTGAATGGGCTCGCCCGCCTGGTGCTCTTTGTGTTTGTTTTTGTGAATGGGCTCGCCCGCCTGACGCTCTTTGTGTTTGTCTTTGTGAATGGGCTCGACCGCCTGATGCTCTTTGTGTTTGTGAATGGGCTTGCCCGCCTGATGCTCTTTGTGTTTGTGTTTGTAAATGGGCTCGACCGCCTGATGCTCTTTGTGTTTGGATCTCCTGCAGGGACATGGATCTGCCAGGTCTGCAGGCCCAAGGGACAGCAAAGGGAGCTCCTCCATAAACGAGCCGCCCAGATCAAGCGCCGATATGCGAGGCCAGTGGGAAGGCCCAGAAATACGCCCAAACAACGGACCATGTATGTTTACTGCCGCCAGTACACGCAAACGCACACAGCACACGCTTGGAACATGTTTGAAGTGAATTGATCAGAATATGTTTTGGCACATCATCGTTCTTTTCAGGAAAGCTTTTTGGCTTCGAGCAATTCATGACCGCCGTTTATGAACACGAGATGTTTTTACCCTGCAGTCTAATTAAAACAGATGTTATATGCGGCTCTGAGATTGAAAAAAAGCTTTTGATTTCTGTGAAATGTGACCGTGCTGGAACGGTTTATCCACGTGTGGATTTAAATCTCCTGTCAGTAGCCCGTCGCCTCGGGGCGTCTCGCTCATACAGTCGTACAGAGGCCTTGTAGCGTTTGGATTTCCGATATTGTGACCAGTTGCTTTTCCTCGGCCCTTTGATCCTCTGTGAAACCACAGCTCACAGGCGTCTGCTCCTCTGTGAAACCACAGCTCACAGGCGTCTGCTCCTCTGTGAAACCACAGCTCACAGGCGTCTGGTTCGTTTTGTCTCTCTGCCCTGAAGCTGTGATGGAGCAGAGGTTTTTATTCAGCTCCTCTACACCTTCCAAAACCTTTAGTCATTTGTCTTTCTCTGCTGGTTAAAGGGTTTTTTTGAGCGTCCTTGTGGGGCCCTGCCCATCACTCCAGCCTGCCGCTGTTTAACAATCACCGCCCACTTAAAGGCACACCGCACGCTCTCACTGAAAACATTACATTTAAGCCATACCTACAGAGACCTGTTCAATCTGGCTTCCTGCTGCAAGATGCTTTTCCTCACCTTGTGTCAAACGCAGGCCGTATGCCGAGAGGGAACTATGAGGAGAGAGAGAGAGGGAGGTTTTCCAGCTCAATCCTGGGCACACACTGCGTATGCTGGTTTTAGTTCAGACCGTAATCGCAACCTCTACGTGGTAATGAGCTGTTAATTATTCTTAATTGGACACTTAATGTGGACTGAAGGATGATTTAGCCTCTTAAGGTCACATTCAGTCAGAAATAGCTCTGTGCCACGAAGAATAAAGATTCCACATTCACATCCCAGGACTTTTAATCGGTCAGATCTAAGGTTTTCATTTTCTGTAATGTGCTGTATGCCAAAAGAATAATTGCAAGGTTCAGCCACCTGAATTGATTCAATTATAGACTGACAGGTGAAATCATCGAGGTTCTAATTGGTGAAAATGTGGTCACCTGGTTACTGAAATGAAACTACATGATGGCCGTGACCGAATATGATCCCTTCACCCCTTTGAGGGCGCATATTTTAGTCAACTTTGTTAAAACGTTTTTGAGTGGGCGTTTTTCTCACAAATGGGGGCACTTAAAATTTTCGGATGAAACCATTATTTCCAGGGTTTTGTTGAGGGGATACAGGAGCACACTCTTCCGACAATTTCAGGAAGTAAACCGGAAGTTAAAACTACAACTTGTAGTACAAGAGCGGGACATATTACAAACTACTTCCTCACTAGTTTGGAAAGAGTTTTGCGTGATTTCTTTCGCACACTGCTTGCAAAGTGAGTGGACAGGGGACATAGTGAGTGGAGAGGGCACATAGTGAGTGGACAGGGGACATAGTGAGTGGAGAGGGCACATAGTGAGTGGAGAGGGCACATAGTGAGTGGAGAGGGCACATAGTGAGTGGACAGGGCACATAGTGAGTGGACAGGGCACATAGTGAGTGGACAGGGCACATAGTGAGTGGACAGGGCACATAGTGAGTGGACAGGGCACATAGTGAGTGGACAGGGCACATAGTGAGTGGACAGGGCACATAGTGAGTGGAGAGGGCACATAGTGAGTGGAGAGGGCACATAGTGAGTGGACAGGGCACATAGTGAGTGGAGAGGGCACATAGTGAGTGGACAGGGCACATAGTGAGTGGACAGGGCACATAGTGAGTGGAGAGGGCACATAGTGAGTGGACAGGGCACATAGTGAGTGGAGAGGGCACATAGTGAGACACATGGCGGACACGGTGGCATAGTGGTTAGCACTGTTGCCTCACAGCAAGAAGGTCGTGGGTTCGAATCTCGGATGGGGCCTTTCTGTGTGGAGTTTGCATGTTCTCCCCGTGTTCGTGTGGGTTTACTCCGGGTACTCCGGTTTCCTCCCACACTCAAAGACATGCATGATAGGTGCACTCCTGCAGGTGCCCTTGACCAAGGCACTTGCCTCAGAACTGGAGTTGGTCCCCGGGCGCTGCACTGTGGCTGCCCACTGCTTCTAGGTAACTAGGATGGGTCAAATGCAGAAGAAAAATTACCCCACGGGGTTCAATAAAGTATATCTTATCTTATAGTGAGTGGACAGGGCACATAGTGAGTGGAGAGGGCACATAGTGAGTGGACAGGGCACATAGTGAGTGGAGAGGGCACATAGTGAGTGGACAGGGTACATAGTGAGTGGACAGGGCACATAGTGAGTGGAGAGGGCACATAGTGAGTGGACAGGGCACATAGTGAGTGGAGAGGGCACATAGTGAGTGGACAGGGCACATAGTGAGTGGACAGGGCACATAGTGAGTGGACAGGGCACATAGTGAGTGGAGAGGGCACATAGTGAGTGGAGAGGGCACATAGTGAGTGGAGAGGGCACATAGTGAGTGGAGAGGGCACATAGTGAGTGGACAGGGCACATAGTGAGTGGACAGGGCACATAGTGAGTGGACAGGGCACATAGTGAGTGGACAGGGCACATAGTGAGTGGACAGGGCACATAGTGAGTGGACAGGGCACATAGTGAGTGGACAGGGCACATAGTGAGTGGAGAGGGCACATAGTGAGTGGAGAGGGCACATAGTGAGTGGAGAGGGCACATAGTGAGTGGACAGGGCACATAGTGAGTGGACAGGGCACATAGTGAGTGGACAGGGCACATAGTGAGTGGACAGGGCACATAGTGAGTGGAGAGGGCACATAGTGAGTGGAGAGGGCACATAGTGAGTGGAGAGGGCACATAGTGAGTGGAGAGGGCACATAGTGAGTGGAGAGGGCACATAGTGAGTGGAGAGGGCACATAGTGAGTGGAGAGGGCACATAGTGAGTGGACAGGGCACATAGTGAGTGGAGAGGGCACATAGTGAGTGGACAGGGCACATAGTGAGTGGAGAGGGCACATAGTGAGTGGACAGGGCACATAGTGAGTGGAGAGGGCACATAGTGAGTGGACAGGGTACATAGTGAGTGGACAGGGCACATAGTGAGTGGACAGGGCACATAGTGAGTGGACAGGGCACATAGTGAGTGGAGAGTGGAGAGGGCGCATAGTGAGTGGAGAGGGCGCATAGTGAGTGGACAGGGCACATAGTGAGTGGAGAGGGCACAGGGGGAAGGGAACGGGGATCACGCCGATGTGGAAAATGAAGACTTGACTGATGGAAAAACCAGCACACACAATCGGTCTGCAGGACTGAGTTTGAAAAGCACTGACATAAACGAACCGTCTTTGGCTGTTTGTATAAAATCGGATCAAGCACTCCCTATGGTGTGTAATTGTTAAATAAATAGGCTTACTGAATGCAGATTGATTATAATTGATTCTCAGCTTCAGTTATATATTAGAGTAAAGTATTATTCAGTAACCGTAATCTCTGTGCTATTCAAATATGTGTCTACAGTGTTGTTTAAATGTTGGTTACGGCGTTGCAGCATCTGGCTGTGTGACTGTGCGCGTTGTTTTCGTGGCACTTGGAGGTTAATCGTCGACCCTGCCAGTGTTGAATGCCAGTGTTGAATGTTCACTCCTGATGCTGTACTTCTGTGTAAGAGTGTATGCTAAATACCAAATTGTAAAATTGTAGTTGTGATTTTTGGCGACATTTGATCTCTCTGTAGCGGTGTGACCAGCGACGAGGGATCGGTGGTGGCACTGGCTGGACGGGGGTCGCCTGGAAGGGGTCTAAAGATTCTAGCGTGTTCCACCCCCTCGGACAGTCATTCGGCATCTGTCAATCACCTGAGAAGTAGGCTGGGCCCCCACTGGTCTGATGGCACCCCAAAACGACCCTGCACCCTCTTCAAGCCCCGTTCCACCTCACCTGTACCTGCTGGCAACAGGAAAGCCAAAGGTCTGATCGATGGGCTGTCCAAATTTTTCACCCCCTCACCCGTGGGGCGCAGGTCGCGTGGTGAAGGGGAGGACGCCCCAAAGTGCTACCGACCACGGAACCACAACCTCCTCAAACGCCCGGGCGCTTCGCCTTCCTCTAAGACCGACCCAGACTCCGCCCAAACACACGCCCCTGCGCCTCACGCTCTCAACGGCCTTGTCCCCGCCCCTTTACACCGACTGATCCCGAAATCCGCCCCCGCTCGTTCACCCCTCAGCTCTTCCAACCAATCGAGCGTGCCGTGCTTCGGCGGTTTCCCCGGTAACAGCCAGCTCAAGGGCCTGTTCGACGGACTGTCCCACATCTTCAGCACACAGGCGCAGTCCCGAAAAAAGGGGCTCCCCTGTTACGCCCCGCCAAAACGCGGCCGGCCCCCCGCGAATCTGTCTTCCACACCCAAGCCCCACCCCCAGCACCGTGAGGGCAGGCTCGTGCCCCACCCTGCCTCCTGTGGATGGAGCTTACAGAGGGGCCGCCCTTTTAAGGGGGCGGGGCATTTCAAACGGGCGCCGTTCCTGAGAAAACTCCGGGCGCTCAGCAGGCTAAAGTACAGAGTGACCCCTCAAAGAGGTGGGACCCCCACCCCAGGAAAGGGCGTCGTCTCGGCAACCGGAAGAATGAAACCTGAGCAGGATGCCGGTAAGGAAAGAGTCCCCCTGCTTCTGTTTCAGATTCAAATTTTCTCATATTAGTTAGTCGCCATTTTTTTCAGTTATTTTTTTTCTTTTCTTTTTTCTTCTTGAACCTGCTGAGTCGACATTCTGTAGAGGGAAAATGAGCTGCATTTTAATGCCACCGAGATGGGAGCCGCTTCCCTGTGTGTAGATTTACGCCAGAACCCTGCCTTCCCTCAGTTTCCATCCCAAATCTCGCCACCGGCCGCCACGCATTCTTGATTGATCTCGCGGCCGACTGCAATGAATCATACAAAGCTTTCCTGTTTAATCCACTTTCACTTGCTTTTTTTATTCAAAAGCGTGTTTCTGACAGCTGACCAGTGTGGATTTATGGGTTAAATAACTATCAGTCGGTTTGGAACTGAGATTTGATTAATCGGTGCACGTGAGGACATGCGTTTGTCTCTCCAAAGGTCATCAGAATTATTTACGCTCAGTCAGTTTGTAATGAGAAATTATGTGATGTGATATGTCTGCTACCTTTCATGTTCAATAAAATATTGATGAAAAATATTGATATAACACAAATCCAGCTGGTGCTCCAGGGTTTTTCCCAGTGTCCCACATTATTAGGTCAAATGGCCCATGAAGCTGAATGAACTTTGACCTCCTGACCTTCCATAAAGCACGGCACTGATCCGCTCTGCTTATATGAACTGCCTGGCTGTAGTCTCCAGCATCCTATTTCAATTTGCAGCTAATGGATGGGACACGACTCTTTAATATGGAGTTAAAATAAGCACTGAACCAGTTACATGGTGACTGACTCAGTCATTTAACTAATGACTTACTGAGTCATTTGACTCCTTTAAAAGCGTTTTGTTTGCAGTTGTCTCTTTGAATTGTCTCAGTTGTCGCTTTTTGAATTTAAGCACTGTGTTTTAGCCTTCGTAGATTTCTCTGATCGGCCGCATCAAATTTGGAAACTCATATTGAGAACAGCTTAGAATGAGGCCAATTGAGAGGCTGCTGGGTGGCTCATCCTGTTAAAGCACTGCTCTGGTGCATGGATGGACCCCACAGGTTGATATCAAATCTTTACCATGCCAGTGTCAACTGTGACGGGCACTGGTGACGCACTAACGTCTCCCTAACCTCCCTAACGTCTCCCTAACGTCTCCCTAACGTCTCCCTCTAACGCAGGGGTGGCCAATTCCAGGCCTCGCGGGCCGGTGTGTATGCAGGTTTTTGCTGCCGCCAGTTAACAATTATTTAATTAGCCCAATCGTTTACACGATCTGATATTTTAATCTACATATCCGCGATATGAAAAGCAGCTGATGAATGTTCTTGTGCCGGTATGCGTCAATGCGTGTATTGTAGCATTTTATCGTTCTGTAATTTACAAGTGAATCGGTGATTGTGTGTATGACTAATTAGCTGATTGAACCGTGGTAACTGGTGGCAGTAAAAACCTGCATACACACCGGCCCGCGAGGCCTGGAATTGGCCACCCCTGCTCTAACGTCTCCCTCTAACGTCTCCCTCTAACGTCACCCAAGGTCGAGAGGGCTTCAGACAGCCCTGTGGGTGGCTCAGTCACTCTCCCGATATGCTTTAGCAGACGCTTTTATACTAAGCGACTTACATTTTTGTCAGTATATGTAGTCTCCTGGGATCTTTGCGTTGTTAGTTCAATGCTCTACCAACAGAGCCATAGGACAATTGAGCTTGGCTTTACCATGGACAACAGAGCCCGACTTGCGGAAATGGCGGTGTGATTAGAAGCGGCGGCTGATATCACATACTTTGGAGGAGAGCACACGCTTGTCTGCGCTCTCACGAATCAACAACGGAGGACACAATGAGCGTCGTAGCGTGAACATGACTGGGCATTCCAAACTGGGGAGAGAAGGGGGGGCATTAAAGGAAAAAAAGAAGATATGTCCCTTTATGGTAATGTTAGGAACAGAGCTGTGGTTTAAGTAGAACATATAGTTCTGTTTGGACACATTATTTCTCATGTGCTGGGAATTGGAGACTGCTCATACATTATTGAGTGATAAATCAATATACCTTGTAGCTGGTATGTAGAGGCATTCTCTTGCCTGTGTAAGGATTGTTTTTTGATGAGGGCTAATGCCTTCTTCTCCTGATAGTACTTGATTCGTTCCACCACAAGGCAACGGCCCCTTTGGCTTCAGTTAGCTCTCAGAAACAGCTCATTGGATCACAAGAGGAAAGCTTTTTAAACGCTATCGCTTTACTTTATTCTCATGTATAATCCTCCAGGGAGATGGGGGGGGGGGGGGGGGATATTTATGTTTCACAGTTGAGTCTCGGTTGGTATTTGGAATCCAGCTGGAATTCCCTCTGTAGCCCGTATTTTTATTTATTTTTTAAATGCTTCGATATGATGAGCGATTGTCTCTGCAAATTGTCTTTTATAAAAAATTAAAAAATGTTTTTTTACTGCAGTTTAGTAAATGTTTATTTATTAATTTTTTTTGTGAATGGAGCAGATGAAGGCGAGCTGAAGCAGGACGGCGGAGTCCTGAGGAGCCTCGCACAGGACGGAGTGACACCGGAAGATCAGGAGATGTTCAGGCAAACTCGGCAGCTCTCCGCACAGGTGAGCTGATCTCCGTTCTCAGGGTGGCTCCAGAGTCTTTGAAACGGGGGAGCAGAAGCGTACGCGGACGGACAGTCCGCCAGAGTCCGCAGACTTTGGCCCTTCATAGTCGAGCGTACCGAACCGCAAATTACGAACAACAATGGCTTCCATCATGGAAGAAGATTACGGTACGCTGAAGGTACGCTTGCAAGTGAAAGGACAGGTCCTTGCAGACAGGGCTACACAGACTGTTGCCTCTGCGGATGTCCGTTTTGGGTCCGCTATGATGTCATTTAGGTCCGTGCCGACCCTGTGGACGATGACCCAACGACTCCTTCAGGCATGTCTTTACTCTGCGTCACGGATACTCTAATCTGGACCTCGAATCCAAATCCGGCCCTGCTTTTCTTTTCTCCCAGGTAATTAACTGAACAGTTAGTGCTACTGATTGGCCAGACTGTCTTCACACCTGAGTCCCAGGTAAAGGGAGGGTGGAAAACCAGCCCTTATCAGCCCTCTATACCGTGAATTGAGTAGCAGGGCTCTGTGCACATCCTTAGGAGATGGCTTGAGTTGTGCAAATACGGCCTCAGGGAAATTAAATTAAGAGGAAAGTCTGCTTGGAAGCATCTCAGCTGATCACTGGCAGAAATACTTGTTGTACATAGTAAGTCCTGTTCTCACAATATTGATCGCAGTGGGCGTTTCTAAAGCGCAGAGTTTTCCACCATAAATCTTTTGCGTGCCCATATCTGCTCCCACATCAATGCAGTTTTGCTGTATCTGTTGTGTTCTGTTTGTTTTTTTAGAAAGCGGGATGTGTAAACGGCGCCGATTCTGGGCGGTATCCGGCTGTTATCGAGTTTGGGAAGTATGAAATACAGACATGGTATTCCTCACCTTACCCGCCTGAATATTCAAGGTGAGGGTCCACCCCACCCCACTCCGCTCCATCTCATTTCAGTAACATGGCTTTAATACTGAGTGAGATTAATTTATATGATTGTTCTAGCTGAAGATGGGTAGGACCAGGGTATGAAATTAACTTTTTCACCAAGAGTGGCTTGTGGATTCTAAAAATCACCAACCATTTTCAACATTTTACCAGCCACATTACCTTCTACAACGCAACCTGGTTGGTTATTGGCCAAAGTGGCTCTTGGAGTAAAAATAAATCTTACCAGCCACACAGATTTTTACCAGCGTTTGGCTGGTGTTAATTTCACACACTGGGTAAGCCTAAATCTGAATAGAGTTTCCACTGGCTTACAAACAGTGGCTGGGTTGTGCGTGAGATTCATTACACAGAAACGCTAAGCTAACGCCTCGCTGTCCCTGTCACAGATTGGAAAGGCTTTATCTGTGCGAGTTCTGCCTGAAGTACATAAGGAGCCGGAACATTCTGCACAGTCACTCAAAGAAGTGTGGATGGTTTCACCCGCCGGCCAATGAAATCTACCGCAAGGGCCGCCTCTCAGTGTTTGAGGTCAGTTCATCGTGAGGGAGACCAACTGCCATTTCCACCCTCTGACCAGAGCGCTTATCTTTCATTCAGCACAAATCCCAGGCTTATAACAGTACCTACTGTACATAGGAGTGTTACACACCACCAATTAACACCCAAACACACAGAAATGTTAATAGCTTATTAAAACCCAAACACACAGAACTGTTGATAATTTATCCACATTGAAACACACAGAAATGTTAATAGCTTATTAACACCCAAACACACATAACTGTTGATAATTTATCCACATCGAAACACACAGAAATGTTAATAGCTTATTAACACCCAAACAAACATAAATGTTTATAACTTAACACCCATGCACACAGAAATGTTGATAGCTTGTTAGCACCCAGCTTATTAAAACTCAAACACATAGAACTGTTGACACCCGAACAAATAGAAATGTTGATAGCTCGTTAGCACCCAGGCACACATAAATGTTGATAGCTCGTTAGCACCCAGGCACACATAAATGTTGATAGCTCGTTAGCACCCAAACACACAGATATGTTGACAAGTGCGGAAATGTTGATGAGTCTCTTAACAGTGCTGGGAATGGCACTGGATTGTGTTCAGTTTAATAGAAGTATCATTGGCAGTTATTTATTTAACAAAGAATACACCTCGTAAAACTGTCAATCAAAGGGTGTCGAGAGCTCAGAACATCTGCTGCTGAAACTGCACGGGGAAAAATCTTCTTGAACTAATTGTCTTGAACATCTTCGATATGTCTGGTCTCTTAATACATCTTAAATTTTCTCGTCATTAGCTAAGTGCACATTTTCACTTGAAATGCAAATTCACAAGATTGATGGCCAAATATGGTTATTACTGGTGTTTAAAAATGTACATTTTGTGTGATTGTTGTGATCGCTTTATGCATTAAATTGATTGGTATTGTTTAAATAACACCAGACTGAATAAACTCCTCTGTCTTCTCACCATTTAGGTAGATGGGAATGCCAGTAAAATATTTTGCCAAAACCTCTGCTTGCTGGCAAAGCTTTTTCTGGATCACAAGACCCTGTACTATGACGTCGACCCTTTTCTCTTCTACATTCTCACGAAAAATGACGAGAAGGGCTGCCACCTCGTGGGGTACTTCTCAAAGGTACACACTTTTTCTAGACTACCGTTATCGATCGATTTATTAATTGATAAATCGATTGATTCATTGAAACTTGGTTAGCTGCTACAGCAAAAACAATTACAATAATATATAGCCTACACTAAAACATTACGAATGGCAAGGAGAGAAACGCGGAGTAGTGTTTGGGTTTTGCACCAGAGTCGTTTGGAAAAATACAGAGCAGTCTTTTGGGAGGTGAACCTGTAGGTTTGAGTCCCGCCCACAGAGCTCATGCTGTTTAAACCCCCTGGGCAGTACTTCCCGCGGAACAAAATATATGAGTGTGACTTGAATATATGGTAAACAGAATGTACTTAAAACTGTCTGTCATCTTGGATGAGGAAGTTTATTACTCTAGTAAATAAAGAAAATTGTAATATTAAAACTATGTAGTGAAATGCAGGGTAAATCACAGCCATCAACCTGGAGAGAAGTAGTAGATGTTATTTTTTCCAGTTCTGATTTGAGACACACAAATGTACAGCCGTTCACAGATGAAACTCTATTCTCAGGGATGTTTTTGGGTGGCAGATTTATCACGGGAATGTGTCGCCCGCCGTTGTGAGCGCGCACGTCTGTGTGGCGCGTCGTCGCGGAAAAGCAGTAGAGGGCGCTGTGAATAGGCAGCTTTTGCAGTCTGTTTTACACACTCTTCCCCCCTCAGGAAAAGCTTTGCCAGCAGAAGTACAACGTCTCCTGCATAATGATCATGCCTCAGTACCAAAGGCAAGGCTTTGGGAGGTTTCTCATCGACTTCAGTAAGTTGCTTCACACATTTCTAAGGGCGCAACATGCTTGCTTTTACAAACTGGTATTATATATTGTATATGGTGCACTGCACAACAAGATCACCTGTAGATGTTTGTGTATTTTCCGGGAGCAAATACTCTTTGATTGGGACCTGAGAATGAACCGAGGATGGGTTCTGTTATATCCGTACAGGCCTGGGACACCCATCAGTTTGTCTTCTTGCTTAAACACCAGGCTGTGTTAATTTCCTCGGTTATATAGAATCTCGCTCTTGCGGTCCACGCTGTTGAAGGGTTTTTTTTGAAGGCCTTTGTTGGCTGTGAGATGTTTCCCCTGCTGAGCTGCTGGGGTTTTAAAGGCTCTTATGAAGCTGGAGTTTCCAAGCTCTAGTGGAGAGGAAATGTCACAGATCTAATATCTTCAGCAGCACCAAACAGCAGAGCCGTGATGACTGGAGGCCCAACGGCCCGCTCGAGCCAAACGCTGGTTGACCAGCCACGGTCGTGTTTGGACTGTGTGTCTTTCTGGCTTTGTTGATTCAGTTCATATATTAAAAGTTTTATTTAGTTTGCAGAAACATTATTCTACAGTTTCTAATATTTTTTTCCCCTTGCTTTTATAAACTCTGGTTGTATGGTGTGCACCATAATGAATTTAAGACTGGCGCTGCACCGTTGACCTTGACCGGGTAATAAAATGTTAATTGGTGCCTTTGCTTAGTAAAGCGCTCTGTCGTGTTCTTATTCTTCTCCGATTGCACACCTGCAGTGTCCAATCCGAATGCACGTCTGCTATGCGTTAAGGCGAAACCAGCAGTGTACTGCCGAAGTGTATGTTTGCTCAATCTGTGACAATCGGCAATCGATTGAGGTCCTCTCCTGGCCGGCCCCCTAGAAACCGATGCGCTCGTAGTCCGGAAACTTCCTTTAAGCTCGGCATCTCATTACTGTCGGATATCTGCTTCCTGTCAGGCTAACCCGAGAGGATAATGTGAGCGAGCAGTCTGGCGTCTGGGCCGCTAATTGAGTGAGTCCCACGTTAAAGCGGTTCCTCCGGCCGTGGCCGGGCTCGGGAAGGCGGACTGCACTGGCGGCGTGTTCATTTCCTGCGTGATCTGCCTGCCAAAGCCGGTTAATGGCAGCACAGTGCTGCAGCTGGCATCTCCACACAAACACGCTGTGTTGCCTGGAGAAAGTCCATGGAAATGTTTAAATGTAAAATGTGTACTGGAGGTGTGCGTGCGGGGAGGTGTGTGTGTGTGTGTGTGGGGGGGTGTATTATGTTCCTCCACCACCTACCCCCCCCCCCCCCGGTGGACATGTCCAAAAATATTGTCATGTGTCTTTCTGACTCTTACGTATGGCAAGCCGTTTTAACATTTATTGTTCCATAGCTAGCTACCTTAAGTCCTAACTAGCTGACTTGGCTAGCTACCACAATTGCTTAGCTAGCTGCCGCTTGTGCAAACTAGCTGGCCATAAAGACCTAGCTAGCTGTCCTCAGAACACTGTCTGTCTGACTTCGTTCCTCCGCCTTTTCTTGCTTAGTAGTTCTCCAACTCCCTTCCCAGCATGCATTTAATATGACAAGGGGGTTGGAGCAGTGAGGAATAGATTTTTTTTAACCTTTTCTTTTAATGATCTTTCAAGGTGAATCCAAGCCGTTGTCATTCCCTATGATGTAACCTGGCCTACATTTACACTGAAAATATACACACTCTCACTCACACACACACACACACACACACACACACACACACACACACACACACACACAAATGTCCTTTGGAGGTTTTTATTTTTATTTTTTATTATTTTGCCCTTGTATAGTAGTTTTTATTTATTCTGAAATGTTGGCTCTTAGATTATGGTATATGTATGTAGATCTTAATACGTTTGTGTGTGAGGTTTAAGTATGTATATTTTAATACTTTGCTGTGTGTGGTATATGTATGCATATATAAATACTTTGCTGTGTGTGGTATATGTATGCATATATAAATCCTTTGCTGTGTGTGGTATATGTATGTATATTTAAATGCTTTGCTATGTGCGGTTTATTATTTGTTTGTAGGTTACTTGCTCTCAAGGCGGGAGGGGAAAGCGGGGTCCCCAGAGAAGCCGCTGTCAGATTTGGGGCGCCTGTCGTACGGGGCGTACTGGAGGAGCGTGATAATGGAGTATCTGCACGGCTGCCCTGAGAAGCACATGAGTATCAGAGCCATGAGCAGGGCTACGGGGATGTGTCCTCACGACATCGCATCTGCTCTGCAGCAGCTCAACATGGTGCGCCCGCACGGGGGGAGGTGAGTCACGGCACGGCACGGCGCGGCTCAGTACAGTACCGCATGGCACGGCTCAGTACTGCACACTTACACCCTCCTTATGGCTTTATTCTCTGTTGACGCTCACAGACGTTTGGCTGCTGAGTGCTTCTGTTTGAGAGAGGACTCGATGTCCCCCTCCACTGAAGTGTGGTCAGGGTTATGTTAATGAGACATGGCCTCTCTGGATTACCTCAGTTCTTCAGTAATATCCTGCTCTCTCTGTTTCACAATGAAGGCGAGGTTTTAATGAGATTAAAGAAGTCGAACAGTGACTTGTATTTAACTCTTGGTTTTGTTTTAAGTGTGTTGAATCATCCCAGAATTTTTAAGATAACAGAACACTTTTCCAAAACGATTTTTACCATCGGTTAGCACTGGTGCTTGTTTGCTGTTCGTTTCAAAGGGAGCTAATTTAGCATCATTATCTGGATGCTTTATAATGGGTGGAGGGAGTGGGCAAGGGCGTCGCCAGAGATTTGAGTGTTGCTAGGTGCTGGTACACTCATATTGATTGTGTTTTGCTTGGTGTTGCTTGGTGCTGGTACACTCATATTGATTGTGTTTTGCTTGGTGTTGCTAGGTGCTGGTGGGTCCTGAATGATACACTTGTTGTGATTGGTTGTTTGCTTGGTGCTGCTGGGTGCTGAATGATACACTCGTTGTGATTGGTTGTTTGCTTGCAGGTTGGTTATCGTGCGCAGAGACCGGTTGATCCAGTCGCACATGGAGAAGCTGCAAGATAAGCCTCGCGTGAACGAGGTGGATCCCGCCTGCCTGCGGTGGACTCCACCTGCTTCACCGAAAGCCCCGCCTACTGGCCGCAAGGCCCCGCCCACTGGCCGCATAGCCCCGCCCACCGGACCAAAGGCCTCGCCCTCAGAGGGGGCGCTGGGAGCAGACGCCGAGGTGCGTTCCTGTCCTAATAGTCAACTCAGTCCTCTCGGGATGAGAACTGCTGGTTTTCCATCATCCGTGCCGTGCCGGGAGTCCGGTTTGGAGACAGTCAGTAGTAGGGGTTGACCGATATGGTTTTTCCAGGGTCGATGCCGATACCGATTATTAGTAATGAAGGAGACCGATAACCGATATTTGGGGACTATGTGCATTTGCTGTGAATATTAAAATGTTTTTGTCAAAATTTACAGAAACACAAACTCCAACACAAAACTTACTTTAAATTCCTTTAAACATGTTTAATTGAATACTAGAAAACAGAACATTTTCAACAAATTTAAAAAATAAAGTGCATGGTTTGCTCCCAGTAGTATTTATTTTAAACTGAACTGGAATTTTAAATAGATAAAAATAAAAAACGAGATAGCTCCCCAAAACAAACAATATCTCTATGTGGTGGGTAAGACCCCCTGCAGGTGAGTTCACATATTCCAATGATGTTAGCCATCTGATAAGTAGCCTACTTTATGCGATCTGAATGCATTAAAGAATGTAGCCTGATTGATTTTAAGACGGCATTCAAATTAGTCAAAGTGAGTTAAACATTAGAATATTATAAGCATATTTAAAGAGGACAGCCTCTTAAGTGTCTCGAACCGTTAAGAGCAACACGGCTTGGAAAAACGAATTTACAATCAACAAAACATTGAACATTTATTTAAACAGCATTTATGGAGCATTTAAAAGTCGAAATCTTCGCATTATAACGTCATCATAAATAATCTCGCCCTGCGAAGATCCTTTGGAATGGGATCCTTTGGAATGAAGATGCCTTTTTCCAAAGCCATGGAGTTCATTGTTCAAAGGGCGGTGCTTTTCTAGGTTTCAATCTGTTATCCTGAACATAACAGGTTAGCCGTGCAGAGTAAGTTGCCGTGGCAATATACCCCGATTAAAAGTGAGTCGGCTTTGGGATACAGAAAACTCAGGGTTGAAGCTTAATTTAGCTCGCTATCCCCTTAATCTTGCTTCGTAGTATACATCTCAGGGGGTTCTACTACAAAACCGGATTACTTGGTTAGCTGGATAACTGCGCCAAGTAAAACCCGGAACCATCCCGAATCTGGAACACGGACTGAAGTGAAAAGAGCTGTTCCCGGTTTTATTCAGTGCAGTTATCCAGCTAACTAAGTAATCCTGCTTCGTAGTACACCCCCCAGGACCACCGCGTGATGCGAGATTCAAGTAAATGGCAGATTTTGTGATCCTCCCCCACCCCACATTTTCAGATTAGATGTCTGAAACTAGAGAAAGAGGACCAAGGTATGTCACACACACACACACATTAAGATTCTGCTCTACTGAACAGCTGATATGAGGAGAGAATGTTCCGCAGTAAAGCCAAGCGCTAGAGGCCCCAGACATTTCGTCTGAAAGTAATTATTTCCACATTTATCGAAAAGATGACATCCCTGAATATGAATGCTGTGTTTAGTTTGTTGTGGAGAGCCTGGCTTCAATTCTGCAGTCAAACGGCTTTACTCTGCAGTGCATGGAGCTGCCTATTCACTTTATTTATAATAACCAGATTTACTTCTGGCCAGTAACATGTACGTCTTTAAGGTAGCTGTTTGGAATTATGCGTATAACTCGACCAGGGTTTTTCCTGGCTCAAAATCAGCCAAAGTTGCTATCTCATGAGTTATGAAACTGAAACATTTTGTTATTTGGCAATGTCCTACATTGTATATTTAAAAAATGCATTAAGCTAGTTAGCTATCTAACAAGCAGAGGTATAAAATCCAGGGGTCAGAAAGTAAAAGTCCTGCCGTGTGTTTCTTCCACTTATGAACTCGGCCAGCTGATTAGATCCACCTCCTGGCTGAAGTATTGTGCTAATTAGCCAGGTGATTAGAACAATATATTGAGGACTTTTACTTTCTGAACACAAAGTTTACTCCTCTGCTAACTAGCCAACGGTTAGCTCATTTATAACAAGTTAAATGTAGCAAAGTATCTTCATCGCCATCATCACTTTGTCCTCGAGGTTCATCAGTGTCGAGTACGCTACAGCGCTACTTTGCAGGAGTGCCGCCATTGGATGTTCAAATGATATTTATCCGCTGTGCGCAGCTTTTGAAATGGGCTTTATTATTATATTATATAATTATTATTATTATTATTATTATTATTATTATTATTATTATTGCCCACAGCGGTGACATATTTGTCAAGGCGGTACGGAAAATGATCAAGGCGGTACGGAAAATGATCAAGGCGGTACGGAAAATGATCAAGGCGGTACGGAAAATGATCAAGGCGGTACGGAAAATGATCAAGGCGGTACGGAAAATGATCAAGGCGGTACGGAAAATGATCAAGGCGGTACGGAAAATGATCAAGGCGGTACGGAAAATGATCAAGGCGGTACGGAAAATGATCAACGCGGTACGGAAAATGATCAACGCGGTACGGAAAATGATCAAGGCGGTACGGAAAATGATCAAGGCGGTACGGAAAATGATCAAGGCGGCACGGAAAATGATCAAGGCGGTACGGAAAATGATCAACGCGGTACGGAAAATGATCAAGGCGGCACGGAAAATGATCAAGGCGGTACGGAAAATGATCAACGCGGTACGGAAAATGATCAACGCGGTACGGAAAATGATCAAGGCGGTACGGAAAATGATCAAGGCGGTACGGAAAATGATCAAGGCGGCACGGAAAATGATCAAGGCGGTACGGAAAATGATCAACGCGGTACGGAAAATGATCAAGGCGGCACGGAAAATGATCAAGGCGGTACGGAAAATGATCAAGGCGGCACGGAAAATGATCAAGGCGGCACGGAAAATGATCAAGGCGGCACGGAAAATGATCAAGGCGGCACGGAAAATGATCAAGGCGGTACGGAAAATGATCAAGGCGGCCGCCTTGGAATTCTCCATGCAGGAAAAAAAAACCTGTCAACATTATCTTGTGTTATAGAACAAACAAAAAAAAGGCTCTATGTTGTATTGGTCTCCTGCTATTTGTGCTCATTACCATAAGAGCAGGTCCAGCCTGTCCTTATGGCTGCATGGACAGTTATGATCAAGCTGTGGCCTGCTATTTGTGCTCATTACCATACGAGCAGGTCCAGCCTGTCCTTATGGCTGCATGCACAGTTATGATCAAGCTGTGGCCTGCTATTTGTGCTCATTACCATACGAGCAGGTCCAGCCTGTCCTTATGGCTGCATGCACAGTTATGATCAAGCTGTGGCCTGCTATTTGTGCTCATTAGCATAAGAGCAGGTCCAGCCTGTCCTTATGGCTGCATGGACAGTTATGATCAAGCTGTGGCCTGCTATTTGTGCTCATTACCATACGAGCAGGTCCAGCCTGTCCTTATGGCTGCATGCACAGTTATGATCAAGCTGTGGCCTGCTATTTGTGCTCATTACCATACGAGCAGGTCCAGCCTGTCCTTATGGCTGCATGCACAGTTATGATCAAGCTGTGGCCTGCTATTTGTGCTCATTATCATAAGAGCAGGTCCAGCCTGTCCTTATGGCTGCATGCACAGTTATGATCAAGCTGTGGCCTGCTATTTGTGCTCATTAGCATACGAGCAGGTCCAGCCTGTCCTTATGGCTGCATGGACAGTTATGATCAAGCTGTGGCCTGCTATTTGTGCTCATTACCATACGAGCAGGTCCAGCCTGTCCGTATGGCTGCATGGACAGTTATGATCAAGCTGTGGCCTGCTATTTGTGCTCATTACCATACGAGCAGGTCCAGCCTGTCCTTATGGCTGCATGCACAGTTATGATAAAGCTGTGGCCTGCTATTTGTGCTCATTACCATAAGAGCAGGTCCAGCCTGTCCTTATGGCTGCATGGACAGTTATGATAAAGCTGTGGCCTGCTATTTGTGCTCATTAGCATAAGAGCAGGTCCAGCCTGTCCTTATGACTGCATGGACAGTTATGATAAAGCTGTGGCCTGCTATTTGTGCTCATTAGCATAAGAGCAGGTCCAGCCTGTCCTTATGGCTGCATGGACAGTTATGATCAAGCTGTGGCCTGCTATTTGTGCTCATTACCATAAGAGCAGGTCCAGCCTGTCCTTATGGCTGCATGGACAGTTATGATCAAGCTGTGGCCTGCTATTTGTGCTCATTAGCATAAGAGCAGGTCCAGCCTGTCCTTATGGCTGCATGCACAGTTATGATAAAGCTGTGGCCTGCTATTTGTGCTCATTAGCATAAGAGCAGGTCCAGCCTGTCCTTATGACTGCATGCACAGTTATGATCAAGCTGTGGCCTGCTATTTGTGCTCATTAGCATAAGAGCAGGTCCAGCCTGTCCTTATGGCTGCATGCACAGTTATGATCAAGCTGTGGCCTGCTATTTGTGCTCATTAGCATAAGAGCAGGTCCAGCCTGTCCTTATGGCTGCATGGACAGTTATGATAAAGCTGTGGCCTGCTATTTGTGCTCATTACCATACGAGCAGGTCCAGCCTGTCCTTATGGCTGCATGCACAGTTATGATCAAGCTGTGGCCTGCTATTTGTGCTCATTAGCATAAGAGCAGGTCCAGCCTGTCCTTATGGCTGCATGCACAGTTATGATAAAGCTGTGGCCTGCTATTTGTGCTCATTACCATAAGAGCAGGTCCAGCCTGTCCTTATGGCTGCATGGACAGTTATGATCAAGCTGTGGCCTGCTATTTGTGCTCATTAGCATAAGAGCAGGTCCAGCCTGTCCTTATGGCTGCATGCACAGTTATGATAAAGCTGTGGCCTGCTATTTGTGCTCATTAGCATAAGAGCAGGTCCAGCCTGTCCTTATGACTGCATGCACAGTTATGATCAAGCTGTGGCCTGCTATTTGTGCTCATTAGCATAAGAGCAGGTCCAGCCTGTCCTTATGGCTGCATGCACAGTTATGATCAAGCTGTGGCCTGCTATTTGTGCTCATTAGCATAAGAGCAGGTCCAGCCTGTCCTTATGGCTGCATGGACAGTTATGATAAAGCTGTGGCCTGCTATTTGTGCTCATTACCATACGAGCAGGTCCAGCCTGTCCTTATGGCTGCATGCACAGTTATGATCAAGCTGTGGCCTGCTATTTGTGCTCATTAGCATAAGAGCAGGTCCAGCCTGTCCTTATGGCTGCATGCACAGTTATGATAAAGCTGTGGCCTGCTATTTGTGCTCATTAGCATAAGAGCAGGTCCAGCCTGTCCTTATGGCTGCATGGACAGTTATGATCAAGCTGTGGCCTGCTATTTGTGCTCATTAGCATAAGAGCAGGTCCAGCCTGTCCTTATGGCTGCATGGACAGTTATGATAAAGCTGTGGCCTGCTATTTGTGCTCATTATCATAAGAGCAGGTCCAGCCTGTCCGTATGGCTGCATGGACAGTTATGATAAAGCTGTGGCCTGCTATTTGTGCTCATTACCATAAGAGCAGGTCCAGCCTGTCCGTATGGCTGCATGGACAGTTATGATAAAGCTGTGGGGGATGAATCACCATGGGCTCTGTTGACACTAAAGATAATTGCTTATACAAATACAGGAGATTTATTCCACAGACAGGGTGATGATGTATTACTGTGTAAATGTTAAGTTGCCGTCACGCACATCTTAAATCTCCGCTCACTCGACTATCTTCAGTCTGCTTTCACACATAAATAAAGAGTTGAGTCATTGAGTCATGCGCTCAGATATGGGTATTTTACTGCAGGTTATTTTTAGGAATGCCCTTAAATATCAGATTTATTTACTTTTGTGAGTTCAAACTATGTCACCGTGTCTGGGCTGAAGCATTTTCAGCGTCAGTAACAGCGCTGAATAACCCAAATAACCCAAATGACCCAATAACCAATAACCCATCTGTTGTAGGTATTACCTACCCATTATACTGCACTGGTGTGTCCAGGTGTGTGTGTGTGTGTGCGCAGGTGTGTGATGTGTTTTCTGTTCCTGTCCATAGTTGTCTGCTGTTGGTTAATAGAGGTTATCTGTCTGACCACAGGCCCGGCACTTGGAGATCCGCAGCCTGCCTCATACTGCCACACGGCCTCTTTCCAAGGCCCAGTGCAAGAGCCCGTACCCCGCGCCCCTGCTTGGCTTACCCCCCGTCGCCGAGGGTTACGCTTTCAGCAGTGAGGAGAGCTGTGATGACGAGTGCGGGCTCCGCTCTGGCTCCGCCCCCACGCCGACCAAGTCCCCAGGCATCAGGAGAAAGGTGAGCTGCACGGACACGCGGTTCTGCGTGCACACCACTCCGCGTGCCAGCTTACCAGCTTCTCTCCAATCGCTCATTAAACCTGCACTGTAAAACCTGAATGCCAGTCTTCAAATGAACTGAATCAATAAATGGAGTAGCCTCGATGTTAAAGATGTTAAAATGAATACGTCATTATAAGAGGAGCTTGAATGTTAAAGACCAGTGAGACTTAAACAGCTCAAGCTTCCCCATGCAAATGAAAATCGTTCAAGAAATCGGTTTCCTCAAACCATTTATGGAGTAGGGTGGGCGGAGCTTGCCTGGTGGTTAAGAATTTGATTAGGTGAGTAGTCATTGCATATATGATGTGTAGCACATCCAGTCCATCGGGAAAACTAGTAATATGCCGGCCATATATAAATATTATTGCATCACTTGTTGCACTATTTTTTTTTTTTTAAAGTGCAGTATTTCTCATCCAGTCATAAGTTTCAGTCTGGTTTCATTGTGCTGTAATGGCCGGTGTGTGTGTGTGTGTGATCTGTGTAGGCCTGCTGATTACCCTGCAATGTATTTACTTGATTCAGTATTTTTATATTGGTGACCTTCTCTGCCCGACTCCAAGCACATTTTCATTCTCTTATTCATGATCAGTGACAGCTGTCTTATTAGCCTGTCTTGGGAAAGTACAGAATTGCTGTAATGTGTATTTATATTATATGACTGTACTTAAGAGGATTTAGGATCCCTGGATCGCTTGGTTTCGCTGAGGTCAGAAGTCCAAGTCATGTGCAATCCTGCCTTTCCTGCCCGTTACCAAGAGTCTGTTTCTCTTAAGTGCCCAGGCTCCATGTTTGCCCAGCTATAGACCGCTCTCCACTTTTTGGTCATAATTGCTTATTGATACACTGCCCTCTTGTGGTCACAGAATATATTTTGTCCTGAAAAAGGTTTGGATTTTTTTTTCATGGTTTTTCTCCCTTGCAGAATTTTATTCCGCAAACTTACAAAATGGTTTTATGAGAAGTTGTGTTAATGTCACTGAGGAATGTGTAATACCCATAATGCATTGCGCTGAATGTGGTAGGCTGCCGTTAAAGAGCTGTGGTTTGGTCTTGAATATCTCATTTGTGGTTAGGAACAGAACTCTGTAAGTATTTCTCAGGCAGTGTGGCACATGTTATGGGCTGTGTACAAAATGTGGCTACATTGCCCTCTATTTAAACTCACTTAGCATGGGAGGCGACTGCCCTGTCCAAAATGTAGTCCTTAATCTTTGTGCAGTTAAATTTCACTGGCAAACACAATAATGTTTTGCCTGCTGGTGAATACAGTAAAACTTTCTTCATACAAATTTAAAGAATTTAGATCCTTTATTGGATTGAATTGATTTGGTTGATAGCTTTGTTTCTTAAATAGGCTACTCATTTTCTAGCCATTTGCTCATCTTTAGTTGTTAATTGCCAGTAATCAAACCAGTGCTAATTGGGATCTCAAGAGGCCAGAGGCAGTCAATCACTGTCTCTGGCCTCTTTCAAACTGGTTTAATTTGTTCTGCTTTATAGCAAATACTGCTGACTTTCCCACATGGCCAATCCTCTATTTCAGGGTTTTTTTTATTGGTGGAGATTGGAGAGGCTTAAATGGATATTTCTAATTCTGAGCTTCTACTGAATCTGAACTGTGACCATAATTGCGTTCTTTCTTTCTTTCTTCTCCAGAGATCACCAATTCTCAAGCGGAAAAGAGGTCGCAAACGAAAGTGGATCAACAGCAGCGTCACCACGGAGACCATATCGGAGAGGACTGAGGTGCTGAACGAGCCGTTTGAGAATTCCGAAGACGAGAGACCCGCGTTTCCGCTGAAAGGCGTTCGGGAGATGGACGGGGACGGACTCTTCCGGAGAGCGACCAAGCGCCAGAAAGGCTGGCGCAGGTCCACCAATAACCAAAACACTGACAATCACAAAAACCTTGACTATCCAAATGAAGCCCAAGATGAAGATGCAACTAAAGGTAATCTTATCTATTTTTAAACACGTTTACTCTTGATCAGTCATATTCATCTTTTTGCAGGGAAATCTTTGCCTGGATGCAGAATTTGGTCTTGTGGTTGGGGCTTTCTGTTACGTTAAAATGATGTATTGGGAATACGAGCGTGTATTTTTAATAGATGCTCCTTACATAAAGAGAATGCTGTCAAACCAAATGCCATAAAAAATTTTTTAATGTCAAGGCTTATTTGAGAAAGTCCTGATCTCTCTCTCTCTCCCCCCACCCCTCTCTCTCCCCGTGTTGTTGCCTGTGCCAGGCTCCGGTGAGTCCGGGGGTAAACAGGCTTGTCCCCAGCCTGCCAGGCGTAAGAAGGGCTGGCCGAAGGGGGTGAAGCGCGGGCCGCCCAAGTGGAGGCTGAAGGAGAGGAGGACGGGCTTCAAACTCAACCTGTACACCCCGCCGGAGACGCCCATGGAGCCCGACAGCCACAGCCTCCCTGAGGAGCCCCAACCCACCGTCCCCCGCCTGGACCCCGAGCCAGACGAGCAGCCTCCCCGCTCCCAGGACCCGGCGGGCGAGTTCTTCCACCAACCGGGTTCTCCACTCGACTCGTTCAGCCAGGACAACGCCGACGCGCCGGACATCCCCGGGGCCGCCGCCGCCGACGACCATCAGAGGGAGGAAGAGCAGAAGGCTGAAGATGAGCTGGGGTGCAAAGTGCGAGCGGGCGAGGAAGAGGACGAGGCGGAGGAGCCCGCGCATAACGAGGACCATGACGCAGACGACGAAGACGACGGACACGTGGCAGAGCTGGAGACGGTGACGGAGAACGCAGCGGAAGCTTGTGAGAACCTTCCTGAGCCCCCGTCTCCCTGCATGCAGGATGCAGATGTGGACGCCAGCCGTGGGGATGGTTGCCAGGATGACCAGGAGGCTGCGGCCGATAGTGGTCAAGCCATCCCAGACCGGGAGGATCGCTGCTCCGAATCCCCCCGGCACCCAGACTCCGAGTCGGAGGAAGAGTGCGGTCGTGCGGAAAGGGAACCAGCGGGGTCCCCAGCGAGAGAAGACCGAGCCGTGTGCGCGGCCGAGATAGACCCGGAAACCGCGCGGGCTGTCCAGTCACTCACCGGCGAGACGGAGCAGGAGAGCGGCTTCCTGGACTGCGTGGAAACGCAGGATGCGTGCCAACGCCTGCAGGGGTACACGCACACAGAGCAGAGTCCCCCGGCCATCCCCGCCGACGAGGGCCTTCCGTCTGAGCACAGCAGCCCTGTGTCGTCGGTGCACTCCCACCCCGGCCAATCGGTGCGCTCGGTCAGCAGCCTGGAGGGCAGCTATGCGCAGATCAGCCCCGCCCACAGCACAGTCTCCGCCCCATCGCTGCAGAACCTGGAGACCAGCCCCATGATGGACGTGCCCTCCGTCTCCGACCACTCCCAGCAGGTGGCGGACAGCGGCTTCAGCGACCTGGGCAGCATCGAGAGCACCACTGAGAACTACGACAACCCCAGCAGCTACGACTCCACGCTGGGCGCCGGCTCCGCCCAGAGCAGCTGTTCCTACGGCAACCTGCCCCAGAGCAGCTGTGCCGTGACGCAGCAGCTGGCCGAGCGAGCCGGCGTGGGCGGAGCCTACAGCATGAGCTCCCCGCAGGGGTGCGTGTCGGAACGCCCCCCCAGCGGCCACCAGCCCCTGTCCCACTTCACCCTGCCCCCAGCCCCGCCCCCTCCCGTTCAGCTGCCCGAAATGTCGGAGCCGGTCAGCCTGGGGCGGTACGACCGCGTGGGACAGGCCGAATATGGCAGCGGTCATTACGCACAGCCCTCCGCTACCTTCAGCCTGGCCAAGCTGCAGCAGCTCACCAACGGCCTGATGGACCACCGCCCACTGCCCTTTGGCCATCCCGCCTCCCACCCCATCACCTCTTATGCAAACAGCGCCGCCTCCCTGCTCCCACCCCGCCATGCTGTTCCCCAAGCACAGGTCCCAACCATGACCCCGCCCCCCAACCTGACCCCTCCCCCCATGATGCTGCAGCGCAACATGGCCACGCCCAACGCGAGCGTTCCGCCCTCCCCCCAGAGGCTGCAGAACCACGCCTCTGTCCGTGCCAAGTCCGCCCCTCTGCCCCCGCACCACCACCACCACCACCACCACCTCCTCCAGCATCATCAGCATCAGCAGCAGCAGGTCTACGGCCGAGCACCACAGGCAGTCGCCATGCAGGCACCTGGCAGGACGTTCAACATGCAGGCACATGACAGGACACTTGCCTTACAGGCACCTAGCCGGACCCTCACCTTACAGGCTCCGGACAGGACACTTGCCATGCAGGCATCCGAAAGGACACTCGCCATGCAGGCATCCGACAGGACACTCGCCATGCAGGCATCCAACAGGACACTCGCCCTGCAGGCATCCGAAAGGACGCTCGCCCTGCAGGCATCCGAAAGGACGCTCGCCATGCAGGCATCCGAAAGGACACTCGCCATGCAGGCATCCGAAAGGACACTTGCCATGCAGGCATCCGAAAGGGCACTCGCTATGCAGGCATCCGACAGGACACTCGCCTTGCAGGCATCCGACAGGACACTGGCTTTGCAGGCACCTAGCCGGACCCTCACCTTGCAGGCATCCGACAGGACACTTGCTATGCAGGCATCAAACAGGACACTTGCTATGCAGGCACCGGGCAGGACGCTGAACGTGCAAGCACCTAGTAGGACACTTGCCTTACAGGCACCGGGCAGAACACTTGCCTTACAGGCACCTAGTAGGACACTTGCCTTACAGGCACCGGGCAGAACACTTGCCTTACAGGCACCTAGCAGGACACTTGCCTTGCAGGCACCAGACCGAACGCTCGCCTTACAGTCGCCTGGCAGGTCTCTGGCCATGAACATGGGCGTCAATCTCATGCCGGCTCCAGCATACAACGTCAACTCCATGAACATGAACGTGAACATGACGCCACTGAACGCCATGAACGGCTACCGCATGACCCAGCCCATGATGAACAGCGGCTACCACGGCAACCACGCCTACATGAACCAATCGACGCAGTACTCTATGCAGATGGGCATGATGGGAACGCAGCCGTACCCTCAGCAGCCCATGCAGGCCCCGCCCCACGGCAACATGATGTACACGCCAGCGAGTCACCATGGCTACATCAACAGCGGCATGTCCAAGCCGCCCTTAAACCCGTCCTTCATGAGACCTTAAATATTATTTTTTCTGTATTTTCTCAAAAAGTGCATATTGTTTTGAAATGCACTTTACCCCTGGATTCAATTATTTTTTTCTCTCCTGAAAAAAACCAGCACTTGGTAAGGATGCAAAAAAGCTGAAAACAATCTTGACGGCAAGAATTATGACCTTTTTTTCCTAATTATAGGAAAGCCTTACATGATTAAAATGAAAATGTATTGGATTAGCGTTAATCTCCTTCGAAGAGTGCAGTACAGGATACCAAACTGCAGGGGGAGACGGCTTCAGCAGTGGACCCTCGTGCCGGAGCCATATAATGTGCCTGCTACAAATACATTATCTGACATTAGAGCCTTTTACATGTACCTGTCTAACAGTCCTGAAATTTAGTTTTCTTCTATACTCATGCCTTTATATATTTAAATTATTGTACATTCATTTTTAAAATGTAAAGTGACACTTAGCATGCTACAACGTCTTTGTTAGTGACAGTGCATCAGACTAGTACTGTACAAGTGTTGTGTTTAATGGCAAGCCATTTTTTTAAATGTATGGCCTTGTTAGGTTTCCCTGCGAGGGGAGAAAAATTCAACTATATTTTTGTTAATTCTAATGCTGTAAAAAAAACAATTGTAAACTTTGTCCCATTTCAGTTGTTAAGCTTGAAAGGTTTTATTGCTAAATGTGTATAATTCATGACTTTTTGTAACAAATTTCCTTAAACGAGGCAGCTTTCTGTTTTATAAAGCAAACTGATTTCTGTCTGAATAATAAAGCATATCTCAGTGTTTGTATGCGTACAATTCTAAAACATTTCAAAGATCTTGTGGCAGAAATAATAATAAAAAAAACTATATAATGACTATAAATCTATTATCTTTATATTTAATACCAAAACAACTATGTTTTAAGTGAGAAGTTTGGCTTGATCAAAAGCGGCAATAGACAGGAAATTCAAATGAGCACCACCAAGCCAAACTTCAGCTCTGTACACTATCAGGGATTTCCAGTTCTCCATTTTTCATGTCTGACTGTTAGTTCTGTAGTTATGTTGGGTCTACTGTATTTCAAACAACATGTACCTCATCACTGGGCAGAGGAGTTCAAACCTTCTCTCAAAGAGCCTAATTCACACTCTTCAAAGTGGTAGGTGACCTACGACTGCTGCATTGTACAAGTCCCACTAGAGTAGGGTTACACATAAGCTATAATGTACATTTGTACTTACACACATCTTACTTGCTCAGCGAACCTTATTCCCAGTATGTGCACACCTGGCTCGATGACGAATCGGTCCGAATCCCTGCCTTCCATACTTATGTTCGGGTTATCGGTTGCTAACTTGCTTGGCTATATGCGGCAATTTCCCAGATAATTTCTGCAACGCTACCCAACCCGGATAATTGAACCCGGCCATGTCATGTGTGAAGGGGGCAAATGTTACTAGCCATATCATAGCTGAAATTGTATGTCACTTATTACTGATAATATTGTGGACATGCCTGAAAATTTGAAATGTTAGTAGCTAACGTAAGTTTTTATCTAGCTAGCTAAGTTGGATAGTAGCTGTATTATTTGCTTGCTTTGTCACTAGCTAGCTAAGTTAACGTTAGCGGTTGGTGCCGTTCGGTTAGAGTTGTGTGGAACTGCTGGTGATTCCTCGTTTGGCAAAATATATTTTAAGCAACATATCCGTCTTGTTCTCTGGAGTTGATGTGCTCACATTTCTTGTGGTTCGGAAAAATGTTGCGCTATACCATGAAATTCAAAACTCGCTTTGAACTTTTAGGTTAAATATAGGCACAAGTACGGCTGGTTTCTGTCCTGCGGCAGTTTAATGAAAGCAAGTGAAATTAGATGAGACTCGGGAGAAAGCTCAATGGTAGTAGAACATTCAATGAGCATTGTGTTGCTACCATTTGTATGCCCTGTGTTAATGGCCAATTTATTTCTGGTATCATAGAATCATAAAGGTTTATTTAAAAACTGGCTTTAAAAAAGTCTTAATCTTCATGCTAGTTATGTACTTCACTATATGAAAATGGATGAACAAATCTTTTCTATTTTTTTTTATGGCAAGATATTGCTGAGATTAGTTAATCTGGCAAAGGGGCTTGGTAATTGTTGAAATTTGGGCGTGCAAATTGCTACCAAATCCCCCTAATACATTGGATTTACGTTGTCCAAACGTATGGAATAGTAGCCTGTGCATAGACCAGACTAAGAAAAAAACGGGCACGTGAAGAGAAAATGGCTTTTGTGTCTGTTTATGTTGACTTACCAGTAAAGAGGGCCTAGACAAAGATGCCAGTGATCGCAATGTGTTCAGGACAATCATGTTTATGATTTGCCATTTTATTCAGTCACTGAAAAAGTTGTACATGTTAGCATTAAATATATTACGATCAGCTAATTGCACTCATTGGCATTATTTATTATAAATTAGCCTACCTTTTCATCTTCACTATTATGATGATGAAAAGGTCATTTATATCGCTCTCACTCCAAGTGCACTACCCACTTAAATCCAATCCATGCCTTACAGAACTAAACAGAACATAGTGTGCCAGATTGTCAGTATGCATTGTGCCGGAGATGGGAGGGTTTCAGTTAGTCAGCCAGGATATGTTAGGTTTTTTTCATTAGATTCTTTCCACAGTCCCTCCTGGCTTCCCACTGTTCTAGAAGAATCTTTGTCCTGCTTACGGCTGGCTTAAACAAAAGTCGATGCTGATTATCCACAAGAGTTGGACACTGTGGTACAAAATTGATCCGGCTCAATTGTGCCAGATACTGAAGTGTATTTCATGTGAAACGAGGCTGCGTAGGATGATGGGTGACCTGGCTGATATGCTATCCTGTTAAATTTCCCCATTCCGTGTTACAAAACCACAAAGATGATTCCAACATCGGTGTACTGTCATTTCAATCTCGGCGTTTATGCTGTTTGTGCAGAGTGTATTAGGAGACATCCCGACTGGGAACTGATATTAAAACTCTGCTGTTCGTTCAATGGAGAGAGAAAAAGCTGCTTAAACGCCAAATGAACTCACAGAAACCCCTGTAAATGTCTGTACGTTCCTCACTGCTGGTTACTAACTGGCCAAAAGTAGTTTCATATTTCAACAAAATCTCTTCCATTGTTCCAGCTCAGTTGATAGGTTACAGATGCTGAACTAGCTGTAGACAGTAGTTTTAACAGAAAGTTGGAAAGGGGGGAAAAAGGCCATCGCTCACTCAAACTGACTGTGATTGCTCTACATTCCCCCAAAATCATTCGCTCTTATTTCGCTCTGTTTTCACTGCGCACCTTCCTGCGCTCGGTCGCTGCTGTTTCCGCTGTTTTCAGATCCGTGCCTCTGCTGTAGCAGCTCAATGTCCAGCTGTCTGAGCTGCTTCAGGAATCCCCGGTTGGGGAGGATGCACCTTCGCTCTTTGACGTGCTCGATGGCCTCCACCACCGTCATGTTCTTGTAGATCATGAGGTAGGCCAGGAGAAGTGTGGCAGAGCGGCTCCTTCCCATCACGCAGTGCACCAGAAGCTTATCTGAAACCGAAGCCAATGAGATGCTGGGCTCACTTAAAGAGAAAAAGTTCTCCCTAAAAGGTATTTTTACAATGTGCAGTTATAAACACCCAGAACAGAATGTGTGCAATACCATGGCATGCTTGTGAAGCCTGAAGTTAGCTGCTGTGATTTAATGGGCAAGGTATGCATTGGCTAAACATGCACAGTAGACTATTGTTAGGGAACTGGCCTTGTAACCCAAAGGTTGCAGGTTCGATTCCCAGGTAGGACACTGCTATAGTACCCTTGAGCTAAAGGTGCTTCACCTGAGTTACTTCAGTAAAACATCTTAATACACGTAGCAGACGGACGGCATGAGTAGCTGGTACTGAAAACGTAGCTAGCTACCTCAGTGTTATAGTGTTTGCAGTGCAAGCTAGACATGAATGTGTTTGCTGAGTGAGCAGAGACACACAGTTGTTTATCTTCTTGGTACGTCACCAGTCAGTACATTTTATTATATTGCGAGGTTATGTTTTGTTTAAAAATATCAGTTTATTCCTGTCTGGATCCCCTCACTTCTGATGTGATTTCTGCATGCTTGCTGTTTCTCCGTTGTCTCCGTCCGGTGGCGTGTGCATGTACTTCAGAATTGGAAAAGCCGAAGAAACTAGAGGACTGAGAACTGACAACCTTTAGTTGCCATATGACAATGTCCTCCAGTGCATGGTGTCATTACGTCCTACAGTGTATGGTGTCATTATGTCCTACAGTGTATGGTGTCATTACGTCCTACAGTGCATGGTGTCATTATGTCCTACAGTGCATGACGTCATTATGTCCTACAGTGCATGAAGTCATTATGTCCTACAGTGTATGGTGTCATTACGTCCTGCAGTGTATGATGTCATTATGTCCTACAGTGTATGATGCCATTATGTCCTACAGTGTATGATGTCATTATGTCCTACAGTGTATGATGTCATTATGTCCTACAGTGTATGATGTCATTATGTCCTACAGTGTATGGTGTCATTATGTCCTACAGTGTATGGTGTCATTACGTCCTGCAGTGTATGATGTCATTATGTCCTCCAGTGCATGGTGTCATTATGTCCTACAGTGTATGATGTCATTACGTCCTGCAGTGTATGGTGTCATTATGTCCTACAGTGTATGATGTCATTATGTCCTACAGTGCATGATGTCATTATGTCCTACAGTGTATGATGTCATTACGTCCTACAGTGTATGATGTCATTACGTCCTGCAGTGTATGGTGTCATTATGTCCTACAGTGTATGATGTCATTACGTCCTACAGTGTATGATGTCATTATGTCCTACAGTGTATGATGTCATTACGTCCTACAGTGTATGATGTCATTACGTCCTGCAGTGTATGGTGTCATTATGTCCTACAGTGTATGATGTCATTACGTCCTGCAGTGTATGGTGTCATTACGTCCTGCAGTGTATGGTGTCATTATGTCCTACAGTGCATGACGTAATTATGTCCTACAGTGCATGGTGTCATTATGTCCTACAGTGTATGATGCCATTATGTCCTACAGTGTATGATGTCATTATGTCCTACAGTGTATGATGTCATTATGTCCTACAGTGTATGATGTCATTATGTCCTACAGTGTATGATGTCATTACGTCCTACAGTGTATGATGTCATTATGTCCTACAGTGTATGATGTCATTATGTCCTACAGTGTATGATGTCATTATGTCCTACAGTGCATGGTGTCATTATGTCCTACAGTGTATGATGTCATTACGTCCTGCAGTGTATGATGTCATTATGTCCTACAGTGTATGATGTCATTATGTCAAACAGTGTATGGTGTCATTATGTCCTACAGTGCATGACGTCATTATGTCCTACAGTGCATGACGTCATTATGTCCTACAGTGTATGATGTCATTATGTCCTACAGTGTATGATGTCATTATGTCCTACAGTGCATGATGTCATTATGTCCTACAGTGCATGATGTCATTACGTCCTACAGTGTATGATGTCATTACGTCCTACAGTGTATGATGTCATTATGTCCTACAGTGTATGATGTCATTACGTCCTACAGTGTATGGTGTCATTACGTCCTACAGTGTATGGTGTCATTACGTCCTACAGTGCATGACGTCATTATGTCCTACAGTGCATGACGTCATTATGTCCTACAGTGCACGATGTCATTATGTCCAACAGTGCACGGTGTCATTATGTCCTACAGTGTATGATGTCATTATGTCCTACAGTGTATGATGTCATTATGTCCTACAGTGTACGGTGTCATTACGTCCTACAGTGTATGATGTCATTACGTCCTACAGTGTATGATGTCATTACGTCCTACAGTGTATGATGTCATTACGTCCTACAGTGTATGATGTCATTACGTCCTACAGTGTATGATGTCATTACGTCCTACAGTGTATGATGTCATTACGTCCTACAGTGTATGATGTCATTACGTCCTACAGTGTATGATGTCATTACGTCCTACAGTGTATGATGTCATTATGTCCTACAGTGTATGATGTCATTACGTCCTACAGTGTATGGTGTCATTACGTCCTACAGTGTATGGTGTCATTACGTCCTACAGTGCATGACGTCATTATGTCCTACAGTGCATGACGTCATTATGTCCTACAGTGCACGATGTCATTATGTCCAACAGTGCACGGTGTCATTATGTCCTACAGTGTATGATGTCATTATGTCCTACAGTGTATGATGTCATTATGTCCTACAGTGTACGGTGTCATTATGTCCTACAGTGTATGATGTCATTATGTCCTACAGTGTATGATGTCATTATGTCCTACAGTGTATGATGCCATTATGTCCTACAGTGTATGATGTCATTACGTCCTACAGTGTATGATGTCATTACGTCCTACAGTGTATGATGTCATTACGTCCTACAGTGTATGATGTCATTACGTCCTACAGTGTATGATGTCATTATGTCCTACAGTGTATGATGTCATTACGTCCTACAGTGTATGGTGTCATTACGTCCTACAGTGTATGGTGTCATTACGTCCTACAGTGCATGACGTCATTATGTCCTACAGTGCACGATGTCATTATGTCCAACAGTGCACGGTGTCATTATGTCCTACAGTGTATGATGTCATTATGTCCTACAGTGTATGATGTCATTATGTCCTACAGTGTACGGTGTCATTATGTCCTACAGTGTATGATGTCATTATGTCCTACAGTGTACGGTGTCATTATGTCCTACAGTGTATGGTGTCATTATGTCCTACAGTGTATGGTGTCATTATGTCCAACAGTGTATGATGTCATTATCTGTATTTTCTTGCCACCTATATTTAACCCTTACTGTGGAACTACACGATAGGCAAGGCATATTTTGGCGATATTTTAATGATAGCGAAGAGGCAAACGCGTGCTACAGACGGCTAAAGGAAACTGAGATGTTTAGTTGGCGATGACTCACTCTGGGGTTTACTGAGGGCTTGGTTGATGAATTGGGCCGCGGGATGGAAAAACTCGCTGAGGTTGAAGGTGGGAATGTCTTCCGCTTCCACTCCGTAATATTCCATGTTCATGTCGCTGTAGTACTTGGGGCCCGTGGCCACGTTGTTCCACTTCCCCTCGGCGGCGTTAAGGATGTGAGTCACGCCCATTTTCTCCAAGTTGTCGCGCTCCAGAGCTGTTTTCCTGTTCCAAGAGAGACCCAACAGTTAAAAGCAGGTCAACGCTCTCTGTTCAGGTAGGTTACTGTTAATGGCTTTGCTATGAAAGACAGTATCAGTACTTTCAGGTCAAAGAAGACCTGTGCCAGGGCATTATGATCAGGGCATTAAATAATTAGAAATTTTTTTAATAAAAAAAAAAAATGCTTTAACACCATGTTCTTCCCAATTTAGAATGCCCATATTTTTATGAGCGCTCTTTGGCGCAAACTCTGCTTCCAATTCAGGAGAGCAGAAGCAGACCTGCTGTCCTCCAAAGCGTGTGGCATGAGCTGCGACCTCTTATCCAGAGGTGAAAAATCCAGGTTCAGTCCTCCCCAGTATTTTGTTCCAATCAGCTGTATTTGCTAATTAGCACAATTCTTCAGCCAGGAGGCAGAACTAATTAGTGAAATCAGCTGGCTGAGTTCATGTGTAGAAGAAACACATGGTGGGACTTTTACTTTCTGTCTCCTGGACTTTCCACCTTTGCGTCTCATCACATCGCAGTTCACAAATCGGGCTTGCACAGACATGAGTCAGAGGAGGACACGTCATGAACAGATTACCAGGCGAAGTTACAGGCTCTGCAGGGGTCACAGTCAGTACCAGCATGGTAACTGAATGAGCCTCAGCGTGGTGCCGTAACCGAATGAGCCGCAGCGTGGTGCCGTAACCGAATGAGCCTCAGCGTGGTGCCGTAACCGAATGAGCCTCAGCGTGGTGCCGTAACCGAATGAGCCGCAGCGTGGTGCCGTAACCGAATGAGCCGCAGCGTGGTGCCGTAACCGAATGAGCCGCAGGCAAATCACTGCTACTTTGTATACCGTATGACACCTGCTGTTCTAAATCCAGACTGGAAAGAGTTCCTCTAAACTCACTCATCTCCAATGAAGACGTTGGGCCACACCTCGTTGACGTGTGTGTACGCGGCACCAGAACCGCGCCAGAAGATTTTCTCCAAATCAAAGGCTCCTGGTGTGACGTAGTCACTGTTCGGATCCACCTTCACCTCAGCGTACGCATTCTTCTTCTTGTTCTTTGTTGTAATAGACGTCATTCTTTCCACAGTGGTCACTTTTCACGGGGCTCCCCGGGGTTTCCCTGTGTGAGAGAGTAAAGGATTTCATTATTTCAAAATGATCCTTCGATCAAACATGTAAAATTCATTTTTATACGCGACTCTTTCAATTCAGCAACTTTAAAAAATAATCCCATCACAATATTTAAATCTGTCAGTTCACTGAAACATCTTCTGTAATTTCAGGAGAGGAACTTGAAGTTTCCTTTCTAGAGACTTCTTTTGAGATTGTTTTGAGATTGTTTTGAGATGTATTTGTTGTAAAACAGCAGGTGTAGGTGATTACTTTAGTCTAAGCTGCTTGTACAGCAATGTTATGCCTCCAGAGGCTGTAAATATTCACAGATTCATTTTATAGTGTTTATTCACAATTATGAACATAAATGTTTTATATTGTTCTAGTACTTCTTTTCTAGAATGCAGTGGCCTTAGACTGCATTTTCCATGGGGAATAGTTCCAACCAAAAATAACATTAAACTAATTAACATTTTAAAAAATGTATTAATATACACGTGCACAACCTCAGAATGAGTAACATCATTACACAAGCGGATTTGACGTTACTTTAAGTGTATTTGATATGTTTTTCACAAACCCGTGATAGCCCCTATACAAACCATTATAAAGCTGGTAGGTAATAAGACATTTCTGCAAATATTTTTTTAAATCCTTAATTACGAACCAAAAAGTGGCCTATCCCTTTAAAGTATTGTAAGATGTATTTTAAGCACCGTAAAGTACTGCGTATACACCAAACGGATCAGAATGCTTTCTATACCTTTATGAAAGGGATTGTGCCAAAGCGAGATAAAAACAATTCATCAATGGTACCAGCTTGCAGCAGTAGCAGGCTGTGCAGCTTTGAGAACGGCGGCTAGCGGTATTTTTTATATGACATAACGGCCTGTCTACCGCATCGCCAATTCTTTGAGGTCTTCAAACTAGTGATTTCCATGCATCTGTAAGCCTGTTTCCTTCTGTTTCTATTTAAAGCACAAAATCGATCCTCTCCTGTTCTCCCGTGCAGAATAGAAGCAGGGACTTGCTTACCTCCTACAGTGGCCGGCTTCAGTGGTCAGATCGAGGTGCAGGTCGGTGACAAGCGCATTGTGGTAATGATATTTATAGGGCATTGGTCTATATGAGCCCTGACCCCTGCAATGCCCTGCTGTGTCCACAGGGAGCGCTGCAGCAGAGGGACTTGTCTGGTTATGGCTATTCAACTGAAACTGGAGACTCGCTGGCAGCTGACATTCACTTCCACCCCTCACCCAGCTCCCCCAAGAAATGGGATCACCTCAGCGTAAGAGCACTTTAACACTTTACTCTCTCAGTGTATGTGCTGGTGCTGTCCTCTGTCCATTTAGCCAGATATCTGCTTTCCCTCTGTGTTGATTGGTGCGGAATTAGAGGAATCGATCTTGTTTAATGTATTGTGTAGAAATTCTGTCTTGTGTAGAAATTAACATATTGTGCAGAAACAGCCATTTTGGCTCAGTGGCAGTGGAGTTTCCCTTCAGATGTGCAAACTCTCCCATTATCCTCCACAAGAGCAAAATCATAAAACCTGTGATATTGAATTCCTTCTCTTGTTATAAGTTTTTTTTGTCATTGCTGGGCTCTTTGAGCTCATCTTGAGCTCTTTGAGCTCATCTTGCCTGTAAGAAGCTTCATCTCTTAGTTCAGCTCACTTCAAAGAACGACCAAATGAATATTATCTGATATTAAGTTTTATTCTCCAGTTCTGAAGCACTTTGCTTTTAATCGGCAAAAGGCTTTAAAATCCTAATTATATAAGAAATAACAGGAGGAAAATTAGGAGTGGACATGTGATCTGCACTTCAGATGTTCTGGATTCATTGTGAGGAACGAAAAGCAAATGTAAATCCGTGTGTTTCCTGTTTTTATGCCAGTGTTCCATTATTGAAGTGATGCATTATGGCTGCATGGTGCTGTGGTAAATTTGGCATTTTCTTTGAAACCCAGAAGGTTGCATGTTTGAGTCCTGGATGTTGATGACCTGGATTTGTGGTACCTAGAGTATATCTTTGTATTTAGTTTCTTCAATGGAAAATGAGCAGTAAATCATCCTGTGTTGGTATAAGGAAAGGATTGAAGTTATATTCTGGGCTAGTGACCCGGCTCTTTTAATAAGAGCAGGTTGCTACCTCATAAGTCTAAATATGGAATATTTCTGTTTCCCTAAGAGGCCTGTGGTCCTGGTCTCTGCTGGGCCAAGGTTGTGTCCAAGTGTCGGAGTTGCTCCAAAAATCCTTCATTGGGGCAGATGTCCCTGTGACGCCGGACGGCGTTGATGGCGTCCAGCAGCGTGAGGTTCTCACAGATCATGAGGAAGGCCAGCACCAGGCGACTGACCCCCATCGCGCAGTGGACAAACACCTTCCCTGCAGGTAAAGCCCCCCACCAAACCGTTACTATGGCTACACCACCAAACTGGTCCAACCAAAAACCCCACAACTGGCTACACCACCAAACTGGTCAAACGCGAAACCCGGCAACCGTTACTATGGCTACACCACCAAACCGGTCAAATTCAAAAGCAAACATTTTCCATACAGGGACATGCAGCCACAAGGCCTTGCACTGAGTGGTGTGAGTACCAGGAAGGCCTAGTGAACATAACATTGAAACGCCAGTGTTAAATGACCTAATAGGACTGACCACTGTGACTGACCAGTACAGCGTCCATCGCTAGCTTGGCATGGCCAGTTTGACTATGGGCTATATCATTGGCCAACTGTTTATTCACACCCATTATTTATTAAAAATGTGTTAGTGGCAAACTAAATTGAATGTCCATTTAAAATCGTTCAACATCCAATGTTGGTGACGCAGTTGACAGCGAATGTAGGCCTTGTGCAATGCCGCTCTTGTGTAGGCATTGATAAGTCTAGGCTCACAGAGACTATAATCCATTATAATAGAAATGCTGCTACTGCCACATTGTCTGATGTTGAATGCGAGTTTTCTCCTTGATACGTTTAGGTTGTGCAGTTGTGATTGATAGATTATGATATTATAGCCTCTTGCCCTTGATGCCTAGCAACACTTGCCTTTTTTGGACAGTGATGTTTGAATGAACTCAGCTGTTGGGTAGAAGAAAGGTCGCAGGTCGAAGGTTGCATGGTCGGCGGCCTCGACTCCATGGTACTCTATAGGCATGTCTGTGTAGAATTGGGGGCCCGTGTTGATCCGGCGTGGCCCAGCAGCGGCGTTCACAATATGAGTGATTCCGAGCTGGGTCAGTCTGGCTTTGTCACGTGCTGTAGCCCTGAGACAGACGGTGAGAGACATTTATTTATTTTTAAAATATATATTTTAAATTCTTTCACCATTTGTATCTATCAGCGTTCATTGCCACAACCTCCTGTATTGATTGAGTGCAGACAAGCATGTACTCTCCTTCCAAGCATGTGATGTTTGGGTACGAACCCCCTGAAATGGCGGAGATCTGTAAAATATGCAGAAGGTGATTGCAAAGAACCCCCCCAGCCTCCGCATTGACAACTGTGTCGGTTCCAAAGTTCATTGGTTTGGAATTTTAAAATTCCTGGCTACACAACCGTTCCCCAGAATTCCCACTGGTAAAACAGCATTCCGGCATGCCCCTGTCCCTGCCCAAGTGTGCCCAATCTTACCCTCTCTGCCCCTCCCTGAAAGAGGGTGTCCTGCTGCCGTGTGTTATATTCTCATCAGTGGAGTTTGCAAGGCTGTCGAAATAGGATATCGGGATGCAGGTTTTGATCTAAACTGTAGGGGGCAGTACAGTACTTACACCCAAGTGCCTCAACACTCCAATAGAAGAAGAAAAAGAGTAAAGTTAAAAACAAAGGAAGTAAATGTCTTCTGTGGGTTGTATTCAGCCTTAAATAGTGTTGTGGGAATGATTTGACCTTCATGGAGGAAAATGGCTTTAGGAACCTGGAAATGGGTGTTCTATGTTCTATCAGTAAAGCATGGGTTTGAATGAACTGCTGTTTTTTTGCAATGGAGAGGAAGGAGTCTTTTTAATTGGCCCATACATGTTTTTGATTGACAGTGAGTGCATGGTAGCTCCACCAGTTTAGAGGTTTTGGGGTTTGGGGTTGGTAAAGGCTCGCTCTGCGATGAGTGCCGCTATATGGTGGGGTACGCACTCGTCTCCCAAGTACAGGTCAGGCCAGACTTGATTGACAGGTCCCGCAGGCTGTCTGTTTGTCCAGAGCAGACGCCGGAGTTCTGAAATGGGCGGAGTCGAGTATTGTTCTAGACTTGCAGAATCACCTGGATCTTCTTGGGCCATGCTGTGAACAGTATTTAACCGTGAGTCTCTTATATGCCAAAAACAAGGTTCCATGTTAGCCTTATCTGTTATGTTAGCATAGTTGAGCACCTGATATTGCCCTCTTGAGGTTGAAGTTGGTTAGGGGATATTTTTATTATTTTTGGAGCATGCTAACTGTTCCCTATCTGCTCTCTCATTTTTAAATCTGGTGACTGGCCTAGCAGTGCACAAAGAGCTTGGAGCTCGCGCCCATTGGCTTTCCTGTCCTCAGGATTACTCTGGCAATCTTCCATAAATCTCTTCTCTTAAATTCCAAAATATGCCAAAATGTCAAAGATCTGGATCCACATTTTCATATATTCAAGCTTTTCTACCTTTCATAATGTGGCATAATGTGACACATTTTTAAATGTATACTTTATGAATATAAATGCATTTTTAAATATATGCTCTTTGGGGAATATGGGTTAAATTATACTGCTGCTTAATTCATATATTTTAGTTTAGTTATGAGAAGGGAGCCGTACAAAAGGAAAGATGTGAAGCTCTTTGTGTCTCTGGTTATAAACACCGGTTATAAATAACAGCAGCTGTTATATGTAGTTTGACGTCCCCCCTCCCTAATCTTGTATATGTCCATGGTTCAGGCCATTAACGTGTAAACCGTTTTCCTCCATACACGTTTCCGCACTGCTGCCATTTAAAGCACAAAATAGTCTCCGTTTGTCTGTTGTAAATCCGTTGCATGAATGAGCAGTAAATTGCTTACCTGGTCCAATGGGCCGGCTGTGGTGGACAAGCCGCTGGGCAGCTGGTCTGTTACCTGGTCCACTGGGCCGGCTGTGGTGGACAAGCCGCTGGGCAGCTGGTCTGTTACCTGGTCCAATGGGCCGGCTGTGGTGGACAAGCCGCTGGGCAGCTGGTCTGTTACCTGGTCCACTGGGCCGGCTGTGGTGGACAAGCCGCTGGGCAGCTGGTCTGTTACCTGGTCCAATGGGCCGGCTGTGGTGGACAAGCCGCTGGGCAGCTGGTCTGTTGGCAGCACTCATGGTGTGTTAATGATATTTATAGGGCATTGACCTATGACCCATGACCCCCTGTAATACACCTCTGTGCCCACAGGGGGTGCCGTAGTAAAGGACCCTGATGGCTGTTCATAAACAGACAGGAAACTGGAGACTCGCTGAGGCTGGCGTTCACATACACAGTTCTGTGGTTATTCCCCCGGCCTCACCCGATATATTCAGCTTCCCCAGGAGATGGGATTACCCACCATAAGGGCACTACCAGTGTGTAGGAGTGTATGTGTTAGCACTACTGTTTCAGTTCAGGGTAGGGCTTAATTCCACTAATTCTTAATATATACAGACAGACATGCGTTAATATGTAGATATTATTATACTCTCTTTATGTTTCTCTTGTATTTGATGCAGTCTTGAGCTTCTCTAATGCTGAAATTTCCCTCTGGGGTCTTTTATCTTATCTTATTGTTTGTCTTATATCTTATCTTTTATCTTATCTCTTAGCCTGCCCAATAAAACCCTCCCTCCCTGGGTAATGCCCTGGCTAATTATGCATAGTCTACAGGGGGTTATTCCACAAAGCAGGATCACTGAGTTAGCTGGATAACTGCACTGAGTAAGAGAAGCAGGATCACTGAGTTAGCTGGATAACTGCACTGAGTAAGAGAAGCAGGATTACTGAGTTAGCTGGATAACTGCACTGAGTAAGAGAAGCAGGATTACGGAGTTAGCTGGATAACTGCACTGAGTAAGAAGCAGGGTTACTGAGTTAGCTGGATAACTGCACTGAGTAAGAGAAGCAGGATCACTGAGTTAGCTGGATAACTGCACTGAGTAAGAGAAGCAAGATTACGGAGTTAGCTGGATAACTGCACTGAGTAAGAAAAGCAGGATCACTGAGTTAGCTGGATAACTGCACTGAGTAAGAGAAGCAAGATTACGGAGTTAGCTGGATAACTGCACTGAGTAAGAAAAGCAGGATCACTGAGTTAGCTGGATAGCTGCACTGAGTAAGAAAAGCAGGATCACTGAGTTAGCTGGATAGCTGCACTGAGTAAGAGAAGCAGGATCACTGAGTTAGCTGGATAACTGCACTGAGTAAGAGAAGCAAGATTACGGAGTTAGCTGGATAACTGCACTGAGTAAGAGAAGCAGGATCACTGAGTTAGCTGGATAACTGCACTGAGTAAGAGAAGCAGGATTACTGAGTTAGCTGGATAACTGCACTGAGTAAGAGAAGCAGGATCACTGAGTTAGCTGGATAACTGCACTGAGTAAGAGAAGCAGGATTACTGAGTTAGCTGGATAACTGCACTGAGTAAGAGAAGCAGGATCACTGAGTTAGCTGGATAACTGCACTGAGTAAGAGAAGCAGGATCACTGAGTTAGCTGGATAGCTGCACTGAGTAAGAGAAGCAGGATCACTGAGTTAGCTGGATAACAGTGCAGTTATCCAGCTAACTCAGTAATCCTGCTTCTATTAATCAGTACAGTTGTCCAGCTAACTCAGTAATCGTGCTTTGTGGAACACCCCCAGATCTTCTGGCCGCTGTTAGCCTCTGTTAAATTTGCCTTTATTCAGTTTAAACCAATTTTTTCTTCTCTTCCAGTGCCCTCTTGCATTTTCAGCCATGTTACACTTTGTACATCATTCCAGTGTCTTCTTCCATTCAAGAGAACGCAACCAAGCATGCTGCCAGCCCCCTTGTCACTCTTCAGCCCACTGGCTGAGCTGCACAGTCATTGCATGGGAGGAGCACTCAGGAATGAACTATGAACAACTGAACATGCTAGTGCCATATTACTGCTGAAACAAGTGACTGAACATGCTAGTGCCATATTACTGCTGAAACAAGTGACTGAACATGCTAGTGCCATATTACTGCTGAAACAAGTGACTGAACATGCTAGTGCCATATTACTGCTGAAACAAGTGACTGAACATGCTAGTGCCATATTACTGTTGAAACAAGTGAGTTCAAGGTTCAAGACAGTGGAATATTTACCAATGGATGTCCACCTATAATAATTGGAAAATGTATAACTTGGTATTAATGGAACTTGGTATTATTAATACTTTGTACTTTTTATATTTTTATATTTTTAATACATAAAAATAAAAACGCGATACTACTACAATAAAATATTGGATTACCCTGGATATCATCAGGATGCTACATAAGCCGCCTGGACGAAATGCAGTCTGGACGAAATGCAGTCTGGACGAAATGCAGTATGGACTAAATGCAGTATGGACGAAAAGCAGTATGAACTAAATGCAGCTTTCTGGTTCCTAAGATGCTGTGATCTTAAGACTTCTTTCTTCTCCTCTGTAGGGATAAGGTGGTGTCCAGGTGCCTGAGCTGGTCCACAAAGCCTTCGTTGGGGAAGACGTGCCTGTGCTGCTCGACGGCGTTGATGGCGTCCACCACGGTGAGGTTTTCACAAATCATGAGGTAGGCCAGAACCATGGTGGGGGCACGACTTATTCCCATCCCACAATGCACCAGGACTTTACCTGCAGAAACATACAGCGGGTAAGGCGGTTTTCTTGTGTGTTGGGGTATCTGGATGACATTATGAGAAATGAGGCATTGCTCCACGGGCTCAGGCACTAGCAAGAGCAGGATCCAGTCGTCTTATACAGAAATTTGCTTCTAGATTCCAACCATGTAACAATATGAACGTTAAAGTTGATTCTCGATCCCTAGAAACACTTGCCTTTTTTGGACAATGCTGTTTGAATGAACTCGGCTGTTGGGTGAAAGAAAGGTCGAAGGTCAAAGCCTGCCTGGTCGGCGGCCTCGACTCCATGGTACTCTATAGGCATGTCTTTGTAGAATTGGGGGCCCGTGTTGATCCGGCGTGGCCCAGCGGCGGCGTTCACAATATGAGTGATTCCGAGCTGGGTCAGTCTGGCTTTGTCACGCGCTGTAGCCCTGAGACAGACGGTGAGAGACACAGTTTTCATATTCATACGTTTAATGCTATAAAGCAGAAAATACAAATCTGTTAGGGGAAAAGAGGGGAGCCATGTAAGAAGGTTTTTCCATGATATGAAAATATGATATGCAAATCCTCTTCTAACTGAAATATCGCTTCATACACCAGATATTAAAAATCCCTGTATTTTCCAGGAGTGAAGAATCTTTACTGAGAGTGTTTATTTCACCTTATGGGCCCATTATAACTAATAGCCCTTACTGAAGAGAATACTGCCACCACCCTTAACTGCCATGCCAGCCCTAAAATCACCACTTCTCTTTATCCCATCCTTTCACCGTTTTATCTAAATACATTCAGACACGTTCAGATAGCAACATACATTTTAGTTAATCTGGTCACACAGATTGACATACAGGGACGATTTGTGACCTCTACTCCGCCCACTGGTCACCTAGAGTAACGGCTGACCCACCTCTTCAAGCTGCACCTCTCTCCACTCCTCCCTACCTCCCTGTGACTATTGTTATTAATGTTGTGCAATTACCCCCCCCCAAGAAAAAAAAAAAGAAAAAAAAACCCAATCATACTGACTGCGCCTAGTACTTAGATTCGTATTTGCCTTTTTAGGATTGTTTTTAAACGCTCTTGTTCCTAGTTTGAAAATGCACTATGTACGTCGCTCTGGATAAGAGCGTCTGCTAAATGTCTATAATGTAATGTAATGTAATGACTGTGTTAGTCCACAGAAGTCATCGCAGGTTAGAAATAGGAAGGGTCACATACATGCATATGGCTTTCACAGCCTACCAATGTGTCTGTCAGTCCATATAGATGTATTTCTGCATTTATGTATGTAACGTAATCAGGATTAAAATGACAATTTTGCAATGACTTACAAACAAACATACAATGAAAACATTACGAAGTGCAAACATTACAACATTCATTGCAACATAACTCACACAGCATCCAGATTTACATATTGTCAAGGTTTTAATCTTATTGTGCAGAAAAAAAAACATGTTCTGACAGCGATTGAGGACAAGTCATGAATTACATGCTGTAGGAAAATTCTGAATCCACGCACTCAGATACAGAGGTTTGCCTCTGTAGACACAGAACATATTGTCCTAAACTGACACTCATTCTCTCCCTCTCCACCTCAGCTGATGTGTGCTGAGCATTCTGGCACAAAATGGCTGCCGTTGCATCACCCAGGTGGGCGCTACTCATTGGTGGTGGTAGAGGCGAGTTTCCCCCTCATCATTGTAAAGTGCTTTGAGTCACTGGTTGGTGAGAAAGGCGCGATATAAATGCAAGGCATTATTATTACTTTCACACTCAGTTTTATCTCTTAAACACAATAACAGATTGAAAAGGTGCATTATTAAAGAGAGTCCAGACAGTCCCTGAAAATCCTGGGCAGACAACATGCTCATATTATTAACACTATTTACACGTCCATTACACACTTTTGGTAACACATAAGCACACTCTATAAATGAACATTCGTAAGAGTTAGTAAATAAAACCTTCATATGCACTATGTACACATACACAAAGTAATACATCACATGCCTATTTGTGGAATAAGCATTCATGAATGTTTATGTAGTCTTTAGTAAAGTTTATGAAGAATGAGCCATTTAAAAATTAACCTTTGCTGGTTTATTTTTGTAATCTTTTCCTTACAAATGTAAAACCGTGGACGTTACAGGTATCACATTAAGATAAATGTATGGTTTGAACGTAGTATTACATGTATATGTTACATTAAATGTAACTATCATTGCCAAAGGGGAGTCATATTGATGAATACCCGTCATATTAATTTGTGAGGAGAGTTTATGAAGGGCTTTGTCATGTTTGTGTTGTGAGGAGAGTTTATGAAGGGCTTTGTCATGTTTGTGTTGTGAGGAGAGATTATGAAGGGCTTTGTCATGTTTGTGTTGTGAGGAGAGTTTATGAAGGGCTTTGTCATGTTTGTGTTGTGAGGAGAGATTATGAAGGGCTTTGTCATGTTTGTGTTGTGAGGAGAGATTAGGAAGGGCTTTGTCATGTTTGTGTTGTGAGGAGAGATTATGAAGGGCTTTGTCATGTTTGTGTTGTGAGGAGAGATTAGGAAGGGCTTTGTCATGTTTGTGTTGTGAGGAGAGATTATGAAGGGCTTTGTCATGTTTGTGTTGTGAGGAGAGATTATGAAGGGCTTTGTCATGTTTGTGTTGTGAGGAGAGATTATGAAGGGCTTTGTCATGTTTGTGTTGTGAGGAGAGATTAGGAAGGGCTTTGTCATGTTTGTGTTGTGAGGAGAGATTATGAAGGGCTTTGTCATGTTTGTGTTGTGAGGAGAGATTATGAAGGGCTTTGTCATGTTTGTGTTGTGAGGAGAGATTATGAAGGGCTTTGTCATGTTTGTGTTGTGAGGAGAGATTAGGAAGGGCTTTGTCATGTTTGTGTTGTGAGGAGAGATTATGAAGGGCTTTGTCATGTTTGTGTTGTGAGGAGAGATTATGAAGGGCTTTGTCATGTTTGTGTTGTGAGGAGAGATTAGGAAGGGCTTTGTCATGTTTGTGTTGTGAGGAGAGATTATGAAGGGCTTTGTCATGTTTGTGTTGTGAGGAGAGATTAGGAAGGGCTTTGTCATGTTTGTGTTGTGAGGAGAGATTATGAAGGGCTTTGTCATGTTTGTGTTGTGAGGAGAGATTATGAAGGGCTTTGTCATGTTTGTGTTGCTCATACCTCACATTGAATTTAGGACACTGACTCAGGAAACAAACCACACAAACACATGCCTAGCATGGCTAATAGCCAAGCCTCACAAAATGAGATGATTCTGTTTAAAACGAGTGGAGGATCCTGGTATTTGATCTCACCAATATCAGAAACAAAGCATGTTCTCCTCATGTTCAAAGCATGTTCTCCTTATGTTCAAAGCATGTTCTCCTCATGTTGAAAGCATGTTCTCCTCATGTTCAAAGCATGTTCTCCTCATGTTCAAAGCATGTTCTCCTTATGTTCAAAGCATGTTCTCCTCATGTTCAAAGCATGTTCTCCTCATGTTTAAAGCATGTTCTCCTCATGTTTAAAGCATGTTCTCCTCATGTTCAAAGCATGTTCTCCTCATGTTTAAAGCATGTTCTCCTCATGTTCAAAGCATGTTCTCCTCATGTTCAAAGCATGTTCTCCTCATGTTCAAAGCATGTTCTCCTCATGTTTGGGAATAGTAGACGAGGCGTCACCTCGTAATGCATGGCTGAGATTCCACTGAGATGAGGTTCTGTATGAGGAGCGATAACCTGAGGATCACCGATGCACACACCTGTTTGTGCTGCTCTAAAATATACTATTTAATTATACTTCATCTACACGCCATTATTTTTACATTCCAGAGAGCAATACATCAACGGCCTTAAAATTCCTTGTACTTAAGACCTACTTTCTCTCGTATTGGGAAATTCATAAAGATATATGGCTAAACATATAAAACAAGACTGTCATAATCATCAGGCCGCCTGGATTGTTTGAATTACATTTCATTACCAGTATTTAGCAGACGTTTATTATCCAAAGCGAATTACACGACTTGTAGCATTTTTACATAGTATCCATTTATACAGCTGGATATATAATTAAGCAATTCAGGTTAAGTATCTTGCTCAAGGCAGGTACCTGAGAATCGAACCTGCAACCATTGGGTTACAAGCCCAGTACCCTACCCACTGTACTACCCTGCCACCCCCGTTGCTTTGCCTTGGAGCATGCTCTGTTACTGCTGTCTTATGAAGTACTTGCAGGTCCCATTTAGAGTTTGTAGGCCCCCGTCTTTTGCCCCCTCTCCCAATCTAAGGTCCTCTCCAGACGCCTGAGCTGGCTCAAGAAGCCCGCGTTGGGGCAGATGTCCCTGTGACGCCGGACGGCGTTGACGGCGTCCAGCAGCGTGAGGTTCTCACAGATCATGAGGAAGGCCAGCACCAGGGTTGCCGAGCGACTGACCCCCATCGCGCAGTGGACAAACACCTTCCCTGCAGGTAAAGCCCCCCACCAAACCGTTACTATGGCTACACCACCAAACCGATCCAACCAAAAACCCCACAACCGTTACCATGGCTACACCACAAAACCAGTCCAACCCAAAACCTCACAACCATGGCTACGCCACCAAAGAATGGGTAAACTCTTACTAACCTCTGATATCAGGCCACTGCTCTTTACTTCTTACTCTGGCACAGTAACATCCTCTGACATGCAGCAATATAACAACTCAGCCCTTCCACAGACAGCCATGGGTATTTCATCAAAAGTTATATTATTTTACCACTAAAGCTCGTTGACTTTGAACAAGTTCAATTAATTATTACATTTTTCCATTAAAGTTTACACAACATTTAAGACTTCAGTCATTGGACTATTATCAGGCCAGTAAAAGTTGCTAAAATTTGTTCCTTGAGGGCAAAGCGCTCACTGGGGACAGGTCACACCTACCCATACTGTCTATGCCAGGAGTGTCCAATATTATCTGAACAGGGCCGGTGTGGGTGCAGGTTTTTGTTTTAGCCCAATACTAAGACACCGGATTCTACTCGACAAGGACTTGATTGAAGACCATGATTAGTTAATTAGTTGAATCAGGTGTCGTAGTGCTGGGCTAAAACAAAAACCTGCACACACACCAGCCCTTTTTGCATGAGATTGGACACCCATAGTTTATGCACTTAGCATAGATTGAACCCACCGCCACCCCCTTGCCCCCTCTGCACAAGTCACTTGCCTCTCTGAGACAGTGCAGCTCGTATGAATTTAGAAACGGGGTGGAAGAAGAGGCTGAGGTTGAAGTCTGCGGAGTCATCGGCCTCCACTCCGTAGTAATCTACATACATGTCCCTGTAGAAGCGTGCGCCCGTGTTGACGTGGTACGGGCCGTGGGCGGCGTTCACTATGTGAGTGATTTTCATGTTAAACAGGGTGGACTTGTCACGTGCCGTGGCCCTGCAGCATTACAAGAAAACAAACACTCTATGAAGAACGGGTTCCAAAAGGCTCCTCTGTGTCTCCATAGAGGAACCCTATCTACACTCTCAGAAGAACGGGTTCCAAAAGGCTCCTCTGTGTCTCCATAGAGGAACCCTATCTACACTCTCAGAAGAACGGGTTCCAAAAGGCTCCTCTGTGTCTCCATAGAGGAACCCTATCTACACTCTCAGAAGAACGGGTTCCAAAAGGCTCCTCTGTGTCTCCATAGAGGAACCCTATCTACACTCTCAGAAGAACGGGTTCCAAAATGCTTTTTTGTGTCTTCATAGAGGAACCCTATCTACATTCTCAGAAGAACGGGTTCCAAAAGGCTCCTCTGTGTCTTCATAGAGGAACCCTATCTTCACTCTCAGAAAAAAGGTTCCAAAAGGCTCCTCTGTGTCTCCATAGAGGAACCCTAATGACACACTCAGAAGAACGGGTTCCAAAAGGCTCCTCTGTGTTTTCATAGAGGAACCTTATTCATTGTCAAATAATCTGGGAGCTTTTCACACTTACCATAGAGGGGTCCATGAAGAATTAAAAAGGATTCCCCTATGGAGACAAGCCAAAGAACCCTTTTTTTCTAAGACTGCGCTCCATATCTTAAATCTTATCATATCTAAAGTACATGTAACCTTGGTCCATGTAAACATTACAACTTAGTCACCCTATATCTTAAACCTTAGCCCACCTTTTTACTACAATACTACAGTTAGTGTTTATCCAAGCTGTGACCATTTTGTACCTTTACTTTCATACTGTTGTGAAAGAAGCCAATCTCGGCGTAATGGAGCCTTGCTTCTAATTGGCTGCCACTGGCGTGTCTCTTTTCTGTTAGCAATGGGACTTCATATCCTGCCCGTGCCATATGGCTGCTTTGCAGTTGTTCTGCCGAACACCTGTGTATCCAGCTGTAACTGAAACAGGCCTTTGTGTCCGTGCAGTTGTTTTTTGATATTGGTGCTCAGTTCTGTTCATATGGTACCTACGCATTGCCTATGTAGAGGTTGGGCCACACTTCGTTGACTGGTCCTCTTGGGCTGATGTTCTCCAGCAGAAGGAGCTGGAGTTCAGGAACTGAAGGTGTGTGGTACCCCTCTCTGTCTTTTTGTGATTTTTTGGGGTCCATTCTGTAAAAGGAAAGAGGTTGAATTGTGACTTTTATTCTGTAAAAGGAAAGAGGTTGAATTGTGACTTTTATTCTGTAAAAGGAAAGAGGTTGAATTGTGTGACTTTTATTCTGTAAAAGGAAAGAGGTTGAATTGTGTGACTTTTATTCTGTAAAAGGAAAGAGGTTGAATTGTGTGACTTTTATTCTGTAAAATGAAAGAGGTTGAATTGTGTGACTTTTATTCTGTAAAAAGAAAGAGGTTGAATTGTGTGACTTTTAGTATCTAATGCCATACATGTATGTCATTAACTTTCATATGCAAGCAAATTGTGGGGAAGACAATGGGAAGAATGCTGTACGATAATGTTTAGAGAGATTACAAGACGTGCTTCAGAAACTACTCCAACTACTTAATTTAGCGACTGAAACTACTTAATGTAGTTACTGAAACTACTCCAACTACTTCATTTAGTTACTGAAACTACTCCAACTACTTCATTTAGTTACTGAAACTACTCCAACCACTTAATTTAGTTCAGCTGAAACTACTCCAACTACTTAATTTAGTTCATAGAGCGGCCTCTATCCCTGACATCTGGAACTAAAGACTATGAACTAAGAACCCCTATGCAAGTGGAGTTGTGTGTAGAAAAATTATTATTACTGTGGCATTTGAGTAAGCGGTTACAAGGGGGAGAGTGCTATGTAGAATTATAAACATAAGAGTAGGCTACATCATACTGTACATATATCTACAGTATAGGCTGATATTCTCTCAGCATGTAGCTTCAATTTGGCCGAGAATTAACTCATGAGAAAGCTTTCAGTGCATGTATTTTATGTCATAACAAAGGCTAATTGTAGCTATCTTAAACTAATATGTGCAGAAACACGACAGGACTTTTACTTTCAGACCCCTGGATTTTACACCTCTGGTCATGGCAATATGGTAAAAGAATCCTACGATCCCTCAGCTTGTTTATGCAGAAGTATTATAGTATCAGCTTGTTTATGCAGAAGTATTATAGTATTAGCTTGTTTATGCAGTAGTATTATAGTATAGTATCAGCTTGTTTATGCAGTAGTATTATAGTATAGTATCAGCTTGTTTATGCAGTAGTATTATAGTATAGTATCAGCTTGTTTATGCAGTAGTATTATAGTATAGTATCAGCTTGTTTATGCAGTAGTATTATAGTATAGTATCAGCTTGTTTATGCAGTAGTATTATAGTATAGTATCAGCTTGTTTATGCAGTAGTATTATAGTATAGCAGTAGTAATATATGCATTGAACCTGATTGATTTATTAATTATCCACTTGGTTTAAAAGCGGCTGCTCTCTGGGACAGATCTTTTATTACCTTCCCGCCTTATTTTGGCAGAAGTTAAATCCCTGCCGCATATTGACCGTATTGTTCTACTTGTGGGAGTAGAACAGATAAATCTCCTTTATAATAGATATTAAATCTCCAAATACCAGTCTGAAAATAGATTAATTCACAACCAAAGCCAGTGTAAATAAGCAGAGAATATTTAATACAATTAATGTATTGGGTTTTTCTTAAATGCAGAGCATAATCTTAGCAAGCAAGATACACTATTAAATAAATACTTGTAATAACTGTAGTTTAAATCGCGCTTGATTTGGTAAACCCGTCAAAACAATTTTGCTGGAATCGAGAAGGTTCCATTATGAATAATTATGAATTATAATTTATCTTTTTGCAGTTCTACACAGTTTACTATTAGGCTAACTGAAATTGATTTGACGGGTTAACAGAAGCCAGTCTGGTTGTTTAAGTTTCGTAAGTAGGGCGGGGGGTGTACAACGTGGGCGGGCTATTTTAATAATGTATACTGGTATTGCTGAGCGGCGTACGCTAACCTTCTCTACGCGCTTGTTGACATTAAAAGAAAAACTAAACTCACCTGCGACGCAAGTGCCTTCTTCTCGCTCTAGAATATCTGTTTATCCCGTTGTCCGTCGGGGGAAGACGTCAACAGCTAACCATCCCCCCAGTCTGCGTCTCCGTCCTGTTTCCATTTTTAAATCGGTGGTAATCATAAACCTTCCGGGGATAAAAACATCTCCCAGTCTGCGCGGGGCGTTGAGGCGCTTGGGCCCGACTGGGAGCGCGTTTCGAAGTGCTGAAGCGCAGGAGCAGGTGTAAGCCGGGAAACACACACAGGAATATCCAGATGTGTGCCGCTCTCTCACTCACGTCTGCTCTAAGGAGCCCCTTCCATGCTGATTTAACGCATAAAAACAGAGCCGGCTTCAGTGGCGCCGGGAGCTAATAATTAGTGTTTTACGAAGCCTATAAAAAGAAAGGAACAGTCAGTGCTAACGTACAGTATGTGCACCTGTTCTGCGGCGCTAACATATGTGCACCTGTTCTGCGCTGAGACGTCACAACAGCACTTATGGTTCATGCACCGTTGGTCGCATATGGCTGCGACTGCAGATTGAAGACGTGAGATTATTTTTCTCCTATAGTATATTTGCTTTCCGTTGAGGAAGGTGAAATGCGCAGGTGCTGGGGCGCGTGCTGGTGCGCGTGCTGGTTTACAGTAAATGGCGACAAATCTGTGAAAATGGAAATGGGGTTTAAATCAACGAATGGCCGGAAGTTATGATAATTCCATTTACATTTATGTTTGATCGTCATATATGAATAATTATTTCTTTATTATATATTATTAATGATATATGTTATATATGATTATTATGTATTATAATAATTGTATTCTATTGTTCAAGAGGCATATTGATTTATCAGCATCCTATGTGTGCCAGGGGGATAATGAGAAAACAGAGCTGCTTCTAATTGAAAGTACCCCTGACAGGAGATTTATTTCCCCAGAGCCGGCCGCGGGTGTGTTACTCCCGCTGTGTGCCCGCTGCTCTTTCTGAAAACAGGGTTTTGTATCTTGTTTCCATAGAGGAACACATTTTTTGTTCTTTATGGAACCCTTTTTGGTGTGAAAGCTACCAAATTGAACCATTTTGTCCTGACAAGGAACCCTAGAACTAGATAGGGTGTGACGCGCTGGCAGGTAAGGACCCAAATGCACGACGAGACAGAATTTAGGAAATAAGGTGTCTTTATTCCCCTAGGTGTACAAGGACAATGTCCACTGTGGAACCCACAGTGAACTGGTGAGCAGGACAGGCGAAGTCGCAGGGAGCGATCTTGAGCCAGGTTCACAGCGCAGGATCAGGCGGTGGCAGAGTCAGGATCCAGCAGGAACAGGCGAAGTAGCCAGGAGTGGTCTTTAGCCAGGTTCGAAGGATCAGGCGGTGGCAGAGTCAGGATCCACACAGGGAAGTCAGGGCGTGTGGCATCCAGACCTGGGTTCATATATCCAGTCTAGAAAACTAGAAATTCGGGACAAAAGTACAAACGCGACAAGGACCGTAATACTTTGACAAGGAATCACAGGAACAGCACGGTTAATATAACTAGTGTCATTAGAGCTGATAAACTGCAGCTTGCGGGAAATGCGTGCGAGATCAGCGAATTGATTGACAATTAGAAAACCACGTGAGGAATGCGGTGAAAGCAATTAGGTGTGAATTGTGTCATTAAGATGTGGTGCAAGTAATAATGTGCAATGTAGACACAATCAGGCAATGAACGCAGACATGACACAATCAGGTTCAGGGAAAACAGAGGAAAACACCAAGGAAGGGACGGGGAGCGGAGCGGATCGTAACATAGGGTTCCTCTTTGGTGACACACAGAGGAGCCTTTTGGAACCCTTTCTTCTGTGCTGTAGTAGTAAGGTCATGTGCACAGAGCTGGGCTCTTTTCTATCCATCAAAAAACAAATCAAAGATTTGTAGAAGGTGGCAGAGGTAAGTATACAAGCAAAACATAAAAAAGTAAAAGAGAATTAAGACATCTTGAAGAGTCTATAGATCTAAAATGTGTTACAGGTGTGCGGGGCATGTGCTACTAAGGCTTTTAGTGTAAAACAGGAAGAATAAAAGATAATAAAATAAAGCACTGATGATGAGTAAATAAATAAATAATTGAATAAATAAAAGGTAATTAAAAATCAAGAGCGATAATATTGTGTAAAGTGATGGGTGCTAGTGCGTGTGCGTGTGCGTAGGTGTGTTCATGTGCTACAGTGTCTCTAGTGCTTTTTCAGGGGGGGTTTAGGGTTGAACAGGGGGAGCATGTCAGATAGAGGGGTCTTAGTGGTCCATTGTGCTTTGTGAATGATGGGTGTAATTGATGGGTTATGAATGGCTCTGTTGAGGTAGTTTTTACTGATTACTTGCCAGTGGGGGGTGGTAGATGTCATAAATGTATGTGATGAACAGAAGTGGGCTCAGGACTGCCCCTTGTGGTACGCCTGCTTCAGGGGTGAATGGTGTGGAGATGGCTGTGGAGACCTTGACTTTTATTATGCGGTTGTGAAGAAAGTTGTGGATGAGCGTGATGGTGGTGAGTGGAAGCTGTGGATGAGCGTGATGGTGGTGAGTGGAAGCTGTGGATGAGCGTGATGGTGGTGAGTGGAAGCTGTGGATGAGCGTGATGGTGGTGAGTGGAAGCTGTGGATGAGCGTGATGGTGGTGAGTGGAAGTTGTAATCTGGAGTCCTTAAGTTTGTGGAGTAGTTCTTTGTGCCAGAGTCTGTCGAATGGTTTCTCTATATTAAAATATTGCCAGTGTGAGTTTTTTGTTGTTGTGTATATATGGCTGCAGGATGCGGGAGAGACGGGGTTGGATGCAGATGGGCGGGGTTTGTCATCCAACTCCACCCATCGACGCGTGCTATTGGTTTAGAACTATTCCGCTTTTTGAAGCTCAGGATTGGATGAGGGTAGGATGTCACAAGGTGGGATTTGACTCAAGCCCTCCTACCGCCTGCATTCAGGGTTCATTCCAATCACTTATTTTCACTGTTTGCACCCTTTCCTCACTACTTAGCTCCGCCCAACAGAGGATGCGAGGAAAGGATTCAATGATCAGATACGAGGATGGAGGAATCGAGGCAACATGCATTCAGCAAATGGAACGTCCTTGCTCAATCAAGCGTCAGTGTCATATTATGCTTACGTGCTTAACTATAATCCTTTTTAGCCTCTTTTTTCATGAATAAACGTGGCTTTTGTTAGTTGAGTGTCATTAAGGATTTGTGCTTTATAATAAATGGAAAGGAACAGTAAAGTTGCGTTTGTGCAGGGGTGTATCCGCTACGTGGCAGATGTGGAGAGTGGTGGATAATTTATACACGATCCCCCTTTCCTAGAAAAGGCTCCCGCTAAGGCTACACTTGTGCTTCCTCACTGAAGCATCCTCCAGGAGCCTCCTCGCTCTCCACCCCTCGCTCCTCCAGGAGCCTCCTCGCTCTCCACCCCTCGCTCCTCCAGGAGCCTCCTCGCTCTCCACCCCTCGCTCCTCCAGGAGCCTCCTCGCTCTCCACCCCTCGCTCCTCCAGGAGCCTCCTCGCTCTCCACCCCTCGCTCCTCCAGGAGCCTCCTCGCTCTCCACCCCTCGCTCCTCCAGGAGCCTCCTCGCTCTCCACCCCTCGCTCCTCCAGGAGCCTCCTCGCTCTCCACCCCTCGCTCCTCCAGGAGCCTCCTCGCTCTCCACCCCTCGCTCCTCCTCCGAGGAGCATTTAGCGGTTTGGAATATTCTTAAAGATGGCAAACCTCGATCGGTTTCTGGGTCAGGCGAGGACCGAGGAGAAGAGGACGGATAAAATAAACGACTGGAATCCACTCTCAGACTCCTCTCTGTGGAGGCTGTGTTTCATCGCCACGGTGACAGCCTCCCTTAGGGCCACGCCCTCACAAGCCCCCTGTCATCAGGCAGCACCGGAACAACCAGGTGATTTTCTGCACCAGGAGACCCAAAGAGGGGAAAGTGTTTTTAATGTTCCACGGTCATCAAACACCTGAAATGTGATTTTTTTTTTAAAACATATGAGGCTAGAGAATCTGGTATTCCTGTCAGGTTCAAAAACAGTGACAACACACGTCTTGCATTGGTGTGACTGTATGTCTATGTTCTGTGTCTGTGTTCTGTGTCTGTGTTCTGTGTCTGTGGTCTGTGTTCTGTGTCTGTGTTCTGTGTCTGTGTTCTGTGTTCTGTGTTCTGTGTCTGTTCTGTGTTCTGTGTCTGTGTTCTGTGTTCTGTGTCTGTGTTCTGTCTCTGTGTTCTGTGTCTGTGTTCTGTGTTCTGTGTCTGTGTTCTGTGTTCTGTGTCTGTGTTCTGTGTCTATGTTCTGTGTCTATGTTCTGTGTTCTGTGTCTGTGTTCTGTGTTTTGTGTCTGTGTTCTGTGTCTGTGTTCTGTCTCTGTGTTCTGTGTCTGTTCTGTGTTCTGTGTCTGTGTTCTGTGTTCTGTGTCTGTGTTCTGTCTCTGTGTTCTGTGTCTGTGTTCTGTGTTCTGTGTCTGTGTTCTGTGTTCTGTGTCTGTGTTCTGTGTCTATGTTCTGTGTCTGTGTTCTGTGCCTATGTTCTGTGTTCTTTGTCTATGTTCTGTGTCTGTGTTCTGTGTCTATGTTCTGTGTCTATGTTCTGTGTTCTGTGTCTATGTTCTGTGTTCTATGTTCTGTGTCTATGTTCTGTGTTCTGTGTTCTGTGTCTATGTTCTGTGTCTATGTTCTGTGTTCTGTGTCTATGTTCTGTGTTCTGTGTTCTGTGTTCTGTGTTCTGTGTTCTGTGTCTATGTTCTGTGTCTATGTTCTGTGTCTGTGTTCTGAAGGCCTCTCTTGAAAAATAGTTTTTTTGCCCCTCCTCCTTTTTTTGTCCTAATTTGGAATGCATCTCATAAAACCTGACATAAGGTGATGAAGTCATGTGACCTCACAAGTCTGGTGAAAACCAGTGGGCACAGGTTTGTTATAATAGCAGGCGTGTTATAATAGCAGGTGTGTTATAATAGCAGGTGTGTTATAATAGCAGGTGTGTTATAATAGCAGGTTTGTTATAATAGCAGGTGTGTTATAATAGCAGGTGTGTTATAATAGCAGGCGTGTTATAATAGCAGGTGTGTTATAATAGCAGGCGTGTTATAATAGCAGGTGTGTTATAATAGCAGGTGTGTTATAATAGCAGGTTTGTTATAATAGCAGGTTTGTTATAATAGCAGGTGTGTTATAATAGCAGGTTTGTTATAATAGCAGGTGTGTTATAATAGCAGGTGTGTTATAATAGCAGGTTTGTTATAATAGCAGGTGTGTTATAATAGCAGGTGTGTTATAATAGCAGGTTTGTTATAATAGCAGGTGTGTTATAATAGCAGGTTTGTTATAATAGCAGGTGTGTTATAATAGCAGGTGTGTTATAATAGCAGGTTTGTTATAATAGCAGGTGTGTTATAATAGCAGGTTTGTTATAATAGCAGGTGTGTTATAATAGCAGGTGTGTTATAATACCAGGTGTGTTATAATAGCAGGTGTGTTATAATAGCAGGTTTGTTATAATAGCAGGTGTGTTATAATAGCAGGTGTGTTATAATAGCAGGTTTGTTATAATAGCAGGTTTGTTATAATAGCAGGTGTGTTATAATAGCAGGTTTGTTATAATAGCAGGTGTGTTATAATAGCAGGTTTGTTATAATAGCAGGTGTGTTATAATAGCAGGTTTGTTATAATAGCAGGTGTGTTATAATAGCAGGTTTGTTATAATAGCAGGTTTGTTATAATAGCAGGTGTGTTATAATAGCAGGTTTGTTATAATAGCAGGTTTGTTATAATAGCAGGTGTGTTATAATAGCAGGTGTGTTATAATAGCAGGTTTGTTATAATAGCAGGTGTGTTATAATAGCAGGTTTGTTATAATAGCAGGTTTGTTATAATAGCAGGTGTTATAATAGCAGGTTTGTTATAATAGCAGGTTTGTTATAATAGCAGGTGTGTTATAATAGCAGGTGTGTTATAATAGCAGGTTTGTTATAATAGCAGGTGTGTTATAATAGCAGGTTTGTTATAATAGCAGGTGTGTTATAATAGCAGGTGTGTTATAATAGCAGGTGTGTTATAATAGCAGGTTTGTTATAATAGCAGGTGTGTTACAATAGCAGGTTTGTTATAATAGCAGGTGTGTTATAATAGCAGGTGTGTTATAATAGCAGGTGTGTTATAATAGCAGGTTTGTTATAATAGCAGGTGTGTTATAATAGCAGGTGTGTTATAATAGCAGGTTTGTTATAATAGCAGGTGTGTTATAATAGCAGGTTTGTTATAATAGCAGGTGTGTTATAATAGCAGGTTTGTTATAATAGCATGTGTGTTATAATAGCAGGTGTGTTATAATAGCAGGTGTGTTATAATAGCAGGTTTGTTATAATAGCAGGTTTGTTATAATAGCAGGTGTGTTATAATAGAACGTTTGTTATAATATCAGGTGTGTTATAATAGCAGGTTTTATAATAGCAGGTGTGTTATAATAGCAGGTTTGTTATAATAGCAGGTGTGTTATAATAGCAGGTTTGTTATAATAGCAGGTTTGTTATAATAGCAGGTGTGTTATAATAGCAGGTTTGTTATAATAGCAGGTTTGTTAGCAGGTTTGTTATAATAGCAGGTGTGTTATAATAGCAGGTTTGTTATAATAGCAGGTTTGTTATAATAGCAGGTGTGTTATTATAGCAGGTGTGTTATAATAGCAGGTGTGTTATAATAGCAGGTTTGTTATAATAGCAGGTTTGTTATAATAGCAGGTGTGTTATAATAGCAGGTTTGTTATAATAGCAGGTGTGTTATAATAGCAGGTTTGTTATAATAGCAGGTGTGTTATAATAGCAGGTTTGTTATAATAGCAGGTGTGTTATAATAGCAGGTGTGTTATAATAGCAGGTTTGTTATAATAGCAGGTGTGTTATAATAGCAGGTGTGTTATAATAGCAGGTTTGTTATAATAGCAGGTGTGTTATAATAGCAGGTGTGTTATAATAGCAGGTGTGTTATAATAGCAGGTTTGTTATAATAGCAGGTGTGTTATAATAGCAGGTGTGTTATAATAGCAGGTTTGTTATAATAGCAGGTGTGTTATAATAGCAGGTTTGTTATAATAGCAGGTTTGTTATAATAGCAGGTTTGTTATAATAGCAGGTGTGTTATAATAGCAGGTTTGTTATAATAGCAGGTGTGTTATAATAGCAGGTTTGTTATAATAGCAGGTGTGTTATAATAGCAGGTTTGTTATAATAGCAGGTTTGTTATAATAGCAGGTGTGTTATAATAGCAGGTTTGTTATAATAGCAGGTGTGTTATAATAGCAGGTGTGTTATAATAGCAGGTTTGTTATAATAGCAGGTTTGTTATAATAGCAGGTGTGTTATAATAGCAGGTTTGTTATAATAGCAGGTGTGTTATAATACCAGGTGTGTTATAATACCAGGTGTGTTATAATAGCAGGTTTGTTATAATAGCAGGTGTGTTATAATAGCAGGTGTGTTATAATAGCAGGTGTGTTATTATTATAATAATAATAATAACTGTAAATAATCAGTACTCTTTATTCTGCAGAGGGATGATATTCTTTATTCCCACAGAAGGGTGGACCCTCCGAGCATTATATCTCACCCATTCTTGAGAATTGGGACAAAACCTTTTCTTTTTCTTTTTTTACTTTTCAATTATGCTTGGAAAATATGTTTTGATAGATGAAAGTATTGCTATTAAACTCTGTAAAGGAGCTATTTCCACTTTACACTATTCCTAGCATTCCCACGGGACTCCCATTACAAACAGCTAGTTTTGCTAACATGAGAGAAGCGGTAGGTACGCAGTCTGTTGTTTAGCTTGGTAGTAGTGCCCTCTGCTGGGAGAAAAGGGAATAGCCGCCAATATGTTGATTTTATTACCTTTTCAGTTTCATGAATTCCACTTCAAGGAGAATTCATATCCTGAAGGAATTATTTGGACGATCCATTAATAAAGCTCCTAATTTCAAATCAATCATCCTTGTTTTAAACCTCAATTGCATTGGAATATGGACTGCATGTCCATTCCTTTCATTCCAAACTGTTCTCGACAAAATAATCCAGCGAATCCACTCCAAGGATTTACAACCACATCAGGCTTTGATATACAGTAAAGTAACAATGTATGTTTGTTTCTATCTGTGGCCAATCAGTTTATAGTTCTACGCATTGAGCTCAAAGTTTTAAGGAAACGTGGTTACAGCAGCAGTAGATGTAGAAACCTTCTCGAATGATTTCTGCCCTGCAGTGAGACATCTCGTTGCCAGAAAATGTCCTTTTTTTCTTCATTTCTTTAAGCCCCATGTTCATTTCGTAGCTGTAAGTGTTCACAAATGAGGGAATTTGAATAGTAGCAGCCGTACAGGAGTCTTATAGGCTCATATCTGGCTGAGGGATTAGCAGGCTCAGGCTAGAGGATAATAAAATATATTCGGTGCACATTTCAGCAGGAGATTATGTACCCAAAGCATGACGTTTTGCATCGTACCGGGCTGCCTCTCTGAGAGGAGACCCATGTTATTACTCCTGTGCTTTCCCCTGGCTCGGCTCTGGAGGATGAGACGTCAGTTGTGTTTGGATAGTAAATGTTGTTTTTAAAATGGCTAGTGGATGACCTGGTCATGGTATGTTGTGAGAATTAGTCCTAAAAACAGCATGAATCAGCTGTTCTGTCCAAGGGCCATCATACGCTGAGAAGGTGAATCAGCTGTTCTGTCCAAGGGCCATCATACGCTGAGAAGGTGAATCAGCTGTTCTGTCCAAGGGCCATCATACGCTGAGAAGGTTCTGTTGGGTAAAAGCTCTGATAGGTTTTCTGACTTACTGTTGGATTTCATGTGCAGTATTATAGTGGGGATTTAACACATTGAAAAGCAGATTTTTTGGAATGTCAGTTTTCTAGAATGTCATTGCTAATTACCAGTAGTGATCCTTTAGTGATCCTTTATTAATCCTTTATTGCCCTTGAAGATCATTTGCTTTGCACATATAGGTATGAAACACAGAAAATCTGACATACAAACCATTCACCATATAACATACCTTTTACTTTATGAAACCAATTCCACGTTTCAAAGCTTCCTGTTTTTTGTACAATTTATACAGGTGTGTGTGTGTGTGTGTGTGTGTGAGAGTGAGTTTGTGTGTGTGTGTGTGTGTGAGAGTGTGTGTGTGTGTGTGTGTGTGTGTGTGAGTGTGTGTGTGTGTACACACACATGTGTATATGGGTTTACATGTGTCTGTGCTTGTTTTGTTCCAAGTAAAGCCAGATCCTCACAATGTTGGCTGTTTTAGAGTTATTAAACGAATATTGCATAGCTCACAAATGTTGTCCTCTGTGGAGGATGCTTTCGTTATACTGTAACCCAAGGCACTCTAACTTAAATAGTTAACTCAAAAAGCTAGCAATTTAATAACATGCTAAAATTATATTCACAATAATTGGAAGTTCGTGTAAGAGCCCTGTTAATTTGAGTACATGAAACATTTTTTTGAGTTAGGCATGTAGCACAAGGAAATTTCCATGTAGTGGAAAAAGATATGACTTTCCATATGCATAAATTAACAGTCCACTATGTTTTTCATAACATTTTATTTCAGACCCTCTACTAAATTATTCTAAAATATGCCAGTTCAAAATGAATTAGAATGGGTTGTAGAACTCAAGTATGGCTGCTGCTACTTCTCAAATTTAAAAGAGTATATTCTGTTAGAACACCAACTCAACTGCCCCAGAAGCATACGTGAGCACTGCCTGTGTCAGAGGTCTTTGATTCTCTGTGACATCATCCAGCTGGGTACTGGAGTATTTGATCTAAGTAGTGAGCAAAGGCATCATGGTTCAATCAGCTCATGGCCTTCTCTATTTTAATATCCCAGGCCCAATTCCCACATGCCTGCAGTCCATCAAGGTTATATTACGCAACAGGCAGCCAGAGGACATGCAAATTAACGTTTCAGCAAATTAAATATTTATACCACAGAAACCTGGTTTCTCCATTTAACTGCAATATCGTCTGTGCTGAAATTCCACGTTTGTTACTGTGTTTGTTACAATTGCTCTGGAATTTTTAAAATCTGTGTCATGCAACAACGCATGTTTATAATTCTACATCGCTTTTCTGAGAAGCTGTGTTTATGGGAACATAACGTTAAGTGTGATGCGTTGACTTGGTTATATATACACGTTTAAATGAAAAAGCACTACAAATAGACTTTAAATAAACAGACATGTACATAATGAAAACATCTTGATTTAAAATTATGAAAATACTAACTAAATATATTATTTCTACAAGAAGAAAAAGGAAGAAAAAATGTCTGCTGGTTTGCCAAATATTTAGTAAGGATATTAAACCCCAGGGTAAAGTTAGTAAGGATATTAAACCCCAGGGTGAAGTTAGTAAGGATATTAAACCCCAGGGTGAAGTTAGTAAGGATATTAAACCCCAGGGTAAAGTTAGTAAGGATATTAAACCCCAGGGTAAAGTTAGTAAGGATATTAAACCCCAGGGTGAAGTTAGTAAGGATATTAAACCCCAGGGTAAAGTTAGTAAGGATATTAAACCCCAGGGTAAAGTTAGTAAGGATATTAAACCCCAGGGTGAAGTTAGTAAGGATATTAAACCCCAGGGTAAAGTTAGTAAGGATATTAAACCCCAGGGTAAAGTTAGTCAGGATATTAAACCCCAGGGTAAAGTTAGTCAGGATATTAAACCCCAGGGTAAAGTTAGTAAGGATATTAAACCCCAGGGTAAAGTTAGTAAGGATATTAAACCCCAGGGTGAAGTTAGTAAGGATATTAAACCCCAGGGTGAAGTTAGTCAGGATATTAAACCCCAGGGTAAAGTTAGTAAGGATATTAAACCCCAGGGTAAAGTTAGTAAGGATATTAAACCCCAGGGTAAAGTTAGTAAGGATATTAAACCCCAGGGTAAAGTTAGTAAGGATATTAAACCCCAGGGTGATGTTAGTAAGGATATTAAACCCCAGGGTGAAGTTAGTAAGGATATTAAACCCCAGGGTAAAGTTAGTAAGGATATTAAACCCCAGGGTAAAGTTAGTAAGGATATTAAACCCCAGGGTAAAGTTAGTAAGGATATTAAACCCCAGGGTGAAGTTAGTAAGGATATTAAACCCCAGGGTAAAGTTAGTAAGGATATTAAACCCCAGGGTAAAGTTAGTAAGGATATTAAACCCCAGGGTGAAGTTAGTAAGGATATTAAACCCCAGGGTAAAGTTAGTAAGGATATTAAACCCCAGGGTGAAGTTAGTAAGGATATTAAACCCCAGGGTAAAGTTAGTAAGGATATTAAACCCCAGGGTAAAGTTAGTAAGGATATTAAACCCCAGGGTGAAGTTAGTAAGGATATTAAACCCCAGGGTAAAGTTAGTAAGGATATTAAACCCCAGGGTAAAGTTAGTAAGGATATTAAACCCCAGGGTGAAGTTAGTAAGGATATTAAACCCCAGGGTAAAGTTAGTAAGGATATTAAACCCCAGGGTAAAGTTAGTCAGGATATTAAACCCCAGGGTAAAGTTAGTCAGGATATTAAACCCCAGGGTAAAGTTAGTAAGGATATTAAACCCCAGGGTAAAGTTAGTAAGGATATTAAACCCCAGGGTGAAGTTAGTAAGGATATTAAACCCCAGGGTGAAGTTAGTCAGGATATTAAACCCCAGGGTAAAGTTAGTAAGGATATTAAACCCCAGGGTAAAGTTAGTAAGGATATTAAACCCCAGGGTAAAGTTAGTAAGGATATTAAACCCCAGGGTAAAGTTAGTAAGGATATTAAACCCCAGGGTGATGTTAGTAAGGATATTAAACCCCAGGGTAAAGTTAGTAAGGATATTAAACCCCAGGGTGAAGTTAGTAAGGATATTAAACCCCAGGGTGAAGTTAGTAAGGATATTAAACCCCAGGGTAAAGTTAGTAAGGATATTAAACCCCAGGGTAAAGTTAGTAAGGATATTAAACCCCAGGGTAAAGTTAGTAAGGATATTAAACCCCAGGGTAAAGTTAGTAAGGATATTAAACCCCAGGGTAAAGTTAGTAAGGATATTAAACCCCAGGGTAAAGTTAGTAACGATATTAAACCCCAGGGTGAAGTTAGTAACGATATTAAACCCCAGGGTGAAGTTAGTAAGGATATTAAACCCCAGGGTGAATTTAGTAAGGATATTAAACCCCAGGGTGAAGTTAGTAAGGATATTAAACCCCAGGGTGAAGTTAGTAAGGATATTAAACCCCAGGGTGAAGTTAGTAAGGATATTAAACCCCAGGGTAAAGTTAGTAAGGATATTAAACCCCAGGGTGAAGTTAGTAAGGATATTAAACCCCAGGGTGAAGTTAGTAAGGATATTAAACCCCAGGGTAAAGTTAGTAAGGATATTAAACCCCAGGGTGAAGTTAGTAAGGATATTAAACCCCAGGGTGAAGTTAGTAAGGATATTAAACCCCAGGGTGAAGTTAGTAAGGATATTAAACCCCAGGGTGAAGTTAGTAAGGATATTAAACCCCAGGGTGAAGTTAGTAAGGATATTAAACCCCAGGGTGAAGTTAGTAAGGATATTAAACCCCAGGGTGATGTTCCAATATCAAGCACACAAACTTTTAGACTGGTTTTGTGCACCTTGTGGTAAATATGAAATCACACATTAGTTCACTTACGTTTCATATTATCTATGACAATACTTAGAGCCAGAAAATAGACATGAATTCTTTACTAAAAAAGTGACTAGTGACTACCTGACTAGTACCACTGTCAAACATTCTGTTTTAATACAAAACAACTTAATAAAATCCTACACCTTAGGTTTCAGACGGTGTTTATACAGGTTTGAGAGTTTCTATGTACATTCGGTGCCACTGTGACTGAAGTTAAAGGAGATTCTCTTGTCACAGAAGAGGACACATCCTCCTTTTCCTTCTTAAGTTCCTGTCCAGGTCCAGGAGTAAGGCCAAGAAGTTCCTGTTGGGGTAAATGGCTCTTTTCTGGATGACCTTTTGAATGGCGCCGCGGAGATTTAAGCGTTGATGCATCATCAGGTAGGCCAGTACTAGGGTGGAGGACCGACTCAGGCCCATGATGCAATGCACTAGCACCTTACCTGTGGAGAGGAAGTAAAGTTTGGGTGTTAACAGATGAGAGATCTTAAAAGCATTACTGATATGCACAGTAGCTGTCCACCCTTTCACACATTTCAGCGGCTGCGTCCAAATATTCTTCACTCCCCACCTCCCTTCCTCCACTCCCCCACTACCACTCCTCTCTTATCCGGAAGTATGCAAAACTGAACGTTTCGAGTACTAGTATTTGCATGTACAGTATACAATGTACCTGACATTGCAGTTTGCATCAAGACATTAGTTCATATGTAACCATTAATACGTAATTAAGATGTAATCAGCGACATTAGATTAAAACACAAAGATCCATTTCCGGGGCACATACGTAGCAGAGGAGGTGGTAGTGGAGGAAGGGAGGGTGGAGGAGAGGAGGTGGTAGTGGAGGAAGGGAGGGTGGAGGAGAGGAGGTGGTAGTGGAGGAAGGGAGGGTGGAGGAAGGGAGGGTGGAGGAGAGGAGGTGGTAGTGGAGGAAGGGAGGTGGTAGTGGAGGATGGGTGGGTGGAGGAAGGGAGGGTGGAGGAGAGGAGGTGGTAGTGGAGGAAGGGAGGGTGGAGGAAGGGAGGGTGGAGGAGAGGAGGTGGTAGTGGAGGAAGGGAGGGTGGAGGAGAGGAGGTGGTAGTGGAGGAAGGGAGGGTGGAGGAAGGGAGGGTGGAGGAGAGGAGGTGGTAGTGGAGGAAGGGAGGGTGGAGGAGAGGAGGTGGTAGTGGAGGAAGGGAGGGTGGAGGAGAGGAGGTGGTAGTGGAGGAAGGGAGGGTGGAGGAAGGGAGGGTGGAGGAGAGGAGGTGGTAGTGGAGGAAGGGAGGGTGGAGGAAGGGAGGGTGGAGGAGAGGAGGTGGTAGTGGAGGATGGGTGGGTGGAGGAAGGGAGGGTGGAGGAGAGGAGGTGGTAGTGGAGGAAGGGAGGGTGGAGGAAGGGAGGGTGGAGGAGAGGAGGTGGTAGTGGAGGAAGGGAGGGTGGAGGAAGGGAGGGTGGAGGAGAGGAGGTGGTAGTGGAGGAAGGGAGGGTGGAGGAAGGGAGGGTGGAGGAGAGGAGGTGGTAGTGGAGGAAGGGAGGGTGGAGGAAGGGAGGGTGGAGGAGAGGAGGTGGTAGTGGAGGAAGGGAGGGTGGAGGAAGGGAGGGTGGAGGAGAGGAGGTGGTAGTGGAGGAAGGGAGGGTGCATTTTTCGAGTATTGGGACGCAGCCCCTGTACATTTCAAGTCCAAGTATTTGCGTGTTCTCAACTGCATTTCAGTCATCCCACAGCATGAGGGCAGTAGAGTGCTCTTTGATCACATTAGACAATTATCACGTTAAACCTCCCAAGTCATCCAAGTCAATTGCCAATCAGTGAACAATAATTTACAGCAGCAAGGCACACCAAGTCAGCAAGCACTATGCTACTTTCAAATCTGGTGTAATTGTTTGGAAATAGATTATTTTATTACATGCATCAGCAGCGCAGGCTGTACATCTGCCTCAGTTGTTTTGCAGAGGGGATTGCCCTGCCGTTGATTACATGCTTTTAGAGAAATGCACATTATTTGTGGTCCCAAGTACAGAGGCAAAAATGCAGGAAGCAGGATAAACAAAGCTGTTTAGCCAACTAAAATAAACACGGGTAGGAGGCGTGACTAAAACACCAGGAACTGAAAAAACAATAGAACACAGCCAAGGCAAAAGGAGACCCCGAGCACACAACCAAAAAGCAGGAGTCTCCAAGACCGAGAAATGAGGGGGCGAACTGGGGCAATTTTACATACACAACCAAACGAGGAACAAGAGGCAGCAATGATCACAAAATCGGTAGTGAGACGAGCACAATATCAGCCCTTTGCTGTCCTCTGGTGGCGATCAGGAATCATGACAGTCATCTAGTTTTCCTAGTGACATCTTCACACTCTAAAGAGCATCTGTCACATACTGGATGGCATCTATCCCTAGCTCAAAGCTCTCTTGCACCCTGCTGACAGACGAGCCCTCCTTCTTGTTCGTATCCGTACAACAAGACCATAGTTGATGTTCTTTTTTTTTTTTTTTAATGTTGACCTATTTTTGTTTTATGTGCGTGTATAACATATTCAATACATCCTTGTAGTACAGTGAATCAAGTTTATACTGGTGCACCCGGCCACTCAGATTTTTATTTATTTATTTGACATTCCGTTTATTTTTTGCTTTCCTTCCTCTCTGTGTGTTAGGGGATTTTATGAGGGTCACACTGAACCACGAATTGTTTTGATTAGTCAGGTGATTGCGCTAATCCAGCTAAATCCCCGAGGGTCACGTGCTTTAGTACAAATGGTTACCGTAAGCGTAACTTCAAGACTGTATGGCTTTTGCTCTATCCGTGAATAGGATAATTACAGGTGTAGGCTACCTGGATTCTTAAAATCACGCAAGTACGTTTTCAGCTTAATAACTGGAAAGACGATGTAATATACATAGAAAACGTTATTGCGAACAGCCTAAACTGATATTTGAACGCATTCTCAGAACCTCTGTCATTGTGTGAAGTGTGAACGCGCTTTAGTAAGTCGCGTGCAAAGACGAGGTCCTTACAGTCTTTCTTCTTGAGTGCTTTGTGGATAAAATCAGCCGCGGGTTTGAAATAAAGACTCAGGTCGAACTGAGAGGAATCTTCCGCCGGGATGCCGTAGTACACACAAGCGCTTCCATAGAAGTCCTGGTCCGCTTTGCTGCCCTGTTTGTCATGAGCAACATTCAGCACGTGAGTGACGCCCATTCTCTGCAGCTCGGTCCTGTTATGCGCTATTGCTCTGAGGTGTTGGAAAATAAAAAGAAAAGAGACTTTTGATAAATTCAGCACTCACGGTAGCCTGCCCTACAATAATGATGGCCTGGAGTAACATCCCTACGTGCTGGTCAAATCACGGCTGTAGCTAAATGTGTTTTAGAAAAGTTATTGTTTCACGCAACAAGTTTGCATTTGCATTATTTACGTCGAACATTATGAAAACTATTATTGTCATTTTATCTCCATTCTTAATAGATATGCATTATTCTATGCTGAATGGTGATGGTGTGATATGTCATACTCACATGCTTCCAATATAAAGATTAGACCACACCTCATCTACTGGAGTCAGTTCTAATTTGCAAGTATCCAAAATATTTTCCATCTCTTTTATCGCCAGGCAGTCGTGTTGTTTGTCTTGCGGGGTTGTCATCTTGATTTTGGATTACGACATTCAATGAGCAAGCGACGCTGTTCTGTTCGAGTCGCTCTCTTTTCTTCTCCGTCGCCCACTATGATTCATCCGAACAGGTGTTTGTTTAATGTCACTTTCCGGTCGCCGAATTTAGCACACAGAGCGGCTGCTGGCTAGCCTGCTCCTTCTCCCTTTCAGTAGGCTGACGGAAAACGAGTCGGCGCGTTACAAGCCGAGAATTCCGACGGTACCGCCTCCTTAAAATGCTAGAGGAAATTTTGCCTAAACGCTTATGTTCAGCACCTTTCAAAAACCCTTGTCTATAGAAGAGCGTAAGATTCGGTTACTTTCCCCTTTCTGACCATTTTTAAAATGTAACGTCAACAACCGCTGTGCTATTTACGCATAATTAGCCTGTGTGTGTCCACGTCTTATTGAAGACGTTACCGTTATCCAATCACTAGCCATAATTTTCCTATAATAAAGTGCGACACACGCACGGCTGCTTTAACCTAACCTGAATGTGCTTCCATGTCTTTTTTCTTGTCCCTACAATCAAATTCAAGTAATAATGAAGTCACGCATCAAACCAAAACTAGATGGCACCCCTCTCGTTTTTTCTCGGAAATAAACGTTTATGTTAACATACCATTAATTTTAACGCATGGCCTGCTTTATGAACACTTTCTCTCCTCTTGCCACTGCGACAGTAGTACTATTAAATCTCTAATGTTTACATACATTTTGCATGTGTATTCTCAAGTGAATACCAAATTACAAAATCTTTAACTTTGGCCACAACCATCATTTGGAGAAAAACGGGGGAAGCATTTGAAGAAAGTCTTTCCAAACGTTAAGCACGGCCCACGGGGATGGATCTATTTTACTTTGGGGTTGTGTGGCAGCCAGCGGCACAGGAAACATTGTGCGGGTGGAAGGAAGAACGGATTCAACTAAATATAATCGATTTTAGAAGCTAATGAACTTTAAGATTAAGGCTTTGGATTGGCAGACTTGAATATTATTGAAAATATGTGGGGAGATCTCAAATATGCAGTGCATGCAAAAACGCCGAAGAATTTCTGAACTAGACGTGTTCTGCAAAGAAGAGTGGGAGAAAAAAACATTCCTAAAGTAAGAATAGAAAGACTGTTAACTGGCTACAAAAAACAGTTTGTAAGCTTTCTGCCAAAGGGGCTGTTACTCAGTACTTTTTCAAAACTGTTAAACTCAGCACATAAAAAGATTTGCAGAAGTTTAACTTTATTCCCTGCAGATGTTGTGTGTTAACTTTATCTCTCTTCGAAAATCAACAAAGAAAATGCCCAAACCTTTAAAATACCTTCACAAATACCACTGTACTTTCATCCATCACATTGCTAGTTGCTCTCATAGTTTTCCCCCCGATCTTGTTAGAGTTAGAGGCGGTTTCCAATGCTGAAGGCTGAAACATGGAGGGTTACGGTGAACAAAATACTGACACGCAGGCGTCTATCAATGAGGGCAAACTCTCTGTGCACCAATACAAGCAAAGCCACGTGTTCCCCGGTGCGCTTGCAAAACAAACTTTGAACGAGATGGCACAGGTCAAATTGAGCAAAGTGAAAACACAGCACTTGGTGTGGAGACTAGGCTAGCGAACTTGCTACGCCCAGCCGTTGAATAGACACTACAGTATAGATCACTGTCTCCGCACAAATAGCTTTTAGCCCGTGATTCACTTTCTCTGAGCTCAAACCTCTATGCCCTAGCTGCTGTATATAAGGGACCCACAGCTGGGTCCCTACATACATGGACTACTGTGTAATGCTACAGAATGTATTCTACTATGAGGAAGGATATCATATCATACTGGGTAGATCCAATATAGCGCCACGTAAAATTAGTTACTGACATGAGAGCACATTCTGACCGTACTATTAGATATGTTGAATACCTGGCTCCAAGCTACATAACCGATATGTTGACCCCATATGAGCCAGTGCGCAGCCTTAGATCCTCAGGCAGGGCCCTTCTGGCTGTTCCAAAGTCTAGACTTAAAACTAAAGGTGACCGTGCCTTTTCCATCAGGGCCCCTCGGCTTTGGAACGACCTGCCTGAGGAGATAAGGCTAGCAGAATCAGTGACTTCTTTTAAATAACTTCTTAAAACCCATTTTTACAGACTTGCTTTTATGTGATGTTGTCTTTTTATCATCTTCTTATTGCTTTTAATTTTGTTTTTATTGCTTTTAATTTTGATTGTTTAGAACTCTTTTAAAAACTAATTTTTATTAAATATATGAATGTGTTGTTTTATGCTCTTATGTATTTAGTTATTTTTAATTCATTGTCTATTATCTATCTTTATTTGTAACTGCACTGTATATTTTCTGTTTTTAGGTCTGTGAAGCACTTTGTAAACTTGCTTTTGAAAAGTGCTATACAAATAAAGTTTATTATTATTATTATTATTATATAATCAGATGTGAAGTATCGGTCATTATACAGAAATATATGTTAGGTTTCATGTTTTTCGCAAATATTAAAAAGTATGTGTTTACATTAGGTTCAAATTATGTCCTCACTGCTGTATGTTGTTTATTCTGATTGCATGACAGAAAGCTCTTCATTATATAAAAGCTTCATGTGTGATACTTTCAACTTATTAAATATTTCTCCCAATGGCATCTCTGTACTTATATTAATGATTACGACAGTAGCAGGGGTAAGATAAAAAGGTCTCTTCTTTTCCCCCCAATATGCAGAACATTACGCTAATTATTTTATTATGCCCTTGAAATAAGATAATATATAGTGCTCTTATGATTCTTCAAGTTCACAAACATCTATTTTCTGAATTTTTAAAATAATTTTTAAATGTAATTATATTGTTATTGTCCCATCTATTATCGTCTTAACTTCCATTTCAGTTACTACCATCATGTCCGTGTTTATTTTAAGATCAGAACTTAACCCCTCTACCAAGATTAGAGATGGTTTAAAAAAAAGAATTTTAATAAAAAAAACAATGTTTTACACTTGATGTACTGTATCTTAATAGATATGACTAAACTGTTCCCTACAGTTCATCAGTAACGCTGTAGAACTGTTCCCTACAGCTCATCAGTAATGCTGTAAAACTGTTCCCAACAGCTCATCAGTAACGCTGTAGAACTGTTCCCTACAGCTCATCAGTAACACTGTAGAACTGTTCCCTACAGCTCATCAGTAATGCTGTAAAACTGTTCCATACAGCTCATCAGTAATGCTGTAAAACTGTTCCCAACAGCTCATCAGTAACGCTGTAGAACTGTTCCCTACAGCTCATCAGTAACGCTGTAGAACTGTTCCCTACAGCTCATCAGTAATGCTGTAAAACTGTTCCCAACAGCTCATCAGTAACGCTGTAGAACTGTTCCCTACAGCTCATCAGTAACGCTGTAGAACTGTTCCCTACAGCTCATCAATAACGCTGTAAAACTGTTCCCAACAGCTCATCAGTAACGCTGTAGAACTGTTCCCTACAGCTCATCAATAACGCTGTAAAACTGTTCCCAACAGCTCATCAGTAACGCTGTAAAACTGTTCCCTACAGCTCATCAGTAACACTGTAGAACTGTTCCCTACAGCTCATCAGTAATGCTGTAGAACTGTTCCCTACAGCTCATCAGTAACACTGTAGAACTGTTCGCTACAGCTCATCAGTAACGCTGTAAAACTGTTCCCAACAGCTCATCAGTAACGCTGTAAAACTGTTCCCAACAGCTCATCAGTAACGCTGTAAAACTGTTCCCAACAGCTCATCAGTAACGCTGTAAAACTGTTCCCAACAGCTCATCAGTAACACTGTAAAACTGTTCCCAACAGCTCATCAGTAACACTGTAGAACTGTTCCCTACAGCTCATCAGTAATGCTGTAAAACTGTTCCCAACAGCTCATCAGTAATGCTGTAAAACTGTTCCCTACAGTTCATCAGTAATGCTGTAGAACTGTTCCCTACAGCTCATCAGTAACGCTGTAAAACTGTTCCCAACAGCTCATCAGTAACGCTGTAGAACTGTTCCCTACAGCTCATCAGTAACGCTGTAGAACTGTTCCCTACAGCTCATCAATAACGCTGTAAAACTGTTCCCAACAGCTCATCAGTAACGCTGTAAAACTTCCCAACAGCTCATCAGTAACGCTGTAAAACTGTACCCTACAGCTCATCAGTAACACTGTAGAACTGTTCCCTACAGCTCATCAGTAATGCTGTAGAACTGTTCCCTACAGCTCATCAGTAACACTGTAGAACTGTTCCCTACAGCTCATCAGTAACGCTGTAAAACTGTTCCCAACAGCTCATCAGTAACGCTGTAAAACTGTTCCCAACAGCTCATCAGTAACACTGTAAAACTGTTCCCAACAGCTCATCAGTAACACTGTATAACTGTTCCCTACAGCTCATCAGTAATGCTGTAAAACTGTTCCCAACAGCTCATCAGTAACACTAAAACTGTTCCCTACAGCTCATCAGTAACGCTGTAAAACTGTTCCCTACAGCTCATCAGTAACGCTGTAAAACTGTTCCCTACAGCTCATCAGTAACACTGTAGAACTGTTCCCTACAGCTCATCAGTAACGCTGTAAAACTGTTCCCAACAGCTCATCAGTAACGCTGTAAAACTGGTCCCTACAGCTCATCAGTAACGCTGTAAAACTGTTCCCTACAGCTCATTAGTAACACTGTAGAACTGTTCCCAACAGCTCATCAGTAACACTGTAGAACTGTTCCCTACAGCTCATCAGTAATGCTGTAGAACTGTTCCCTACAGCTCATCAGTAACACTGTAGAACTGTTCCCTACAGCTCATCAGTAACGCTGTAAAACTGTTCCCAACAGCTCATCAGTAACGCTGTAAAACTGTTCCCAACAGCTCATCAGTAACACTGTAAAACTGTTCCCAACAGCTCATCAGTAACACTGTAGAACTGTTCCCAACAGCTCATCAGTAACACTGTAAAACTGTTCCCAACAGCTCATCAGTAACACTGTATAACTGTTCCCTACAGCTCATCAGTAATGCTGTAAAACTGTTCCCAACAGCTCATCAGTAACACTAAAACTGTTCCCTACAGCTCATCAGTAACGCTGTAAAACTGTTCCCTACAGCTCATCAGTAACACTGTAGAACTGTTCCCTACAGCTCATCAGTAACGCTGTAAAACTGTTCCCAACAGCTCATCAGTAACGCTGTAAAAGTGTTCTAGGCTGTTTGCTGTTTGCGTTGTTTTAACTTGACCTCATTGAACACTGATCAAAGCAATTGCATTACTAGGTTGTGTTTGTTCTGCGATTGGCCTTTTCAGCTTGTTAGATCGGATAAACTGATAGTTTCGGAGTATTGTGCTTTTTGATAGGAAATAATAATTGATCCGTACTCGCGAAGTGTCTCACTCAGCTGTTAGTCGACTGCAATCAGCTCTGTGCACTTCAAAAAGACTTGTGTCTGAGCGACACGTCGCTCCGTCCCAGTTTGTGTGTGTTCCGTGTGTGTTCTCCCCATCCCCGTCTGCTCTCTTCCATTCAGAACCCGATTCCAACGACGTGGCCTTTCACGGCGACGCAACCCTTCCAACCTCCGCTACCCCTCACTGACTCCCTGCGAGAACTTCACCGTCGCAGGGGGGCTCTGGAACTGCCAGTCTGCCACACGGAAAGCAGACTTCATCTCCGGCTATGCCTCCTTCCTGTCTCTCCAGTTTCTCGCCCTCACTGAAACCTGGATCACGCCAGACAACACGGCAACTCCCGCTGCCCTCTCCTCCTCCTTCTCCTTCTCTCACACCCCCCGGCCGTCTGGTCGCGGAGGTGGTACTGGTTTGCTACTCTCCCCCTCATGGTCTTTCTCTGTTTTCCCCCTCTCTGATCTATCTATTACAAGCTTTGAATACCACTCTGTGTTTATCAACCACCCTATTAACCTGTACATTATAGTTGTTTACCGCCCTCCAGGTCCCCTGGGGTGCTTCCTCGATGAGCTTGCCACCCTGATCGGTTTTTTCCCAGAGGACGGCATCCCGCTGATCCTCCTGGGAGACTTCAACATCCATCTAGACGCCTCCCAGTCTGCAGCCTTCCTACCACTTCTCCGCTCCTTTGACCTCACCCTCCAACCCTCCCCCCCACCCACAAGGCTGGCAACCTCCTAGACCTGGTCTTCCAGAGGAACAGCCCCTGCTCTGATCTCACTGTTACCCCTCTGCATACCTCTGATCACCACTTCATTTCCTTCTCTCTTCCTCTTGTTCCACACCGTCCCTCCCCTCCCCACACCCCCACTGTCTCTGTCCGCCGTAACCTCTGCTCCCTCTCGCCCTCCTCTCTTGCTCCCTGTGTCACTTCTTCCCTCCCCCCTCTCAAACCCTTCTCTCAACTCTCTATCGACTCTGCATCTGACACCCTGCTCACAGCTCTCTCCACATCACTTAACACTCTCTGCCCTCTTGTCTCTAGGCCCACACGCCCATCTCCTCCCTGCCTATGGATGTCCGATGCCCTGCGCACCCCAAGGGCCGGTCTCCGCGCAGCTGAGAGGATGTGGAGAAAATCCAGAGACACATCAGACCTCTCTTCCTACCAGACTCTCCTAGCGGCGTTCTCTACAGCAGTCACCGCCGCCAAGGTATCCTACTATCACACAAAAATGTGCAAACACAGTTCTAACCCCCGTCAACTGTTCTCTATCTTCTCCTCCCTCCTCAGCAAACCCCCTCCTGCTCCTCACTCCTCGTTCACTGCAGACGACTTTGCAAATTCCTTCGATGAGAAGATCGCAGACATCCGCAGCTCCTTCAGCCCCACTCCCCCTCCCCTCACAGACACTGTTTCCCACTCTCTTTCTCTCTCTACCCCTTCTGTGCCCCCCCCCTGCTTCTCCACCTTTTCTCCCCTTTCTCAGACTGATGTGTCCCATCTCCTACTCTCCCATCGCCCCACTACTTGTGCCCTCGACCCTATCCCTTCATCTCTCCTCCAGGCAATCACCCCAGATATCCTCCCGTTTGTGACCTCCCTGGTGAACTCCTCCCTGACCTCTGGCTGTTTCCCCTCATCCTTCAAAAGAGCCCACATCACCCCGATCCTGAAAAAGCCTATGCTGGACCCCTCCAACATCCAAAACTACAGACCGGTATCCCTTCTTTCTTTTCTTTCCAAAACTATCGAACGTGCTGTTTCTAACCAACTGTCGTCTTTCCTCACCCAGAACAACCTGCTAGACCCCCTCCAGTCCGGCTTCAAACCCGGCCACTCAACGGAGACCGCACTCCTCTCCGTCAGCGAGATGCTTCATGCAGCTCGGGCAGCCTCCCTCTCCTCTGTGCTAATACTTCTAGACCTCTCTGCCGCCTTCGACACCGTAGATCACTCCATCCTCCTGTCGTCCCTGTCTGCAGCGGGGATCCGCGGCTCGGCCCTGGCCTGGATTGAGTCCTACCTCTCGGAACGCTCCTCCCAGGTTGCCTGGGCTGGTAAAGTATCGGCACCCCGTCCCCTTACCACAGGAGTCCCCCAGGGCTCAGTCCTTGGCCCCCTCCTTTTCTCCATCTACACCAAATCCCTTGGCCCTGTTATCACTGCTCATGGTCTTTCTTACCACTGCTATGCTGACGATACTCAACTCTTTCTCTCCTTCTCACCCTCTGACACTCAGGTATCAGCCCGCGTCTCCGCTTGCCTGAGAGACATCCAGAGCTGGATGGACAACCGCCATCTCAAGCTCAATCCTGGCAAGACTGAGCTCATCTACATTCCTGCTTTAACCTCTCCTCCTCTCAATCTCTCTATTTCCCTAGGGGACACTCCACTGACCCCAACGCCCTGTGCCAGGAACCTCGGAGTCGTGATGGACAACAGGCTGTCCCTCTCCGAGAACATCGCAGCAGTAACCCGGGCATGCAGGTTCTTCCTGTACAACATCAGGAGAATCCGCCCCTTCCTCACCACCCACTCAACCCAGCTCCTGGTCCAAGCAATGGTGCTGTCTCGCCTGGACTATTGCAACTCTCTCCTGGCTGGCCTGCCTGCATCGGCCATTAGACCCCTTCAGCTTATCCAGAACGCAGCAGCGCGCCTGGTCTTTAACCTCCCCCGACACTCCCATGTCACCCCCCTGCTCATTGAACTCCACTGGCTACCGGTGATGGCTCGCATCAAATTCAAAACATTGGTGCTCGCCTTCCAGGCAGTCCGAGGATCTGCACCCCCATACCTCCAAAAACTAATCAGTCCCTACACACCTGCCAGATCCCTGCGCTCCGCCTCCTCAGGACGACTGGTACCCCCCCCCTCTTCATGCTAGCACCCGGTCTCGACGTCTGTCTGTCCTGGCCCCACGGTGGTGGAATGAGCTCCCCGTGGAGGTCAGAACAGCAGAAAGTCTGACCGCCTTCAAGCGCAGATTGAAGACTCACCTCTTCAAGCTGCACCTCTCTCCACCCCTCCCTACCTCCCTGTGACTATTGTTATTAATGTTGTGTAATTCCCCCCCCCAAAAAAAAAAAAAAAAAAAAAAAAAAACCCAATCATAATGACTGCGCCTAGTACTTAGATTCATATTTGCCTTTTTAGGGTTGTTTTTAAACGTTCTTGTTCCTAGTCTGAAAATGCACTATGTACGTCGCTCTGGATAAGAGCGTCTGCTAAATGTCTATAATGTAATGTAATGTAATGTAAAACTGTTCCCTACAGCTCATCAGTAATGCTGTAGAACTGTTCCCTACAGCTCATCAGTAACACTGTAGAACTGTTCCCTACAGCTAATCAGTAACGCTGTAGAACTGTTCCCTACAGCTCATCAGTAACGCTGTAAAATTGTTCCCAACAGCTCATCAGTAACACTGTAAAACTGTTCCCAACAGTTCATCAGTAACTCTGTAAAACTGTTCCCAACAGCTCATCAGTAACGCTGTAAAACTGTTCCCAACAGCTCATCAGTAACGCTGTAGAACTGTTCCCTACAGCTCATCAGTAACGCTGTAAAAAAGCTGGTGCACTTCCCATGTTAATTACCCTCAGCTATTTCAGGAATTTTTTCCGTCGGCTTCAGTGATTTGTCCGTCGGCTTCAGTCATTCCCTCTTTGCACAAATTTATATCCAGGACCCTCAGCTGTTTCAGGAATCCTCTGTTTGGGAAAATCCACCGGTTTTCTTTCACTTTCCGGATGGCGTCCACCAGGGAGAAGCCGTGATATATCATCAGGTACGACAGCACCAGGGCGGCAGATCTGCTCACGCCAACAGCACAGTGCACGAATATCCTGGCTGGGCACCACAGAGATGTGAAGTAGGAAGTTAGACTAGAATTGTCCATGAAAATACAGATAAGTTCTTTATCAGAATTTTAAAATATCGTTCCGGCCTTCAACCTGACTTAAGGTTCATGGTGTATTGTTTATTTATTTTGACTACTTCCTCTGAAGTTAACTACTGTAGCAGTATAATTCTTATCATTGAATTCCCCTTGCAGTCTGCAAGTTTCAGAGAATCTAATGCTTGTGTTAAATGTACACAGTGTTAGAAATACATTTATGCCTGACACTCGCATATGCGACACAGACTCTACACCAGATGTCTCGCCTACAGAATACACATTACTGTGGGCTTCAAATGGATGCATCGCAGAAAGCAATTCAGCTTATTGCCCTCATACACAATTCAAATGAATGTTAGTTTCAGCTGGGTGCATAGCCGGGCATGCCTCTTAATGTGATCATTTCCCTTATACAAATTACTATGGAATTTGCTTCAGCGGAACTATACTGCATATGATGTCAAGGGACCTCCATTTTGTAAAGATTTGTGAAGCATTAGTTGTCAGTTAAACAATAATATAAAATGTTAATTTTGGATTAAGGTCAGCTCATGGTAACTGTTGGAAGTCTTGGGTTCTTTGCTTATTTTGAGTTGTGCAAAGAAACATTACCTCCTGGAGTAGATAGGGCTTCGTGAATATATTCAGCTGCAGGAAAGAAGTAAGGTGACAGGTCGAATGTTGGCAAGTCATTGGCGGGGACACCGTGGTAGTTTACAGTTGTTCCGTAAAAGTCGTCGCTCCCCTTGCAGCAAGTTTTACCGTGAGCTGCATTCAGAACGTGGGTAATCCCCAACTTCCATAAACCATATCTGTCATGGGACATAAACCTGTGAAATAATAATAATAAAACAACAACGATAATAACAATAATAATCATATAAAACTTTATGTAAAGTAATGCCACTTACATGTCTCCGAGAAACAAATGAGGCCAAACCTCATCAACATGATTGCAGGAGGTTTGCCCACTGTGCAGAATTTCCTCTAGCGCTGTCAGTGACGGGGTTCCAGAGGAACCTGCGCTCCGTTCCTGGGCAGGAAACCGCGCTATTGATCCCCCCGTTTCCATTATTACAGCGCTTCTCTAATCTTGCTGGCCAACCCCGTTAGTAAAGTTGTTTACTTCACATGCGGATGCGGTAGAGTGACGTGAACAGGTGCCGATTTAACCGTAAATCAAGTTTATAAAAATAGACTTAATTAGACTACTTTTTAGTCCGTTTACTTTTTAGCGTAGCCTAGCCTACACTTTGACAACACCCATGAGTACGTACGTAGCCTGTTGGAAATTATTTTGTTTAAAAAAAAAAAAAAAACACGCTTAATGCACTCTAATAAAAGCTCTGCAGCTCAGCTAATGAGTCCATGTGAGAGCAGTCCAAAACGGATTAGATTTTGGTGCCGTTTTTAAGTGAACCCATGGCTATATGCGCCCGCTACAGCTACAGCAACCCGTTGATTTATTTCCCACAGTAGCTAGATGTCACTGTTCGCCAACGTGCATTGTGATAACATCCGAAATAACCTCCGAAATAACCTGACATAACGCCGTTCCTGACACAACTCCTCGGACGCGCAGTTCCTGTTTACTGGCTCAGCTGTGCGGAGCGTGTTTCTGACTCGAAGAGAAATGATTGGGAACAACCTTGCAGATGCACTGCAAATCGCTGGATGTTTCATCCACCCGTGTGAGACGTCTTCGGCTTTCTCGAATGAGTGAATTGCCGGGGTAAGTTAATTGATCTAACGTTAGCCAAACAAGTCGCTCGCATGCTACACAACGTCCTGAGAGGTTGGTAAGTTAAGTAGCTAACGTTAGCTTAGCTGCTTTTAAATGCCCACCGTTTAAGTAGCTCGTTTTTGCTGCTAGGATTGTAGCGCTGTGCCGTTTGCTAGCGGACTAAATAATCAGCTGTCAATTAAAGCTATAACAACATTAGCGAATGAATTGTCACAGTGGATCTTAGGTTAATTAGCTATACTATTTGGTAAATACGCTTTGGACACTTGACGGGCTTTCCAAGCGGGATGTCATACCGACATGAAACTGGGGCAATTAATGGATTTCGTTGTGTCACCTCACGTTACTGCTGGACTAGCTCGTTAGCTAGCCAACAGGACTGCGCCTTCTGTACTACTGGCAAAAATCATATTTGCAACAAATTGTAGCCTACTGAAGCATGTTTTTTGTATAATCAGATTCGTTGTAGCCTACTGGCACAAAGTAGGCTAATTACCTAATAACTGGCAATAACGGTGCCTTTGGTTTGAGTTGGAAAGTGTTGACCAGGGAATGTTAACTAGTGCACTGCTTAATATTCTTTACATTTAGACACCGTACATTCACCTGACTGACCGTGGTCAGAATATTCACAGTAGCTATTTAATGTAGATTGACAGCTAAACTTGTTGCTTGCTTTCGAACTACACTAAACCATTTGTTATTATGGATTGCTATAGCTTGCCATCAGAGGATACAAGGTAACGTTAGCTCACACAAATTTTGCAAACGGCAGCTTGACCACGTTACTTAGGAAATAATCACTTTTTTTTTTTTAGGAGGACCATTGATTTGAAAGAATTTATTCCGTGTATTTCTAACTATAACATTTGTCGGAGAGCTTTTGGTTTCTCACTGTTTGATCTGACTGCTTTGACCACCCCTCACAGTCCAGCAGTATCTCAGGTCGATAAGGTAGGCCGACAGTATCTTCTGTAAAGTACGATAATGGTCATGTGTGTGTCAGCATTTTCAGTTGTCTGGCTTCAAAGTACTTTGTAAAACTGCGCATCAGCATGTGCCAACACACTTTCTCTACGTTCAGATAAGGATGTGGTTTGAGGATTACTCCAAACAGGATGTAGCATACCCATATTAACTACCTAAGAATATCGGGTTACACTGTGCTGGAAATATGAGCTGACCCAGCAATTGTATACATCAGCAATCTGTATGATAGCACATACACTAAGATAAAAACCTGTGACAGCTTCAGCAACGATGTGTTAAGCCAAGCTATCAGCTTGTTTGAGAATACTGATTCCGGACTCAACCTGTACTCTGCTCTCTCCTCCCAGTCAGAACTCAGGACGGGGGGAGGTCAACGGTGTCCTCCAGAACGGGAATTAATCAAACGTTTTCATCTCATGTTGCACATGAACATCGTCTGATCTGTGATTACCATATAGCCTTACGCCGCGAGGTCGGCCACAGTAGATATTGGAGCCGTCGCAGGAAACGTGAATCCCGGGGCATTCTGGCCGGATGCCGTGCAGCGCTTGCCTTAATGCATTTGGCTCCCTTCCATTAGCAAATTAAGAAATGAAGAGCGCAACATTCACCGGCTTATTATTGTTATTGATCTACAGATTGTGCAAGTGACCCGTCTTAAGCAGCTCAGCTGAGAAAACCTGTCTGGTAGAAATGTTGATTACATTCTACTAGAACAATCGATCTTTTATGAGTTTCACTATTCAATAGATCAGCAATGGAAGAAACTTGTCAGGTCAACAAAAAAACAAAATGCGTGGGCTGTCAAATTTATTTCCACAGGAATGAGTGTCACCCTGGCATCTTTGTCTGATTTGCATACCGCTTAATTGTGTCGTACCTAATGAGTTATGAATAGACAATTCATGCAACGACACAATACAATTACTGTAATATGACTAGGCGTAATATTGTTAAGACAGTATTATTGTAAATATATTACACACAGTTACTGTATTTTGCATTCAAACATGAAATATCCTGTCAAACAAAATGCAAAAACTTGCAAACTGATTAGCATGTGTTTTGCATGTATTCACTTCCACTAGGCTTGGGGAACCATGTATAAAAAAGGGCTGTAATTCCTACACAGACGGTTCAGTCGATATGGAGGTACCCTCAAATTAAAGCTAGCAGTCTGCAGTATTAGCTCATAGTCATCGTGTCATTTCAAATCCAATGTGCTGGAGTACAGCCAAACCCACAAATCTCACAGGCTAAGATCCGTCTGAACAGAGGAGAATCATACACACTGCTGGCATTCGCTGTGCAATGTGGGCTCTAGTCTTGCTCGTAGCCGTCTTGCCTTGCCGTTAGACTGCTCCCTTTGTGCTGAGGTTTACATGCAGCTCTTGGTTTAGATCGGGGAGTATTTCACAAAGCAGGATTACTGATTTAGCTGGATAACGGCACTGAGTAAAATCCGGAACAGCTCTGTTTGCTTCAGTCCATGTTCCAGATTTTGGAGGGTTCCGGCTTTTACTCACTGCAGTTATTCAGCTAACTCGGTAATCCTTCTTTGTGAAATACCCCCAAACTCAACTCCCAGGGGGCCGCAGTGTTTGCGGGTTTTTGTGGTTTCCTTTAAATCAGCTGCCAATTAAGGCCTGAAGAACAAGGCGTGTGGATTGGACCACTGGTGCAGAGGACACTATGAAAACCAGGAGACTCTGCAGCCCTCCAGGACTGGAGTTTGACACCTGTGGTTTAGATTGGATACTCAAATCCAAATCCGGCCCTGGTTTTTTTTTTCTTTTTCTCCCAAGATTAGAAACTGAAATTGTTTAAAGGGTTGATGACAACACAACGTTTCAGTGGGAGTCTGATGATTGGCTGCTAACTTTGGCAGTCTCTGACCTCTGAATTCTCCAGTCACAGAATGGGGAATCGATACGGCGCTCACTCAAAGCCTTTCTGCCTAAAGACGCCTCAGTATCGTTCCCCACTGCTCATTCTGACCCCACGGAAAAACAACCGACCCCCGGATCATTTTTCTAGTATAGTATACATTTTGCGATGCAAGCTTTTGGGATTGGGGTCAATAGTCTTGCTAATCTACACCCTAATCTAAACCATTGTTATGAAGTTTAATAAATACTCAATAAATACTCAGTCAATCAGTGGGGTCACTTTTCTATCTGACACCGGAAAAATCTCTTACAAAACCTACTATGATTGCTTAGTGCTGCAGCTTAGTAGTGACTAGGACATAAATAAATTAAATGTTTTACTGTCCTCACATAATACTATAAACACAAGATAAAATAGACCAGGTAAAATGGCTATCTGTAAGCACCCCCCTTTTGCTCAAACTGATTGTTCAGTCTCCCAATCCAGCCCCAGCTTATTGTACACTAATATGAGTCAATTTTGTGGGCTGTCTATCAAAAGTGCCCTTATGAATATTCATTACGGAAAGAAAACGCCCCTTCAGTCTTCCAAGATCTCTCCCCTGTGTAAATACTTTAAATCGAAATAAATCTTTTTCTGATTTTATTGTTTCTAGAGTTGGAAAAGTTAAATATCAATATTTTTTCATGGCTTATTGAACACTTGAGTAAAAAATAAAGTGACTGTACGGGATATTTTGTAAAATGATGTTTATTATATGAGGTTTGTCTGGTGGTGTCTCTTCCAGGTAAAAGGGGAGGGAGATGGCGGTCCCCGAGCTCACTGTTTCTCACTGGAGCCCTAGGCATGTGGCTCGCTGGCTGAAGACAGAGGGGTATGGCGAGTATGTGGAGCTACTCTGCACCCAGCACCGCCTGGACGGGCCCAGCCTGCTGACGCTGACGGAGTATGACCTCCGCAACCCGCCGCTGGAGATCAAGGTTCTGGGCGACATCAAACGCTTGATGCTGTCGCTGCGGCGACTGAGGAGGCAGAACAGAGCCGCCCTGCAGGACCTGGGCGTGGCCTCTTTTGAGGGGCTGGACAATGCCTGTAATGGGCGGGGCCGGATATATGAGGAGCGGAGTCAGGCATATAATGGGCGGGGCCAGGCCTGTGGGGGGCGGGGTCAGTCCTGTAATGGGTGGGGCCAGGACTTTGAGGGGCAGGATCAGGTGTATAACAGGCGGGCCGTGGCCTGTGATGGGCGTGGCCATACTTATAATGGGCGGTCGGCCTCGGTGAGCTGCCACCAGCACTCTAACGGGCACTACAGGCAGCGCGGGTCAGAGCTGGACCCCGAGTGCTGGAAGACGGCGGTGAGCTCCGTGTACGTCATGCTCGTGTTCGGATTCACCTCCGTCGTCATGGTGATCGTGCACGACCGCGTGCCCGACATGCAGACCTACCCGCCCTTGCCTGATATATTCCTGGACAGGTGAGTGCTCTGGTGCACAGGTGCACTGCTGAACAGGTACCTTGTGTCTCTGCCATGTTCCGCCACTTATTGGATGGTGTGTATGTCTCATGCCAGCATGACTGAAGCATTCATCATTTATTCATATTGCCTAGGTAGGTATGCAATCTATAGTAATATAAAAATCTAGTATTTAATGATAAAGGCTTGCAGGTGTCATACTGCAGAAAGGGAATATATGTTTAGATCAGGGATGTTAAACTCCAGTCCTGGAGGGGGTGCAGTGTCTGCAGGTTTAACTCCAGTCCTGGAGGGGGCGCTGTGTCTGCAGGTTTAATTCCAGTCCTGGAAGGGGTGCTGTGTCTGCAGGTTTAATTCCAGTCCTGGAAGGGGCGCTGTGTCTGCAGGTTTAATTCCAGTCCTGGAAGGGGCGCTGTGTCTGCAGGTTTAACTCCAGTCCTGCTGGTTTTCCGTGTGTTTCAGCACGAGTGATTAATGCCGGTAATTGATTGGCCAAAGAGTCACCACACCTTGTGTTCAAGGTCTTTATTGGCTGAGAGGAAACCACAAATACCTGCAGACTCTGCAGCCCTCCGGAACAGGAGTTTGACGCCCCTGGTTTAGATAAATTATAAAATAAAACCTGGAATCGGATATTGCAGAGCATACGGATGGTGATGTGAATAGGTGTAAACAGGATTTACTGTATCTCTATATATAAAGTGAGTGTGTTAAACTTCACCTTGTTATTGTGTCCTCCAGAAGGGTTCTGGGAGGTCAGGTTTGCAATAGCAAGGTGAGTTGCAGGTGTTAAGCAGGCTGCAGGTTAAATGTAAATGTAAATACAACCTTTTCACTGGTCAAATCTTTGCAAAGGAGAAAAAAATGAAATATTTGGATGAACTGGCTAATTTATTGAAATATTATAATTTGGTGTCTAAATTAAACAGCTCTTAAATGATTATCTCTGGATTTAGCACAAAGAAGCATGTGGTTAGCTTGCATAGAGCCTTCATGTTTTTAGTGTTCAGTCAGTGTTCATCATGCTAGCGGGATTCAGTTAAAAAGTTCCTTTCAAATGGAGATCAAGGATGTCCTGGTACTTTAGTGGTTCAATCCACAAAAGATCTAAAAAAAACCTCTCAAAACTATCCATGCCCTCATTTCCTCAAGAACTCTGCTCCATATCCTGGGGTCCTGTCGTTTGGAACGGGAGGCCTGTATGTGTCCCGCAAGCCACCTGTAGGGAGTTTCATATAACAGCCACATTCTAACAGTGATTTAAAATTGACAGGACAGGTTGACATAAACGTTGAATGTAAAAACATTGCATTTTCCAGCATGGCCAGCTTCACCAAAGACAATACCACTCAGAGAGAGAGCGCTTGTGCTTGTAATGTAACCCTGAGCCCCCAAACCCCACACCCTGATCCCCCAAACCCCACACCCTGAGCCCCCAAACCCCACACCCTGAGCCCCCAAACCCCACACCCTGAGCCCCCAAACCCCACACCCTGATCAGGCCAGAGGAGGATGGGCTCCCCTTTCTTTATTACTCTTAAACCACTTACATAATATCTTTAACCTATGATCAAGTGTTTGCTCAACCTGTGAATCAACATCTACGTAAATCTGAGTTAGTGCTCACTCCAGTGCTGAGCTAGAACTGCACATCTAATCTGTGCTGTTTGTTCAGCACCTGTATTTACTGAGGCCTGTTGATTATAGGGGCCACAGGTTGAGGGCAAGAAGCAAAGATCACTCAGCAATACCATAGACGTACTCGCAGCATCAACAACCATAGAGACGCTCATTGTTTACTCTGTTTTCACTTAAGCAAACACATTCATATTTTATTGTCTTGTTGAACGGTTGGTTTTGGTTTGTAAATGGCTGCTTATGCTGGGAGCCGTCCACTCAGTATCATGTTCTGGAATGTTCCTTTTCATAGGTCTCTTACCCCCACGGAGTGGAGAGGGACTCTTACGACTTTTTGCAACTTCTTTAAATGATAATGTGGGTGATGCTGATGGTGACTGATAGATCCTCTACCCTTTTTTACAGTGTACCCAGAATACCCTGGGCCTGATAGATCCTCTACCCTTTTTTGCAGTGTACCCAGAATACCCTGGGCCTGATAGATCCTCTACCCTTTTTTACAGTGTACCCAGAATACCCTGGGCCTGATAGATCCTCTACCCTTTTTTGCAGTGTACCCAGAATACCCTGGGCCTGATAGATCCTCTACCCTTTTTTGCAGTGTACCCAGAATACCCTGGGCCTGATAGATCCTCTACCCTTTTTTACAGTGTACCCAGAATACCCTGGGCCTGATAGATCCTCTACCCTTTTTTGCAGTGTACCCAGAATACCCTGGGCCTGATAGATCCTCTACCCTTTTTTACAGTGTACCCAGAATACCCTGGGCCTGATAGATCCTCTACCCTTTTTTACAGTGTACCCAGAATACCCTGGGCCTGATAGATCCTCTACCCTTTTTTGCAGTGTACCCAGAATACCCTGGGCCTGATAGATCCTCTACCCTTTTTTACAGTGTACCCAGAATACCCTGGGCCTGATAGATCCTCTACCCTTTTTTACAGTGTACCCAGAATACCCTGGGCCTGATAGATCCTCTACCCTTTTTTACAGTGTACCCAGAATACCCTGGGCCTGATAGATCCTCTACCCTTTTTTACAGTGTACCCAGAATACCCTGGGCCTTTGCCATGGCGGAGACATGCGGACTGATCCTGTGTATTATATGGCTGCTGGTTCTTCTGCTTCACAAACACAGGTACTGTGCTGAAATGATCCGCAATGCCGTCTGCAGAGCGTGAGCTGGAGCCTCATGAGTGTGTGTTCATTTCTGCAGCAGTGTACATTACATTACATTACATTACATTACATGATAGACATTTAGCAGACGCTCTTATCCATTACATTACATGATAGACATTTAGCAGACGCTCTTATCCATTACATTACATGATAGACATTTAGCAGACGCTCTTATCCATTACATTACATGATAGACATTTAGCAGACGCTCTTATCCATTACATTACATGATAGACATTTAGCAGACGCTCTTATCCATTACATTACATTACATTATAGACATTTAGCAGACGCTCTTATCCATTACATTACATGATAGACATTTAGCAGACGCTCTTATCCATTACATTACATTACATTATAGACATTTAGCAGACGCTCTTATCCATTACATTACATGATAGACATTTAGCAGACGCTCTTATCCATTACATTACATGATAGACATTTAGCAGACGCTCTTATCCATTACATTACATTACATGATAGACATTTAGCAGACGCTCTTATCCATTACATTACATTATAGACATTTAGCAGACGCTCTTATCCATTACATTACATTATAGACATTTAGCAGACGCTCTTATCCATTACATTACATTACATTATAGACATTTAGCAGACGCTCTTATCCAGAGCGACGTACATAATGCATTTCTCAACTAGTAACAAGTGCGTGAAAACAATCCTAAAAAGGTAAACACGAATCCAAGCACTAGGCGCAGTCAGTATGATTGTAGGAGTGTGGCCTTGTGTACGGCCATCTGAACACCAGGATGTCCTTCTGAAAGAAAGACTGGGCTCATGGCTAGTTGGGAGTACATTTGCTATGTGGTCCCAGTTGTGTTGGGATGCGGTTGCTATGTGGTCCCAGTTGTGTTGGGATGCGGTTGCTATGCACTCTCAGCTGTTTTGGGATGCGGTTGCTATGTGGTCTCAGCTGTTTTGGGATGCGGTTGCTATACACTCTCAGCTGTGTTGGGATGCGGTTGCTATGTGGTCCCAGTTGTGTTGGGATGCGGTTGCTATACACTCTCAGCTGTGTTGGGATGCGGTTGCTATACACTCTCAGCTGTGTTGGGATGCGGTTGCTATGTGGTCCCAGTTGTGTTGGGATGCGGTTGCTATGTGGCCCCAGTTGTGTTGGGATGTGGTTGCTATGTGGCCCCAGTTGTGTTGGGATGCGGTTTCTATGTGGTCCCAGTTGTGTTGGGATGCGGTTGCTATGTGGTCCCAGTTGTGTTGGGATGTGGTTGCTATGTTGCCCCAGTTGTGTTGGGATGTGGTTGCTATGTGGTCCCAGTTGTGTTGGGATGCGGTTGCTATGTGGTCCCAGTTGTGTTGGGATGCAGTTGCTATGTGGTCCCAGTTGTGTTGGGATGCGGTTGCTATGCACTCTCAGCTGTGTTGGGATGTGGTTGCTATGTGGTCCCAGTTGTGTTGGGGTGCGGTTGCTATACACTCTCAGCTGTTTTGGGATGCGGTTGCTATACACTCTCAGCTGTGTTGGGATGCGGTTGCTATGTGGTCCCAGTTGTGTTGGGATGCGGTTGCTATACACTCTCAGCTGTGTTGGGATGCGGTTGCTATGTGGTCCCAGTTGTGTTGGGATGCGGTTGCTATACACTCTCAGCTGTGTTGGGATGCGGTTGCTATACACTCTCAGCTGTGTTGGGATGCGGTTGCTATGTGGCCCCAGTTGTGTTGGGATGTGGTTGCTATGTGGCCCCAGTTGTGTTGGGATGCGGTTTCTATGTGGTCCCAGTTGTGTTGGGATGCGGTTGCTATGTGGTCCCAGTTGTGTTGGGATGTGGTTGCTATGTTGCCCCAGTTGTGTTGGGATGTGGTTGCTATGTGGTCCCAGTTGTGTTGGGATGCGGTTGCTATGTGGTCCCAGTTGTGTTGGGATGCAGTTGCTATGTGGTCCCAGTTGTGTTGGGATGCGGTTGCTATGCACTCTCAGCTGTGTTGGGATGTGGTTGCTATGTGGTCCCAGTTGTGTTGGGGTGCGGTTGCTATACACTCTCAGCTGTTTTGGGATGCGGTTGCTATACACTCTCAGCTGTGTTGGGATGCGGTTGCTATGTGGTCCCAGTTGTGTTGGGATGCGGTTGCTATACACTCTCAGCTGTGTTGGGATGCGGTTGCTATACACTCTCAGCTGTGTTGGGATGCGGTTGCTATGTAGTCCCAGTTGTGTTGGGATGCGGTTGCTATGTGGCCCCAGTTGTGTTGGGATGTGGTTGCTATGTGGCCCCAGTTGTGTTGGGATGCGGTTGCTATGTGGTCCCAGTTGTGTTGGGATGCGGTTGCTATGTGGCCCCAGTTGTGTTGCGATGTGGTTGCTATGTTGCCCCAGTTGTGTTGGGATGTGGTTGCTATGTGGTCCCAGTTGTGTTGGGATGCGGTTCCTATGTGGTCCCAGTTGTGTTGGGATGCAGTTGCTATGTGGTCCCAGTTGTGTTGGGATGCGGTTGCTATGCACTCTCAGCTGTTTTGGGATGCGGTTGCTATGTGGTCCCAGTTGTGTTGAGATGCGGTTGCTATGTGGTCCCAGTTGTGTTGGGATGCGGTTGCTATGTGGTCCCAGTTGTGTTGGGATGTGGTTGCTATGTTGCCCCAGTTGTGTTGGGATGTGGTTGCTATGTGGTCCCAGTTGTGTTGGGATGCAGTTGCTATGTGGTCCCAGTTGTGTTGGGATGCAGTTGCTATGTGGTCCCAGTTGTGTTGGGATGCGGTTGCTATGCACTCTCAGCTGTTTTGGGATGCGGTTGCTATGTGGTCCCAGTTGTGTTGGGATGCGGTTGCTATGTGGTCCCAGTTGTGTTGGGATGCGGTTGCTATGTGGTCCCAGTTGTGTTGGGATGCGGTTGCTATGTGGTCCCAGTTGTGTTGGGATGCGGTTGCTATGTGGCCCCAGTTGTGTTGGGATGCGGTTGTTATGTGGTCCCAGTTGTGTTGGGATGCGGTTGCTATGTGACCTCTCCCTTGCAGGTCGATCCTGATGCGACGTCTCTGCAGCCTGATGGGGACGGTCTTTATGCTGCGCTGCGTCACCATGTTCGTCACCTCGCTCTCCGTCCCAGGACAGCACCTACAGTGTTCCGGAAAGGTACCAGACCTGCCGTGTAACGCTAATTTACCATCTCAATCTCAATGCACTTCACAGTGTAGTGGGGTTATAGAACACAAAGGTCTGGTTAGGGTGTGATGATCTAGATAGGCTAGAACAGGAGTGACGTGGCAGGTGATGGTTTTTCATTCAGCTCGAGACGTCTTGTAGGCAAACTGAGATGCGTGCTGAGACCAGTGTACCAGAGAGAGATGAGAAGAAATAAGACATGCCAAGGAAATGACAGAACCAAGAGACTAAGGGCCTGATTTAAGACCTTTAGCCTTTTAGCACACGCAAAACCAATAACATGACCAATGATTGGGGCAAAACTAATACCAAGACCAGGTTTTGCACGTGCTAAAGGTTTTAGTAAATCAGGCCCTTAGTTTGGAGAGAGACGAGGAAAGCACTATAGACACCTGTAGAGAGATTATGAGGGTGCTCACTATGTCCAAAGGGCTCATTTGCCCTTGATTCCTGTCTGAATGGCTGATTTGCCCTTGATTCCTGTCTGAATGGCTGATTTGCCCTTGATTCCTGTCTGAATGGCTGATTTGCTCTTGATTCCTGTCTGAATGGCTGATTTGCCCTTGATTCCTGTCTGAATGGCTGATTTGTCCTTTATGCTGGTCTGAATGGCTGATTTGCCCTTGATTCCTGTCTGCTTTGCGCTTGATTCCTGTCTGAATGGCTGATTTGCTCTTGATTTCTGTCTGAATGGCTGATTTGTCCTTTATGCTGGTCTGAATGGCTGATTTGCCCTTGATTCCTGTCTGCTTTGTGCTTGATTCCTGTCTGAATGGCTGATTTGCTCTTGATTCCTGTCTGAATCGCTGATTTGCCTTTGATTCCTGTCTGCTTTGCTCTTGATTCCTGTTTGAATGGCTGATTTGCCTTTGATTCCTGTCTGAATGGCTGATTTGCTCTTGATACCTGTGTGAATGGCTGATTTGCCCTTGATTCCTGTCTGCTTTGCTCTTGATTCCTGTTTGAATGGCTGATTTGCCCTTGATTCCTGTCTGCTTTGCTCTTGATTCCTGTCTGAATGGCTGATTTGCTCTTGATTCCGGTCTGAAATGCTTATTTGATTCTGTAGATGTATGGGGATGTGTGGGAGAAGCTGTGGCGGGCGCTGGCCATTTGGAGCGGATTTGGGATGACCCTGACGGGCGTGCACACCTGTGGGGACTACATGTTCAGCGGCCACACCGTGGTCCTCACAATGCTCAACTTCTTCGTCACGGAGTGTGAGTGCACAGCGTGGCGCAGTGTGTGTGTGTGAGAGGTGTGTGAGAGGTGTGTGTGTGTGTGTGTGTGTGTGTGTGTGTGTGTGTGTGTGTGAGTGTGTGTGTGAGAGTGTGTGAGTGTGTGTGTGAGTGTGTGTGTGTGTAAGTGCACAGCATGGCGCAGAGTGTGTGAGTGTGTGTGAGTGTGTGTGTGTGTGTGTGTGTGTGTGTGAGTGTGATTGTGTGATTGTGTGATTGTGTGAGTGTGAGTGTGAGTGTGATTGTGTGATTGTGTGAGTGTGTGTGAGAGTGTGTGTGTGTGAGCGTGTGTGTGTGTGTGAGCGTGTGAGAGAGAGTGTGTGTGTGTGTGTGTAAGTGCACAGCGTGGCGCAGAGTGTGTAACCGCCACTGCAGGCTTTTATTCCCCACATACAGTAGCGGTTTATATTAACCTGTTCATGGCCATTACATTACATTAATTTAGGGGAACCCTTATCCAGAACGAAACATGTTTGAAGATTGTTTTTTATTCGCTTATTTTTAACAAAAAGAACAAATAGGATCTCTCCTGTATTTTTCTGTAGAGCAGGTAAGCAGTAAGTTGTTCCATTCCCAAGTTATTCAGGTTATTTTATCCTGGCCCAATTAGACCACAGTCACATGTTTCATACAGGGAAACTGTGATTCGTGGGCTTATCAATAAATTTTGCCTAAATGTCAGAACACATAAGTGATTGGGTGGATTAATTACTTAGCGGAAGTTAACGGATCAGATTGTCCTCGCTCTGCCGTGGAGCATGTGCTGCTGTGGTTCTCCTGCTGGCCAAACAGAAACTTACCCCGGGTGCACAGGTGTACAATCTGGGTTCACAAAGTAAATGTCCTCCCCAGTATTTTGTTCCAATCACCTGGATTTGTTCATTGGCACAATTCTCAACCAGGAGGTAAAACTATTTGTGAAATCAGCCGGCTGAATACAAACACAGCAGGAATTTTACTTTCTGACCCATGGACTCTCCACCTCTGCCCGAGCGTTCCTCCCCAAGACGTTCTCGTCTGGTCTGTTTGCTCAGAACGTCACACGTCTTCATGTTTCCGGCCTCACTAAGGAGCTTTTTACTCCAGTTACTGAGGAGATGTGATCAGTCGTCTTATGTTCTTGTTCCTCTGCTGCCCTCATCTGGACGTTGTTGGTAATTCAGGTGTCGGTAACACTGCAACGCCTTGACTGAAAGTGTTACTTGTTTTCTCTGTTTTGTTGCATACAGAAAGCTGCGAAATTCATAAAAATTGTAAATGTAAATTTGTGAAAACTACTTGTTTCAATAAAGTTACTATAGACAATGTGTTACAGATTTACACTTACATTTATTGTCTAATATAAGTTAATGTAAGTAATGTATTAAAATACTTAAAATAAATAATTAAAAGAAAATGCATGTATTTTGCTGTTGGTGTCTGACGTATAATTCTTCTATTGTTTCACACCTGTGAACACCATTTTTTCCCTCCCTTAACTTTTAGATACGCCAAGAGGCTGGAACTTCATACACACCTTATCCTGGGTGCTGAACCTATTCGGCATCTTCTTTATCCTGGCGGCGCATGAGCACTACACGATAGATGTGTTCATCGCGTTTTACATCACCACGCGGATCTTTATGTACTACCACACGCTAGCGAACACGCGGGCGTACCAGCAGAGCCGACGAGCGCGCGTCTGGTTCCCCATGTTCTCCTTCTTCGAGCGCAATGTCCACGGGCCTGTCCCAAATGAATACTGCTGGCCCTTCGACAAGCCTGCTGTCATGAAAATGCTGATTGGCTAAGCCCGCCATCATGAAAATTCTGTCGCAGTAACAGTCTTTGAGATTGCAACGTTACGCTCAAATGGTGACCCAATAACAAGGAGCAGGCATTGGATATCTGCTTTGTGATTGGTTGTGAAGTTGGATATCCGCTTTGTGATTGGTAGTGAAGTTGGAGCTCTGCTTTGTGATTTGTTGTGAAGTTGGAGCTCTGCTTTGTGATTTGTTGTGAAGTTGGAGCTCTGCTTTGTGATTGGTTGTGAAGTTGGAGCTCTGCTTTGTGATTGGTTGTGAAGTTGGAGCTCTGCTTTGTGATTGGTTGTGAAGTTGGAGCTCTGCTTTGTGATTGGTTGTGAAGTTGGATCTCTGCTTTGTGATTGGTAGTGAAGTTGGATCTCTGCTTTGTGATTGGTAGTGAAGTTGGATCTCTGCTTTGTGATTGGTAGTGAAGTTGGATCTCTGTTTTGTGATGGGTAGTGAAGTTGGAGCTCTGCTTTGTGATTGGTAGTGAAATTGGAGCTCTGCTTTGTGATTGGTAGTGAAGTTGGAGCTCTGCTTTGTGATTGGTAGTGAAGTTGGAGCTCTGCTTTGTGATTGGTAGTGAAGTTGGATCTCTGCACTTTGACTTCGTGTGGAAAAAGATGACAAAACAACACTGTTCTTCCTATCCATTCATTTCCTTTAAAAGGCTGATGAGAGAATAAAAATGAAGCGGTAATGGGTGTGGGTGGGTGTGGGTGGGTGGGTGGGTATAATTGTAGGATTAGGTGAAAGACTGAATAGAGGGGGGGTCCTGGTATTGGAATGCAAGGAGTTAAGTCACACGCAGGTTCTCCCACGTTACTTTGATTACTGCTCATTTAAAAGGGAAATGCTGCTGATGCATAAATGGACATAAGGATTCTTCTTCTTGTTTTGTCTTGTGACATTTCAACGGATTGTTTTTTGGTCCAGGTCATTTTTAGACTTGGATTATTGCCAAAATATGGAATTAAATGAATATTTTGTCTTAAGATATTTAGTTTTCCAGTAAGCATTCAGTATTGTGGATGTGTGTGCGCGTGTGTGCGTGTGTGTGTGCGTGTGTGTACATATTGTATTTACACTAAATCTGTCATTTAAGACTGGCCTACTTCAGGGGTTGTGCTAATGTAGGAAATGAAATGCTGATGTATAATTCAATTTAAGAGAAAGCTATGGGCACATTTGATCTCTTAAATAAAGAATGTAATATAAGTTTCTGTAGCTTACCACAAAGAAAAGATGGTTATTTGCATCACTTAAAATCACAGTTTAACTTTGTAATAGGAAATTTATATTATAATTTGACATAGAAAATAATTGTATTTATTTTTTTCCGGTTTTATTATTTTTATATAATGATGTTTTTTATTTGGTCGTGTCCAATTTGAAATGTGAATTGTGTTATGTAATGGTTAGGTAATGTTATAACCTACTGTGCTGGAACAGCAATAAAACATTACAACAGTGCACTGCAAATATGTTTATTCTTTATCAATAACCCATCACATTCAGGCTGGGTTCAACTTGGATAATTTGTAAGATGATGTTGCTGTTAACTCCAAAAAGCAGAGAGAGCATTTCATCTAAACTCGGTCATTATTCCAATCACAATATAAAATAAAATCTACCCAGTTGTCTGCTGTAGGTTTTGTGTATAGTTGATGTACAGGGTGTATAAGAGAATGCATGTTAGACTATAGGGGGTCAGATCACCAGGGGGCTAGCTGGTGGGCTAGCTCTCATAAAGGGCCATGCCAGAATACACTAAATGAGTGTTTCTTAAACCTGGTCCTGGGGCCCACTGTGTATGCTGGTTTTTATTTTAACCATAGTCACAAGCGCAGTATTGCAATCGGCTGATAATTGTTCTTAATTAGACGCTATTTGTTCTTAATTAGAATTGTTATGTCTATTGATTTACCTTCTTAAAGCCACATTATGCTAGAAATATCTGTGTGGCCTAAAACATAAATATCCCATATTCACAGCCCAGGAATTTCGATCAGGTCAGACCAACTTATGTTTTCATTTAAATTACACTGGAACAGTATGGAACACATGATTGGCTAAATGACTCAAAGTCATCAAGGGTCTGACGTATCAAACAAGCCTCAAACCATCACTCTCCTGCCAGAAATACAGTAGATATGGATGGATCACTTTAAATCCTCCTTTCACATTCTTTATTTCTCCCCCTACTATACTTTCTTAGCACAAAAACATGTGTTAAAATGTCTGTCTGATGCCAATGAGCCAGTTAATGCTGTAAAATGAATAAAATGGCTTCATATTTGCCCCTTTCATTTAAAAGCTGAAAGTAGGGTCATTTTCTAGCACAGACTGGTTTACTGGTCTCTTTTTGTCCTTTTGTCTCCTTACTCTCTCTCTCTCTCTCTCTCTCTCTCTCCTCTCTCTCTCTCTCTCTCTCCTATCTCTCTCTCTGTCTCTCTTTCTCTCTCTTTCTGTGTGCTCTCCCTTATTTCTCCTCACACTCTCTCTCTTCCCCCTCTCTCTATCGGTCTTGTTAAATATCCTTGTTTCTTAAAGAGAAGTGAACCTACATTATTCAGAGAGTGTATGATTATTTGTTTTCAAACACCAAAACCTGGTTATAATCATTACAATGTAAATTCAGACATATGTGTTTTGTTGTGCAAAACTAAAAGTTTTTGTATATTTCAATGCTCGCAAAAACATAAAATAATACCATTAGTAATGAATGACTGCTTCATTTAAACAGTTTTTTGTTTCTGTAAAATCAAACTATTACCTTCTCATGATTTCAAGCATCAAAAGGGGGGTAATAGATGGCAATATAATATAAATACAGTATGCTATAGATACAATGTGTGTACTGTATTAAAATGTAAAGACCAACTGATGAAGCGTATACATGGCTACAGGCACGGCTCAATGATTTAGTTTCTGATTATAAAGGCAGACTTGCCATTCAAATTCCTCCCGTATGTTCAAAACGGGACCAGTTTGGAGACGTTACAGGTCTTTTTGGCTCAGGTAACTCCATTTCTAACACCTGTCAAATAACAAAACACTCTCAGTATTCTGCATGGTTGGCAAATCAGGTGGCCACTGGTTTCCAACACCTCACCAATAGTAATAAAAACATTAAGGCAATTAGGTCTGAAGCGCAGGCGCCTCTCACCATCAGCCATTCACTACTCAATCAGACCCGTACCATCGAGCGTGACTTAGCCTGCAGAACGTATGCACAGGACTTGCGTGACATAGCCTGCAGAACGTATGCACAGGACTTGCGTGACTTAGCCTGCAGAACGTACGCACTGGACTTGCGTGACTTAGCCTGCTGAACGTACGCACAGGACTTGTTTACTGCTGAACTATTGACAATGGAGTGTGCGGGATGTTTTGGGTTCTTTGTTTCCTTTCCTTTGATTCACCCAGACCAAGTGTATCCAAATTCCACTACCATACGCTCCATTGGCGTAGTAGTGAATAATCAGGTCCTCAAATTAGATAATTTAACAGGATACATTACCATGAAGGGCACGGAAACCATATTCACCACCCGTACGTGTTGTCATGAGACCTCCAGTTATATCATTTGTACATGTAATACTTTACAATCTTTTTCCCACAATGACACCAAGCTCATTAGGGTTCAGTCCTTACACGGTCACGCAGATGCAATCCAGGTCTCCCACACGCAATGGTGCGTCATCAGTGAGATGAACTCTTTCACATATGGAGGTCTGACCTGCCTAGCCACCCACACTTTCTGTCTGGAAGTGACGGAAGACTTTGCAATGGGTCAGATCAACATCCTGGGGAGAGTTCCACTGGAGGTGGACGTCTCACCGTGGTGGGAGGACACATTCTACGAGCAAGGAACACGGGCCCTGACTGACCTAATGGACTTGGTGTAACAGGTAATCCGGGAAACGAATTACCACATTGACGAGGCACAGGTGGAGGTGAATCTGGCCAAACGAACCGCAGAGATCCTGACCAGCTCCTCCACCTGTTCCGCCCAGGACGCCTACACCTGGTGGGACTGGGTGTTCCGAGGGTGCGTCATCGCCAGCGGTTGCAAGAATATTAATATTACTTTATTAACTTTCATAACTTTTCCCTTTTCCCACAGCAATAGCGGAATACATCACGCTTAAACCTTCGCTCCGAGCTATTCCCTCATTGGTCTAGCCGCTCGGAGTTTTACAATTTGGTTTGTAACATGATTTTAGTTGATGTTTCCAGATTTTACAATTTGGAGAACTCGAAATGATTTGTGTTGCTAATTTCCAGATTTACATATTGTTCAGTTTTTGAGTGTTACATTAGCAAATACATCCAGTTAACGTACCTGAATTAACAGGGACAACTAGGGTGTAATATAATATTCTCAACAGGAATTCTGGGATCTTTGTGGCATTAATATTAATCACATCTGAAAAACTATGCAGAGATGGGATTCTCATGGCAACACAAACTTAGACCTACTCATGTTTGATATCATTGTGATGGTCTCGGTGTGAGTTGTGCAATGGTCTACATGTCCTAAATGTTCACCATGGATGGAATGTATATTTCATAACACAGACGTAAGCTGCCGTTGTGGAATTTCCTCTCAGGAAACCTCTCTGTGAAACCCCCTTGAAGGGGGGACTAAAAATCTAATTTTGCTATTTATGGCCAGTTTATGTTTTACGACCATCGGCAGCCAGATCAAACGCAGAATTTGGGCATTTAATGAGAGGAAACAAAGCCATTGGGGAAGCTGTATTCAGACTTTCCCACACATCTAACCTCAGGTCCAGGGCCGGCTCTGACCAATTGGCTGCCCTAGGCAGGATTTTATCTGGCGCCCCCTTGCATCACAGTTTATTCACTACCAATAACATGCACTCACACTTTTGTTTTCACATTTTTCTTTTACTGAAAATAACCCACAAAATCAAACAGTTAACATCAAAACAGTGAACAAGTGACATTATTATTATAGATATTTACAATATATTATCTTTAATATATATATTAAAGAAACCAGTAACCTACTGCCATAAATAAAGTAAGGTAAAATATAGAAGAAGAGTGTATTACCATTGGGTGTTAGTCTATTAGTAATAAAGATGAAAAACTTAAAAAGATACTGTACATAAGATGGGCATGCATACTAATGGAAATTTAATTAAACATTATTGTCATTACAATGAAATGTAGATTTACATTTACAGTCCAAAAAAAGCAGTAAACTGCTGTGTAATACTAATATAGCATAATGGGAAAGCTTATTTGGCATTAACATTAATGATATGCACTTTAAAACACTGATGTAACTAACTATATAAACTAACTTTAGAGATTATGAACTGTAACACAACAAACCAAAGGCTTACTACAACAATTAATTATAAAGGAGATGAAAAGGAATAGCATTTTGATTACAGGGTAACCAGATGTCAATAAAAATGTAGCCTATAGTATGACACAGGACTAACACCTGCTGAATAGACCAAATTTCCCCGATGATGACTGGTACTACAGTTCTCTTATTTTTATTAGTTGTTATGTAGCCTACTTTTATTTTATGTAGGCTACTGTTATGCACGCATAGTCTGTATTTTTCAAGATGAGGCGACCATTCTCTTGCCGCTGTCCAGCTAGCTAGCAAGAAGGTGCAGAGTGACTGAGAGAGCTGATGTGTGTGTGTGTGAGTTAGAGGGTGGATACCCGACCCGAACCCGACGGGGCCCGACGGGTCGGGCCGGGCTCGGACTAAACTTTTAAAGTGATGTTCGGGCTCGGTCACGGCGGCCGAACAACTAGCGAACATTTTACTTTTGAACTACTAATTAGGATGGGTTAGCCTACTTCACATGGTGCTTCAAGTTGTTTTTGGTGAAAATATAGTGTGAAATAAATAAATATGATACCGAATATTGTGTGTGTCACTACACACGCAGTGAAAACAGAGAGAAATTATCATGCCACGTTATCAGTACTGCCATTCATGCTAGGCTCATTCGTAACTTCAGGCAGAGAAAACACATTTTCTCCAGCTAAATCATTACCGAAAATAAAAGACACGGCTTTAATCGGCAACTGAGAACAAAAAGCTACTTTCACAAGTCCAGAAACAACCTCCAAATGCAATTAAACAATGTGCAAAGGAACGTTCACAATGGCCAGCAGAGGCGGGTAGAGTACCAAAAAACTGTATTCAAGTAAAAGTATGATTACCAACAGAAAAATAGTTCAACGTACACGTGTCTCTCCAATAGAGGTGCAGGTTGCAGCAGTCCAAAAAAAGAGAAGTGGCACACTGAGCTTTGTCCAATAATTGATGGTTCAGTGTAAACCGCACACTCAACACAAGAACAACCTTATTGTAAATATATTATTTTATTTTTTGACGGTCATTTAGGTGCCCAGTGTCCACTAAACAGGGAAGCTGTAACCATGGTAACAACAACTGCGTGACAGGGAAACACTATGTCAGCGCTTCAGTGCCTTACATTAACTGCGTCGGGCTCGGTCGGGTTCGGACAGAAATATGCGGCCCGATCCGCACTCTAGTGTGACGAGTGACTAGTGACTAGCTAATGTAACGCTCGGCTCGGCTACAGTAATATTAGCTAGCTAACTTAAGTTATCTGGCACTATCCTCTTCAACCCAAGCGCCCCCGGTACCGGGGCAGGATGCGCCTAAAGTCAGAGAGCACTAGACAATTCATTTCATCACATTAACGCTACTGTACCTCTGCCCTTTTCACGTTGTTCCTCCTCTTCTTTCCTTCTTCTCCTTCCCTGAGCACCGGACAGCTTCGGTCTTTTCGACATGTTGATAGCATATAATGCGAGGGTCACGTCAGATAGCCACACTTTACCATTGCCCAGAGAGGGAGCGCAGGTAAAGTCTAATTGCCTGGCTGGAGGGGGGCGGGGTGACATGAACTAAGAAATTATTATTATTTAATAGGCTATGCTATCGAGCTACGCTGGTTGTTGTGGGGTTATTTAATATTTCGAAATAACAGTGTTAACTAGTAGTATTAGTCAAAAATTATTACTATTATTATTTTAAAAAGCTAAACTTTTTTTTTCCTCCCATTTGTGGCGCCCCCTCTGGGTGGTGGCGCCCTTAGCATTTGCCTATACTGCCTATGCCAAAAACCGGCTCTGCTCAGGTCATTGTGTGAAGCGATTGCCAGGTATGACAGTATTTTTTCTCTGTACTATATTTTAATTTTGGCTGTTTAATCTGTAACTGTGAATTGATGATTTAAGTAAATAACCTACCTGGTAATAAATTAGTGAAACTTGATTTGTGAGGTTTCTCTGAAAATTGACGTACTATCTCTGTTCACCGGTAATGGGTTGATTAATTTCCTCAGTCATGGTTACCCCCTCAGCTGGTCTAGGGAGGTTGACTAAGCTTAATGTATCACGGAGTATTGCACCCGTAGAACTATGTCTTAAAGTAGATCACCTCCGCCTGGCGTTTATACATGTTGAGAACGGTGGTCGCCAATAGTCCTTTCGTGGGTCCCTGAGCCTTAACCATAGGATATACCTCACGAAGTGGCTTCTTCCGCAACCTCTGAGATAACCGCAGATATCTAGCCAGCTGTGAGTCGTGTACATAACGGCCGAATGTAACACGCGGTGGAACCGGCAGATCCAGTTCAGAGAACCGTCTGAAAAGTATGGGAGTCCTTTAGCAAATCAAGTGGAAATTTAACATACCAAATTCTAAATTATAATTTTAAATGGAGTCAGATAAACGAGTACAGAATCAGCGTTGGTGGCTGATGAGTTAATGTAATGCACACAGGCTGCCTTTTGGATAAACTGGGGTCAGCGTAGACCAGACTTACAGCGGAAGGTAACGTGGTAAGATTACCTTTGATACGTGGTCCCTTATTAGCTGATCCCGTGAATCTAAAGAGCAGTCTCACCCGGTTGCAAGAACATTAATATTAAACCTTCACTCCGAGCTATTCCCTCATTGGTCTAGCTGCGCGGAGATTTACAATTTGGTGACCCCAACGTGATTTCAGTTGCTGTTTCCAAGTTTTACAATTTGGTGACCCGACATGATTTCAGTTGCTGTTTCCAATTTACACATTGATGTTCTATTTGGACGACTTTTGACTGGTTTATTTTAATATTAGGTTTTCAATGGTGCAGATATCTTTTAGCTATTTATTAAGTAATAGTGATGTGATGATGGGGTAATCATTACTATATGAAGAATTTTGTGTGACTTTACTTGAAGGGTCACAATTCATTAAACTCATAATTAAGTAATGATGAACTCATGGTTAACAAATGCTTGCCTCCTATCAATGTACATTAAGTAATCATTTACAAATTAGTATCATGCCATGACTTTACATAGAGGGACACAAGTTAGCCAAGTACTTAGGAAGTGATAAATGGTGAACTCCTTACAATTTACACTCAGTATCTACTGTATTAAGAATACTTACCTAGTATTATCTAATCTTCTGTTGCTGCAGCCCATCCCTTTCAGGGTTCAACACATGCATTCAGTGATGCCCCACCACTGTTGTTCATTTTAATCTTTTTGGCCTTTCTGTTAGCTTGAATGTGTCTGGCCATTCTCCTCTGACCTCTCTCATTAACAAGGTTGTTTCTGCTCTCAGAACTGCCACTTACTGGATATTTTTGAGCTATCACACTCAACCCCAACCCAAAATTGCGTATATATTAACCTTGAGTATTGGTAACTATATCATTGAAAAATAAGTACAATCTGTTCTCTAAAACAGATGAATGGCTGTTATAATCCACAGACATTGACTCCATATTATTTGCAAAGATCACCATCAAATCTATTAAGCGTAATTTTTTATGACACAATCTGAATGACTGAATATGGGCAAATATAGGCAATCATTGAAAATAATGACTAATTATGCACTTTCTAAGATAAATTAAAATAACATAAAACATTTGATATTACTGTCACCATGTGCACAAGGGAAGCAGCCTTTCCACAGGTAAATGATAGGCGGGGGGGGTATTAGAAGCCACGCTGGCAGAATCTTCCTTTAAGCGAACAGCTTTGTCAGCACGCTGTCAGGAGGAGTTTTGGCGCCCCCAAAATGGATAAATCCACCACTGATGGTCTGAGAAGCTTTTGTCTACCTAACTGGTTTGCAGCTACTTTGATGACGTGTTACTTAATGTATGACTTAACTGTGAGTTAATGTTCATTAATTGATGATACAATAAGTGTACAGTAATCACATTAATTAATAATGGCTTGATCGGTTATTAATATTGAGCCACACAGAGTTCATGATACATCATGCATTAATTCATGCATTAAATCATGATGAGTCATGCATTAGTTAAGGCATGAGGTGTGTTCCCTTATTGTAAAGTGTTAGATTGTGCCAGCACCCACCCAAACAACTATCTTGTCACGTTTTCAGGCTAGACTGCCCTCCTTGTCCTGTTCACAAAAAGCTTAGCGACTATATGTTACAGGTTACAGATCCAGGAGTTTGTGCAGTGGTGCGATGATCACGTCTGCTGCTAAACGTGAGGTAAAGCCAAGAAATTATATTCCATCCCAAATCTATGGGTGACCACCTCCCCATAACTCTTCATGGAGAAATCATAGAGCAGGGAGCAACATACAGCGATCCTGGGGTCTATTCTGACAACAATCTCAGCTTTGACACACAACCAAATTCTGCATTTTCTAAATGTACTAATTGGCTCTATGTGTTTAACCAGTAAAGGTGATGTTCCATGTAATGTAATGTGTGTATAAAGCAGAAACCCTGGATAAGGGAAAAAACAGCGGTCAGAGAACAGCTAAGCATCGTAAGGTACAAACTAAGATGGAGTCTAAAGAGGTGGGTCTTCAGTCAGGGTTTGAAGGTTAATTAGAGGTGTGGTGGAGCTGTTCCACTCACTGCCATGTAGGAGAGCATCTACTGTACACCTACAGGATTTAAACCTGATGTGAGCTGTAACAGCACCTACTGTACACCTAAAAGATTTAAACCTGATGTGAGCTGTAACAGCACCTACTGTACACCTAAAGGATTTAAACCTGATGTGAGCTGTAACAGCATCTACTGTACACCTACAGGATTTAAACCTGATGTGAGCTGTAACAGCACCTACTGTACACCTAAAGGATTTAACCCTGATGTGAGCTGTAACAGCATCTACTGTACATCTAAAGGATTTAAACCTGATGTGAGCTGTAACAGCACCTACTGCACACCTAAAGGATTTAAACCTGATGTGAGCTGTAACAGCATCTACTGCACACCTAAAGGATTTAAACCTGATGTGAGCTGTAACAGCATCTACTGCACACCTAAAGGATTTAAACCTGATGTGAGCTGTAACAGGCAGCCAGTGAAGTGAGATGAGGAGGCTGTGATATCAGCACTCTTGGGAAGGTTGTACACAAGTTGTGTAAATTTAAAAGCCCTGTCTAAATACACACACTGAGCATATGTGCACACAAATACATTTACAGAAACAGATACGGCCTTTGGGTTGAACATGCTTTGGTTGCCGTACAATAAGCAGTACAGTCAAATTGGATACGTTTTTGTTGTATATATTGGGATCTGCATCAGTGTTGACAGCAATTAGAAATACTCTGAGAGAATGTATATTTTCCCTGGACTCAAATAAACAGTGTTAGAGTTGATTTAACATTTGTGCTGGTTATTGCATATTTACAGTTCTTTACAACCCAGCACCTAAACCCATCCGTAAGACCAGCTTTTGAGGGTAGAGGTGAGTATTGTTTATGTTTGTGTGTGTGTGTGTGTGTGTGTGTGTGTGTGTGTGTGTGTGTGTGTGTGTGTGTGTGTGTGTGTGTGTGTGTGTGTCTGTCTATGTGTGTGTTTGTCTGTCTGTGTGTGTTTGTGTGTGTGATTATTCATCTGTTTTTAATTTTTTTAATTCAAAGGACTGTTTTTCAGTGAATATTATCAGTCATTTTCTCTTCATATATCTGTGAACATATTCATCCATCTTAGAGCATGCCACTGCTAGTAAGGCCTTTATTTCATAAAATAATGTAACTGAACGACTGTACAGTTTGAGTTAAATTGAGTCAATCACTCATAAACCATTGTTAAATTCAATCAGGTTTTAAACCCAAACCTTAATCATTCTACAGTGAATATCTGCGCATCACAGAAATAAAGCAACATTACAGCCAGTGGTTTCTAACTATAACAATGCCTGCTACTGCTTTTAACATTGTGATCTATGTGATCTACAAAGATTGAAAAATGAAGGATTATGAAAGAATATTGGATTTAGTACATCATTATCATTAAATTTCTGTTAAATCATAAATATTTAATTTTTCTGTTTTACTGTTTTGAATTTACCTTTTTTATTTTCTCTCCCTCACCCCAGATCTCCTCTCCATAAATATCTCACCACACCCTCTGTGATAACTGCTATTTGTCCTGAACATGTCGAGCTGTCAGTGCTCGTCTGCTTTAGTCACATCCACTGTGCTGCTGGATCTGTCACAGTGCTCGTCTGCTTTAGTCACATCCACTGTGCTGCTGGAGGAAAAGGAGGCAGGAAATGTGCGATGGCTGCCGTCAGAGTTGACAGCTAAAAGCAGTCTGTGATTTTAGCGTGTTACTCATTTTATATTTTAATATTTTTATTTAGCATTTTAGCATTTTATTTGTTTTATTAAATGCTTGCGTTAGCATGCTTTGAACGCTCGGTCTACAGCTACAAACAGTAGTTCAATAGAAAAATTATTCAGAAGAAACAACCCGTAAATCCACCAGCTAACAACCAGGATGGGAGACCGCCTGGGAATACCAGTTTATTCAGCGGGTCTGCTGTCGGGGCGGCTATCATCCCCAGCCAGCCCGCCAGCCGGGCGGCCATCATCATCCGCAGCGGTGTTGCTACCTGACCGGCTGGCTTCCACGTCGGGGTTGCGGACCGGGCGGCTGCCTCGATCACCACCACCAATGTTAGCTGGGGAGCTAACATCACCGGCAGCCCTCAGCGGGGCTGCGCCGACGGATAACGCTAGCCTAGCAGCTGAGAGGGGGCTAACAACACCGGCAGCCCTCAGCGGGGCTGCGCCGACGGCTAACGTTAGCCCAGCAGCTGAGAGGAGGCTATCACCACCGGCTGTCCTTAGCGGGGCTGCGCCGACGGCTAACGTTAGCCCAGCAGCTGAGAGGGGGCTAACAACACCGGCAGCCCTCAGCGGGGCTGCGCCGACGGCTAACGTTAGCCCAGCAGCTGAGAGGAGGCTATCACCACCGGCAGTCCTCAGCGGGGCTGCGCCGACGGCTAACGTTAGCCTAGCAGCTGAGAGGAGGCTATCACCACCGGCAGCCAGACCTCGCCCCGGAGTGGAGCCACCTATCGCCGGCCACAGCACACCTCCTGGGACAGAGGACACCATGCCCAGAAGTCTCTGGGTTGGAGCTGGACCCCTGGACAATGGCATAACACCACCCCCCCCTCATCCGCCCCCTCCAAAGCCACCTATGGCTAAGGTAAAATACAGAAACCCTGTCTTCAAAAAATACAGATGTCACAAATTCTTTGAAACACTAAACCAAGCAAAAACTGTATGGGACCCTCTGTGTAAACCAAAAGGTCTTCTCTGCGGCCACTTAAACATCCGCAGTATGGTAAATAAGCGTAGTGAACTAGAAAACTTACTTGTAAACTCTAATATTGACTGTCTAGGGCTGACGGAAACCTGGCTAAAACGGTCATCCTCAGATGCTCTAGTGAGCATGCCTGGTTATAATGTCTTCAGAAAGGACAGAGCAACAGCGGGGAAGGGTGGGGGGGCACTACTTTATATCAAGAACACCATACGGTGTAAACAAGTCATATGGCCCACCGAGATCCAGGCAGAATGTGTAGGTGTAGAAATTATACTATCCACAGAGATGACGTTCACTATGATCTGCTTATACCGTCAGCCGTCAGCTAAAGTAGAAGTCTATGACCAGCTAAAATCTATCCTCACAGCTTGTGAGTTTAAACATGAAGTAATTCTTTTTGGTGATATAAACGTAAACTGGGATGATAAAAAGCAAAGAAAAAATCTCAAACAGGTAACAGACCACTACAATTTAACCCAATTAATAGAGCAGCCCACAAGAATCACCAGCCACTCAGCAACCAAAATAGATTTACTGTTCTCAAATAAAGTGGAGAGAATCACTAAAACTTATAATTTCTTGACAGGTCTCTCTGACCACAATATAATTTTATTCTCTAGAAAACTTTCAAAACAAAGTGTCAGTAAAACTCAGCCCCAACCCATAGCCAAAACAATCCCAAGGTGTCTGGAACACAGCTTTGAGGTCGCCCTACAAGGGCTTGAGTGGAATGACATCTTTTCATGTGATGATGTGGAGAGTGGGTGCAGTATTTTACTGTCTAAAATCGACAGGGTGAGGGAATCTTTCACCAGAAGAGGGCGCCAGAGGAAAGGGCAAAAAATCACTCTTCCCTGGGTTGATAAGGAATGCAGAAACTTAATGAAAAACAGAGATCTATTACTTAAACAGGCACACAAGACTGGCCTAACAACAGACAGACAGAAATTCTCCCACGCCCGAAACTTAGTCACTAACTTCCTAAGGAAGGCCAAAGCTAAATTTTATATATCCATCATAGAGAGTGCCAAAGGAAATGGCAAAAAAGTCTGGGAATACATAAATAAACTGACAGGAAAATACTATAAGCAGGATAATAACAACGTAGAATTTAAAATAGACAACATCCTGGTGAAAGACCCCCACACTCTTGCTAATAATTTTATCATGTTCTTTCTAAACTCTGTAAATGAAATCACAAAGCTGTTTAAACCCTCCAAGTTTGTACCACGCCCTATCAAAAATGACCTCCCCATTTTTAACCTGGAGGAAATCACTGAGAATGAGGTGACAAATATCGTCAGATCTCTGAAAGCATCCAAAGCCAAGGATGCCCATGGGCTTGATACAAACTTTTTAAAAACAAATGTTGACTCTCTGGTAGCACCTATTACACACCTGGTGAATCTGTCCATAAGACAACGCACTGTTCCAACTCAGTGGAAGGCTGCAGTGATAACACCAATCTTTAAATCTGGTGCAAAAACGGACATAGAAAATTACAGACCCATAAGCATCCTACCAGTGATATCAAAAGTGGCTGAAAAGTGGATTGTCAAGTCTATTATTAAACACCTAGACAAAGGTCACACCCCACTGCATCCTATGCAGTTTGGGTTTCGGGCCTTCCACTCCACTGAGTCAGCAAACTGCTTATTCACCGAAAGGGTGAAATGTGCCTTGGACAGGGCCCCCTGTTCAATGGCGGTGTTTTTAGACTTTAAAAAAGCCTTTGACTCCGTCAGCCATCAGGTCCTCCTGTCCAAATTAACACATTTCAACTTTTCCCCAGAGACCATTCAATGGTTTAGCTCATATCTATCAAATAGAAAACAGTGTGTAAGTATTAACGGTGCCAAGTCTTCATACCACACTTGTCCAGTAGGTGTCCCCCAGGGATCAATACTAGGACCAATTTTGTTTTCTCTGTTTATAAATGATTTACCTGATGTATGTAACAGTGTACATGTCCAGATGTATGCCGATGATGCTGTTATACTAACCTATGGGAAAAGCTATACAGAAGTGTCTACCATCTTGACTTCTGCTTTGACCAGAGTTCAGGACTGGCTTACAGATTCGTGCCTGCTCCTGAACGCAAAAAAGACCGTATGTATGGCTTTTTCCAAAAGACCAGTTGTGATGGAGTCATCAAATGTGTTTCTGGGTGGGGAGGAACTTGAACTTGTGTCAGAGTTCAAGTACCTCGGGGTCATGTTAGACTCAACCCTAACCTTTAAAAAACATGTAAAAAAAGTCTCAAAGACAATCAAATTCAACCTCCAAAACTTCAAACAAATTAGGCCTTTCCTGACAGTTGGTGCTGCTAAATCCTATCTACAATGCATGATCCTATCACACATTGAGTACTGTTCCACAAACTGGTCCTGCACAGGTACAACGTTCCTCAAACCCATTGAACAGCTGTATAAGAGTGTGCTTAAGGTGTTTGATAGGAAACCATACTCCTACCACCACTGTAATATCCTGAGGAAGTACAGTTTTTTTAAATTTTTCAAACTTTAAGATTTTTAAACAGGTTAGTATTATATACAAGACCCTACATGGTCTGTGCCCGCCTCCCCTGAGGGAATTCATAAAAAGGAAGCCTGATAGAGGAATCAGCACTAGGGCAACCACTAGAGGGGACTGCGAAGTGCCACACCGGAAAACTGCCTTTGGTAACAAAATATTATCAGTCCAGGGCTGTTTAATTTGGAATGACCTACCACTGTCAATACGTGAGTGTCCGTCATTCCCATCCTTTAAATTTAATCTAAAAAAATGGCTACTTGACAGCCAAATTTGTGACCATGTATAATCAAATAGCACAGTGCATTCTAACAGCGTATCCTGTATACTTGCATCATACATTACCATGCATAATCAAATAACACAGTGCACTTTAACAGCGTATCCTGTATACTTGAATCATGTAGAGCAATATTTTTAAACCTAAGTTTTAATGTGGATTAAATGTTTTTAAGAGAAATATTTTTAAACCTAAGTTTTAATGTGGTTTAAATGTTGAAAATGTTTTTAAGAGCAATATGTTTAAACCTAAGTTTTAATGTGGATTCAATGTTGTATTTCATTTACCAGCTTCTAATGCAGTTTTAGTATTGTGAGTTATTCCAGGTTTTTAAAAAATCAACAGTTCTGTAAAGCAATACTGCACTTTATGCACAAGTCACTTTAGATACAAATCTGTATTGCCTTCAAAAACGCTGCTAAATTTTAGAGAGGTTCACACCTGTATATGTGTATTGTTGTTATGTATGTTTCATGCTTGTTTCCTTGTTTGATGTTTTGTGTGGGGACTGCGGATGGAAATTAGCATATTTGCTAAATCCGGTGTATTTACACTGCTTTATGTAGTGTTCATTAATATGCATTGTCCCGTCTAAATAAACAAATAAATGAAATGAAATGAAACCCCTCTTACCCACACAAACACACCCTCTGTAACCCCTCTTACCCACACAAACACACCCTCTGTAACCCCTCTTACCCACACAAACACAGACAGACTGTGGTCTCACACTCTCCTATAGCTACATACAAAACCTATTTACATAAACAACACTGAGCCCCCAGTGAAATAACAATAATCACATACAATATAAACTTGTGTCTACATCCCATCTCCCCTCCACCTGTGTCTCCCTGCAGGTAGGAGTGATTTTATACAGGTGTGTAAAGACCATGGGGGGCATCTTCATCAGACTTCCCTCTCTCTCATCCCAGATCACACAGTTTTACAGAAGATCCAACATTATAAACCCAAAACCCAGGATAGAGGGGCTGAGTGAATGTGGTCTGGACTCTGTGCAGGAGGGTCATTGTGTCAGAGACGCTGTAGAAGGACAGAGTTCCTGCCCTGTGATCCAGGTACACTCCTATTCTGGAAGAGGGATCAGGGATTTTAGTGATCTCCTTATTGTGCAGGAAATAGACACCATAGGGAGAGCAGCGCAAACACCAGGATTTCTCATGACCTCCCAGAGAACAGTCAAAACCACGCCCTTTCCTGCTGATCTCTTTATATGACACTGCTATTTCAACCCCATCCCCACTCCACTCAGCCTCCCAGTAACAGCGTCCAGACAGACCCTCTCTGCACAGCACTTGGGGATAGTGCTCAAATCTCTCTGGATGATCAGGATATGACCGGATCTTTCTCACACGGGTCACCTCTCTGTTCCCCTCAGACAGACGGAGCTCTTTATAAGCTGTGTTGGGGTCCAGTGTGAGCTGACAGGAATCTAAGAAGAGAAGAGAAGAGAGCCCATCTTTCATATTTTACACATTTAAAGTTTATATATATAAATTTTTTGTGAACAATTTTTTATTTTCATTTTAGTTCGCATATAATAAATCCAGAATTCAAATAAACAAACATGGTACAGTTATACAATTCTACCCCCCCCCCCCCCCCCCCCCCCCCCCCCATAGCCCGCATAGCGGAAGAGCAGACGCAAGTACAGACAGAAAGATGAACCTGGGTAATCATAATGTCAGACAGAGATCTGAACGAACGTAGTCCATTCTCATGTAGAGAGTGAATCCTTTTTAGTACTCCAGTGAGGGTAAAAAAAAAGCCGTTTCCGGTAATTATTTATGTATATATAAAAATGGTGAGTGAGTGAGCATGTTTTTTTTGAGATTTTGCTTCCTTCAACTAGTCGCCCAAATCAATTGTGTTTATTTATGGCCAAAAATAAAACCTACAAAATTTCGTGGGGGAACCAAATAAAATAATAATCCTGTCCTGTAAGGGCAGTACTATATATTTTCTCAGTTTTTTGCAAAGTTAATATTTTCTTGATTGTATCTTATTTTCTTGATCCTCTCCCTCACACTGAGCTTTGTATTCTTGATTGCATCTTATTTCAGTTACTTTCCCCTTATTTTCTTCCTCCTTGCACTGAATTTTCAACCACAAAACTATGATAATTATTTATATTGTATATTACTGTGTATTGGTCTTGGAACTTTGTTCACACAGTCTGACTGTAGGACAGATATTATCATATATGACCCATATGTTTATATACCAGGATGACTGCAGCTGAATTAAAGGAGGAGGAGATGCATGAGATCCTTAAAGTAAATCAGTTATGAATATAACAAAATGTATATTATCATATTTTTCTTCATATTACATCATATTCTCATGTTGCTTCATTTTTTTAATTTAGGTTTAATTACAGACTCACATAGTAAGAAGTCCTCTCTGGTCTTGGGCTCTTCAACATGGACTGCTTCCACTGTAGAGAGAGAGATCACAAGAAAGTTGAGCTAAAGTTTATCTTATCGATCTCTAGCGACTGCTGCTGGATGATTAGGTGCCGTAAACTGCATGTCAAAGCCCCATATTAAAGGTCTTCCTCTGACCCCACTCTGTAGGAGCTTAGCTGTAGTCTGCAGTGTGAAAACAAGCAGGCTGGCCACACCATGTGTATAAATATTGATTAATTTGATTTAAAAGAAATGAAAAATGCATCCCAAAAGTTATTAAAATCTTTTACATATGTGATAGAAATTTTTTAGAAAAAAAAGTTTTAGTATTAAAAGTATTTCAGCAGTAATAACCTGTTAAAGAGATTTTAAATAATTCCCCCTTGCAGACGTCCTCCAGTCGCTCTTTCAGGTCAGAGACAGATGTCCTCACAGCCTCAAAAGAGACATGTGGACTGATCGTGATGCTGGGTAAGTCTCCAGGTCCAGGAGGGGCACACAGAGACTGACAGCTCTGCAGACACACAGAGAACAGTCTCAATGCTGATTCCTGTGCACATGCCAGGAGCAGATCTTTGTAAATGAGGAACACGCCTCACCATGTATGTACAATGTACATAGTGCTGACTGTCAGAGAGCCAGTGATGTTACCTGGAGGAAATGGATGTGATCCTCTGTGTGTGAAAGCTGCTCCAGCTCAGCGTCTCTCCTCCTCAGCTCAGCAATCTCCTGCTCCAGTCGCTCCAGGAGTCCTTCAGCCCGACTCACTTCAGCCTTCTCCTGATCTCTGATCAGCTCTTTCACCTCAGAGCGCTTTCTCTCAATGAATTGGATCAGCTCAGTAAAGATCATCTCGCTGTCCTCCACTGCTGTATGTGCAGAGCGCTGTTAGGAAACACAGAGAGAGGAGGGCTGTATGTGCAGAGTGCTGTTAGGAGACACAGAGAGAGGAGGGCTGTATGTGCATAGCGCTGTTAGGAGACACAGAGAGAGGAGGGCTGTATGTGCAGAGCACTGTTAGGAGCACAGAGAGAGGAGGGCTGTATGTGCAGAGCGCTGTTAGAGACACAGAGAGAGGAGGGCTGTATGGGCAGAGCGCTGTTAGGAGACACAGAGAGAGGAGGGCTGTATGTGCAGAGCGCTGTTCGGAGACAGAGAGAGGAGGGCTGTATGTGCAGAGCGCTGTTAGGAGACAGAGAGAGGAGGGCTGTATCTGCAGAGCGCTATTAGGAGCACAGAGAGAGGAGGGCTGTATGTGCAGAGCGCTGTTAGGAGATACAGAGAGAGGAGGGCTGTATGTGCAGAGCGCTGTTAGGAGACACAGAGAGAGGAGGGCTGTATGTGCAGAGCACTGTTAGGAGCACAGAGAGAGGAGGGCTGTATGTGCAGAGCACTGTTAGGACCACAGAGAGAGGAGGGCTGTATGTGCAGAGCGCTGTTAGGAGCACAGAGAGAGGAGGGCTGTATGTGCAGAGCGCTGTTAGGAGACAGAGAGAGGAGGGCTATATATGCAGAGCGCTGTTAGGAGCACAGAGAGAGGAGGGCTGTATGTGCAGAGCGCTGTTAGGAGCACAGAGAGAGGAGGGCTGTATGTGCAGAGCGCTGTTAGGAGCACAGAGAGAGGAGGGCTGTATGTGCAGAGCGCTGTTAGGAGCACAGAGAGAGGAGGGCTGTATGTGCAGAGCGCTGTTAGGAGCACAGAGAGAGGAGGGCTGTCTGTGCAGAGCGCTGTTAGGAGCACAGAGAGAGGAGGGCTGTATGAGCAGAGCACTGTTAGGAGACACAGAGAGAGGAGGGCTGTATGTGCAGAGCGCTGTTAGGAGCACAGAGAGCGGAGGGCTGTATGTGACGGAGCCGTCTTTTGGTTTCTTGTGTAGTTGTGAGACCATACTTTCTATTACTCTCCAAAATTCTTATGATTCCACCACTTTCTTGACACCTATCTCCTCCTACACCATTCACACCATCAACACCATTCATATCTCATACTATACCTTTATACACCCTCCAGGTTGCCATTACTTTTTACCTTCATACACTTTTTCAGATAATTTACCTTTTATCGCCAAAACAATTAATGTGAGTCAATGGGCACATTTTAAATACTGATGCAATAGAATGTGGAAGCTGTAACCAGATGATTTGACATTACCTTTGTGTGCTTTCATTACTTCTTTGTATCACTTCCAGGTTCTTTAGACTACTTACCACAAAATAAATCACCATATTTTAACACTTTCACCTTCTTTAGATCCCTTTATACCGCATTACCACCTCATACCATTTCAACCTTTTATTTACCACCTAACACTATACCACCATATTACCATCTTTTCTATACCATTTCCAGCTATTGATACCACTGCGAAGCAACTACACCTACAATTTATTTAGGACTGGTTAATCTAGTTTCTTCTCCTCACCATATTCCCTTTCATCTCCACAAGCTCCCCTTTCTAAACGTTTTCTTTCTCTTTCTGACATATGATTCCCATTCTCTTCTCATGCGACTCCGCTAATCTATTAAAACGCTACTAAAACATCGCAAACAACGCACTACTTTTACCGCTTTATTCGGTGACTGTTTCTCCTGTTCCTGTAATTATCCGGTCCCATCTTATTTGTATCTTCCGCTCAGTCAAATGCTCTGTCCAGACCAGACAAACTTGCACTAGTTCCACAGTCGAGTCCAACCGTAACAAATTAAATTCCCGGCAGTTAACATGACTGCTTTTAACAATTGAAATTTTTTTACGTTTGCACCATGGACCATGGGAAAGAAAAAAAAATGTGAGAAAACAGATTTTTACTTAAGAAGTGTGTATATATGTGAATGTATTAATGACTGTGTTTGTGTAAAATATAAGGTAATTGTTTTTTTGGGGGGAAATTGAATGTTTGGTGGGAGGGGGAGCTTGTTTTTTTAACTGGGGTAAATTATGGGGTAAATTCAGTCCACTTAGTTCACTGTTTCAGGGGGGGAGAGGGGAAGAACAGCGAGACAAGAAGGAATGTGATACTTCGGCTTAGAGTGGAGCCCGTAACCTGGTCCAGTTTTGATTTAGTGTGTGTGTGTTTTTTTTTTTTTTCCTGTTGCATATATATATATATATACATATAGTCTCTGTTTGGATCATTATAAATACTGAGTGGTAGCACTGAGTGGTTGGACTTTTCTGGGAGAATAAATATCATCCCACAATTGGCCACTTTGCCATTCCGACTGTTTGTTTTTGTCGGACACACACCAGGCCTCACCTGACCTGTCTTGTGTGACACTGTACATTTTAACTAGGCCTTTCACTCAGCTCTTACTGGGACCCCAGGCAGCCTGTTCCCCACAGTGTGGCTCAGTGGGATTGAGCCCCACAGTGCTGGAAAGTGGCCCAACACTGGGCTCCTCACTGGCTGACTGGAGGAGAGCCATGACTGAGCCCTGAAATGGCTCTTCCAGCAGCCAGCTGTTGTCTTCTCCTCTGGTCAGTACCCACCTTGAGTGACTGCACAGCCTGTCTCAGATCCTGCAGCTCCTTCTCTCTCTCCTGGATTCTCTGCTGGAATTTACTCTGTGTCGCCCCCAGCTGCTTCTGTGGAAAAAGTATTTTCACAGTGAAATTGTAGTTCATGTTTGTTAAATGAAATCATGTTTAACATTAAAAACAATTAATAAAAAGTACAACTATTTGAAATTATGCATGTCAGACTGTAGAAGATTATTGGCCTTAGATTATTGGCCATAGATAAAGGTTCTAAATTGTGTGAGTGAACTAGCTGCTCCAGCCGTGTTGATTTCCATTCAGGGAGTGAATAGGGGGGTGAGGGGTGTGAACAGAGCTGTCACAGAGAGGTGAATTGAGCCCCTTTCACACACGGAACCACAAACATTTCCGGGTTCAATTATTTGGGTTAAGTAGTGGTTTTTCCGGTTCATATATAGGTCTCTTGTATGGAAAATGTATGTGTCGTGTCTGTTCCCACATGATATGAATGTTCCAGATAGATTAGGCAAGGCATATTTAACTATTTTTTCCCAAGGAAAGTAGTAAATGCATGCTCAAAAAGGCTATAGAAGTAGCTATAGAATGTAATGTAATGTAAATGTAGCAAAATTATGTCATATGTTAATATGCATATTTATGACATCATAACGCACTCATTTGCATATAAAAATGTGTGTTACATTTTCTGAAGAGATGCCTAGAATTGAATAAATGTTTTATTTTTATATATTAGTGTGTATTATTTTATTTTATATATTCCTGGGCTCTGGGTTCACTTCCTGCTCTTACTGCTTGTCACTGTGTTTGTCAAACCTGGAAATTACTTTACTGTTCATTAAAGTTTGTCAAATACATTTTTTGAAACACATGCTGCAAGTAACTGAATAGTTTAATTACATTACAGGCATTTAGCAGACGCTCTTATCCAGAGCGACTTACACAACTTCTTATTACATGTATCCATTCATACAGCTGGATATATACTGAAGCAATTCAGGTTAAGTACCTTGCTCAAGGGTACAACGGCAGTGTCCTACCTGGGAATCGAACCTATAACCTTTCGGTTACAAGTCCAGCTCCTTAACCATGATACTACACTGCCACCCATAATAACAGTTTAAGTTTATTATATATAACATAAAGATGTGACTTATGTAACTTTAAAAAAATATTACAACAATCGCTCTGTTCCTAATTTACCAAATTTTTTCTCCCATTATAACCAGTATCAGAGCTGCCAGTGAAGAGATCCGGTTCTTACCTGTTTCTCAGTCCTTTCTGCTGCAGCTGAGACCGTTTTATGGCCGCTGTGTTCATCCATCACACAGAGATAACAGATACACTGCTGATCAGTACGACAATAAACATCCAGCAGTTTGTCATGATGAGAGCAGATCTTCTCCTGCAGGTTTCCAGTGGATTTGACCAGTTTGTGCTTCTTAAAGGCAGGAGATTCATAGTGAGGCTGGAGGTGAGTTTCACAATAAGAGGCCAGACACACCAGACAGGACTTGACAGCTTTGAGCTTTCTTCCAGTGCAGACATCACACACCACGTCTCCAGGTCCAGCATAACAGTGAGCAGGAGGAGCAGCTTGGAGTCCTGTCTTCTTCAGTTTCTCCACCATTTCAGCCAGAATGGTGTTTCTGCCCAGAACAGGCCTTGGAGTGAAGGTCTGTCTGCACTGGGGACAGCTGTAGACACCAGTATGATCATCCTGATCCCAGTAGCCCTTAATACAGCCCATACAGTAACTGTGTCCACAGGCAATAGTCACCGGATCCTTCAGTAGATCCAGACAGATCGGACAGCTGAACTGCTCCTGATCCACTGAGATACTAGCTTCAGCCATTTTACTGCTCACACTGACAGAGTTTAGTTTGGTTTCTCCGAAACTGCATGACAGAGAGAATGGGAGTGACTTTTTGATTCTTACCACAGCTGCAAGAGGTGTGGTGTTGGACTGATGCCAGGCTGAGCAGAGAGTGGATATTTACTCATAAATATCACACACACAAGTGCACACACACACACACACACAAAAGCGCACACAAAAGCGCACACACACACACACACACACACACACACACACACACACACACACACACACACACACACACACACACACACACAAGCGCACACACATTTTATGATAATTTCTTATAATCTAAAGGGGGGGTGCAGGTGGTGGTGTGTGTGTATGGGGGGTGGGGGTGTGTATATTTATATGTATGGTTTGGGTGTGTGTGGGAGGGGTGGTAAATGTGTATGTGGGAAGTAGAGCCTTATAGATAAACAAAATGGAATGTAGTTTCTTTCTCTTTGTTAAAGAGGACCATCCTACTTTTCCATATAAAACACAACGGTCGGTGAGAAATGTATCCCCGATGTGAAACGCAATGCTGTCAATCATAAACTGCATTAACAGCTTTAAAGTGGAAGGGGCAGCGTGCATATACAGAATGCGTCCATAATCAAATACAGACAGGACAGTTTATTGTACAATAGTCTTCCTATTAGCAAAAGAGAAGCATGCTTTATTTCTGTACAAGAAAAATTTCCCTGTGAAACATTTTTTTCTTATCTGAATTTGTTCTTTGGTTTGTGTTTGGAAACATGCGTAAAATCAGATTGTATTGTAATCTGTACTCACACTGACAGAGACAGCGTTTAGTTTAATATCTCAGAAACTACACAACACCTGTGTCTCTACAAAAAACTGCACATTGTGAGCTTTGCAAAGCTGCTATTTATGACATGGCTGCTATGAGGAAACTGCTAGTTTAATGTAAACCACAGAATGCAGGAACTTGGAATGTACATATTTTTGAGCTATTCTTAATGGGTACTTTCATTCATTTACATACTTACTGGTGTAACCAGTTTCTAAAGAGAGTGGAGATTTATATTTAACCCCCTAAACACACAAACAAACTTGTACACACACATACACACAATCTGGTGGTGGTGTGTGTGTGTGGGTTGGGGGTGTGTATAGTGGTATAGTGTGTGTGTATGTCTGCATGTGTATGGGTCTCTGTGCATGTGTGGTTGTGTTTAGGGAAGGGTGTGTGTGTGTGTGTGTGTGTGTGTGTGTGTGTGTGTGTGTGTGTGGTTGTTATAGTGTGTGGTGTGTGTATGTGTTGTGTGTGTCTGTTGTGGTGTGTGTTGTGTGTGTGTGTGGGTGGTGTGTGTTGTGGTGTGGGGTGTGGTCTGTGCGTGTGTGTGTGTGTGTGTGTGTATGTGTGTGTGTTGTGTGGTGTGTGTGTGTGGTGTGTGTGTTGTGTGTGTGGGTGTGTGTGGGGTGTGGTGGTGGTGGGGGGTGTGTGTAGTGTTGTGGTGTGGTGTGTGTGTCTGCATGGTGTGTCATGTGTGTGTGTGTGTGGTTGGGTTGTGGGGTGTGTGGTGTGTGGGGGTGGTGTGTGTAGTAGTGTGTGTGTGTGTATGTTCTGCATGTGTATGTCTCTGTGTGTGTGTGGTTGTGTGTTTAGGAAGGGTGTGTGTGTGGTTGGGGGGGTGTGTAGTAGTGTGTGTGTGTGTGTGTGTTTGCATGTGTATGGGTCTCTGTGCATGTGTGGTTGTGTTTAGGGAAGGGTGTGTGTGGTTGCATGTCCGGTGTGTCATGGTTTGTGGGTTTTTATTTTATTTTCTGTTGCGGTTCTTGTCCTGGTTTTCCGATTGAGAATCTATCTGATTTTTTCCACGTTCCGTTCAGCGGTTTGTGTAATGGCGGGTGGAATAGAGGGACCCAGTAGCAGGCAGGGAGTACAGAAAACAGAGTCCAAAGAGATCAAAAAACACAGAGGTCGGAACCGGGAAGGCACAGCAGAAGTACAAAAACAAAGTCCAGACTCAGGGTTGCGAGAACACAGGCTGAAGTCGAAACCGGCAAATCAAGGAATAAGAAAAATAAACCAAAAAGGACAAGGAAAACAAACACAAAAACTAACAGAAACTCTGGGGAAAAAAACAGATACTCAAAAAAATTCTGAAAATACTCAGACACAGCTGAAAAAACCAATGACGCTATCAAAAGGTGAGGAACTTGCAACAAAGGACTGAATGCACAAGGTATAAATACACTGAGGGAAACAAGAAACAATGAGGATCAGGTGTGAGGAACCGGGAAGGGCAATTGATAAACAGGTGCACATAATAAAACAATGAGGAAAGTGAGAATAAAATAATAAGGAAACACGTAATACGCGGACTGGAATTACACATAACACAGACTTGAACATGAACTGGGCAAGTGCAAACAATTAGAGAATGGAAAGCGGAAACGAGAGTCAGCTGTAGTTAGAGAAATCAAAAAAATTAGTGATAGAACAGGCAGAACGAGAAACAGCTGCAGAGAGGAAAGATGACATTAGTAAATTAGTAGATTAGTAGAAACCCCTGATTCTATGGCGTTAGTAGATTAGTATTATATACAAGTTAGTCATTAGTAGATTAGTAGACCATAATTCTAAGATGTTAGTGGTTGTTAGTTAATTAGTATCATTTACAATAAAGGAATTAGTAAGAAAGAAGAAATGAGAGAGGAAATACAGAGAAAACCGAAATCCCCACAAACTCCCGAAAAAGTGTGACGAAGACAGGGAGTGACAGAAATACAAAACACAGGACAGTGAAACCACAAATAATAAGAAACATAAATACCTGAATGAAAATGAAAATAAAAATACAAAACAGACAGAACTCAGACGCTCAGAACATAACAGTTTGCTTTCCCTCATCATTGTTTTCACCTGTGCTTCTACCTGCGGGGTATTTAAGTTTCTCACTTCCACTTTCTCGGTGCTTCCTTGTCATTCGACATTGCATTGAGCCAGGTATAGCCAGGTATAGCCAGGTATAGCCAGGTATAGCCAGCCTTGTGATATTAAAGGCTGTTTATGTTCACGGGGGACTTGCTATTAGCTTATTTTCAGGTTTAGGTTTTATTCCTCCTGATTAGCATTCTGTGCTATTTATTTAATTCCTTGCTATTCTCTCGGAGACAGTTTTTTTGTTGTTGTTGGTTTTGTTTTGGTTTTACGCTTTTCGGCCATCCAAAGGGTGTTCTTTTATTTGTTAAGTTTCCCATTTTGGCTCCAGCATTGAGCTAGGGAGATTTAGTTTGTTTCACTCGTTATTCGAGTTCATCCTATTTTCGTGGGTTGATTTTCTTTTGGCTGTTTAGCTACTAGGAATTATTTTCCTGTTTTTTCTTTCTGGAGAGTTTTTTGTTCATTCTTCCTTATTGGTCCTTACTTGCGTGAGTGACTTGTTCTGATTCCCCTACCTTCGCGTTTGATTATCCGCAACTGTAAACCATCACAGTACAAGGAAGCCATTATAGATTTCTCAGCGATAGGTTGGGGGGGTTAAACAAACTCTGACCGCCCAGTGCTCTGCTTGGTCCTCTCATGAGGAGGGCATATTTGCCCTTCAGACCAGGCAACAGGATATGTGCACTCAACAGGTGTGAACAGTTGCGTGTTCAGGGGGAATGTCTCAAAAAGCTGACACAGTGTCTCCGTGCCCTGGAAAACCGCTTTTAACACCCATAACGGCCACTACGAATATCTGGTCATACCGTTTGGGCTCACTAGCGCCCCCTCGGTGTTTCAAGCATTAGTGAATGACGTACTACGGGAGATGTTGGAGAGATTCGCGTTCGTTTACTTGGACGACGTTTTCATTTTCTCTGTCGATTTACAGACTCATATTGGTCGTGTTAAACAGGTTGTAGCGAAGTGAGCTACTTGTGCTCGTCAAAATAACCACCGGACTCCGTATTTCAGGTAACTGTGTGTTTTTATTTGTCATTTAAAACACACGCACTTCCTTCCCGTATCTTTCTCCCGTACTCTTCTGTCCCAGCCCTTTTGAAGACCTCAGGCTCACTGTTGAACAATCAAGGCAATTGGTTAATTGACAATAACAATCCTATAATCAATCGTCACCAATTGCCCGATTGCCGACAGCTGTGCCGGTTCGCTAAACCACCCGCGTTCACTCTCTCTCTTGCTAGCTGCGCCTAAAACCACGCCCCCCTACCACACAGGTGTTGAAAGCCCTGTTGGAGGCCAAATTATTTGTAAAAGCAGAGAAGTGCTCATTTCACTCTAGCACTGTTTCCTTTTTGGGATTCATAGTTTCAGAGGGCAAGGTCTGTATGGATCCTGAGAAAGTCTCTGCTGTACTAAATTGGCCCACTCCCCACTCAGTTAAGCAGGTCCAGCATTTTCTTGGGTTCGCGATAAGGCTTGTGATAAGAAGCAGTGGCTGACATGGCGTGTTTAGGAAAAGAACGTACGCTGGTCTGCACTCACCCAATCAACAGTGGAGGATGAGACAATGAGACCACACACAGAGATGACCAAATACAGGGCACATATCCACATGCACAAACACACATACACATGCTAATATACGCCTTAAAGAGATGCTCCTGTGGACATTACATGTTGTGATGGGAGCTTGGGCAGAAAACAACGCTGTGGTGAATGTGTGCAATGATAGAGATACCAACACCAACTCAGATCCAACCCAATGCTTCGTTGGGGCTTTAGTAAACCAACATTAAAGTTGGTACAAACAAAAGAAGAAAACAGAAAAATAAACCAAACTCCATTTTGGAGTCTACCTTCACTTCTTCCTCTTCGATTCCCTCCCTAGACCTGGATCCCTAAGCGATTTACCAGCATCAAACAAACACAAAAGCGCAATGGCTCTCTCAGAGTTGTTAAATCCATGGCAGTTTTTAAAAAATCCAGGCCAGGTTTTCAATACATTACATTACATTATAAACATTTAGCAGACGCTCTTATCCAGAGCAACATACATAGTGCATTTTCAAACTAGGAACAAGAACGTTTAAAAATAACCCTAAAAAGGCAAATGCGAATCTAAGTACTAGGCGCAGTCAGTATGATTGGGTTTTTTTGTTTTGTTTGTCAGACTTTCTGCTGTTCTGACCTCCACGGGGAGGTCATTCCACCACCGTGGGGCCAAGACAGACGGATGTCGAGACCGGGTGCTAGTATGAAGAGGGGCGGGGGGTACCAGTCGTCCTGAGGAGGCGGAACGCAGGGATCTGGCAGGTGTGTAGGGTCTGATTAGTTTTTGGAGGTATGGAGGGGCAGATCCTCGGACTGCCTGGAAGGCGAGCACCAATGTTTTGAATTTGATGCGAGCCATCACCGGTAGCCAGTGGAGGTCAATGAGCAGGGGGGTGACATGGGCGTGTCGGGGTAGGTTGAAGACCAGGCGCGCTGCTGCGTTCTGGATAAGCTGAAGGGGTCTAATGGCCGATGCTGGCAGGCCAGCCAGGAGAGAGTTGCAATAGTCCAGGCGGGACAGCACCATTGCTTGGACCAGGAGCTGGGTTGAGTGGGTGGTGAGGAAGGGGCGGATTCTCCTGATGTTGTACAGTCATACAGGATCAGTTTACCAGTCAGTTTATCCACAGAAACAAATCATACACAAATTCCACTGTCACCAGAAAACTAATATTTACATCAATTCTCCCTCCACACTTTTCCCCCACAGGTACTTCACACACAGGTGGGGAGTGGCAGGATTTATATAGAGAGCAGAGTACTGCTATAACCAGTAGGGCTTATATAGAGAGCACAGTACTGCTATAAACCTGTAGGTATAGGTGTGGAGTGGCAGGGCTTATATAGAGAGCAGAGTACTGGTATAAACCAGTAGGTATAGGTGTGGAGTGGCAGGGCTTATATAGAGAGCACAGTACTGCTATAAACCTGTAGGTATAGGTGTGGAATGGGAGGGCTTATATAGGGAGCAGAGTACTGGTATAAACCAGTAGGTATAGGTGTGGAGTGGCAGGGCTTATATAGAGAGCAGAGTACTGGTATAAACCAGTAGGTATAGGTGTGGAGTGGCAGTGCTTATATAAAGAGCAGAGTACTGGTATAAACCAGTAGGTATAGGTGTGGAGTGGCAGTGCTTATATAAAGAGCAGAGTACTGGTATAAACCAGTAGGTATAGGTGTGGAGTGGCAAGGCTTATATAGTACTGGTATAAACCAGTAAGTATAGGTGTGGAGTGGGAGGGCTTATATAGAGAGCAGAGTACTGGTATAAACCAGTAGGTATAGGTGTGGAGTGGCAGTGCTTATATAAAGAGCAGAGTACTGGTATAAACCAGTAGGTATAGGTGTGGAGTGGCAAGGCTTATATAGTACTGGTATAAACCAGTATGTATAGGTGTGGAGTGGGAGGGCTTATATAGAGAGCAGAGTACTGGTATAAACCAGTAGGTATAGGTGTGGAGTGGCAGGGTTTATATAGGGAGCAGAGTACTGGTATAAACCAGTAAGTATAGGTGTGGAGTGGCAGGGTTTATATAGAGAGCAGAGTACTGGTATAAACCAGTAAGTATAGGTGTGGAGTGGCAGGGCTTATATTGGGAGCAGAGTACTGGTATAAACCAGTAAGTATAGGTGTGGAGTGGCAGGGTTTATATAGAGAGCAGAGTACTGGTATAAACCAGTAAGTATAGGTGTGGAGTGGCAGGGCTTATATTGGGAGCAGGGTACTGGTATAAACCAGTAAGTATAGGTGTGGAGTGGCAGGGTTTATATAGAGAGCAGAGTACTGGTATAAATCAGGAGGTATAGGTGTGGAGTGGCAGGGTTTATATAGTACTGGTATAAACCAGTATGTATAGGTGTGGAGTGGGAGGGCTTATATAGAGAGCAGAGTACTGGTATAAACCAGTAAGTATAGGTGTGGAGTGGCAGGGTTTATATAGAGAGCAGAGTACTGGTATAAACCAGTAGGTATAGGTGTGGAGTGGGAGGGCTTATATAGGGAGCAGAGTACTGGTATAAATCAGTAAGTATAGGTGTGGAGTGGCAGGGCTTATATAGAGAGCAGAGTACTGGTATAAACCAGTAGGTGTAGGTGTGGAGTGGCAGGGTTTATATAGAGAGCAGAGTACTGGTATAAATCAGTAGGTATAGATGTGGAGTGGCAGGGTTTATATAGGGAGCAGAGTACAGGTATAAATCAGTAGGTATAGGTGTGGAGTGGCAGGGTTTATATAGGGAGCAGAGTACTGGTATAAACCAGTAGGTATAGGTGTGGAGTGGCAGGGCTTATATAAAGAGCAGAGTACTGGTATAAACCAGTAGGTATAGGTGGGGAGTGGCAGGGCTTATATAAAGAGCAGAGTACTGGTATAAACCAGTAGGTATAGGTGTGGAGTGGCAGGGCTTATATAGAGAGCAGAGTACTGGTATAAACCAGTAGGTGTAGGTGTGGAGTGGCAGGGCTTATATAGAGAGCAGAGTACTGGTATAAACCAGTAAGTATAGGTGTGGAGTGGCAGGGCTTATATAGAGAGCAGAGTACTGGTATAAATCAGTAAGTATAGGTGTGGAGTGGCAGGGCTTATATAGAGAGCAGAGTACTGGTATAAATCAGTAGGTATAGGTGTGGAGTGGCAGGGCTTATATAGAGAGCAGAGTACTGGTATAAACCTGTAGGTATAGGTGTGGAGTGGCAGGGCTTATATAGAGAGCAGAGTACTGGTATAAATCAATAGGTATAGGTGTGGAGTGGCAGGGCTTATATAGAGAGCAGAGTACTGGTATAAATCAGTAGGTATAGGTGTGGAGTGGCAGGGCTTATATAGAACAGAGTACTGGTATAAACCAGTAGGTATAGCTGTGGAGTGGCAGGGTTTATATAGGGAGCAGAGTACTGGTATAAATCAGTAGGTATAGGTGTGGAGTGGCAGGGCTTATATAGAACAGAGTACTGGTATAAACCAGTAGGTATAGGTGTGGAGTGGCAGGGCTTATATAGAACAGAGTACTGGTATAAACCAGTAGGTATAGCTGTGGAGTGGCAGGGCTTATCTAGAGAGCAGAGTACTGATATAAACAGTATCCTTACAGGTCAATTCCGTGTCTGGAAGCTTTTATGGCTCCCTCTGGTGGAGCCATTGTGCCGGTGCATATCTCTCTTCTCCCACCTGCCCCCTTCCTTCACCACAATGTGCACAGAAATCAGAAGCCAGGTCAACCCCCACGGAAACCAGTGTGTGATAAAGGCTACTTATTGCTCACAGTATATAAAGACATTTCTATAAAATTGCCTTTTGGTAATTCAGCATTCAGCTTGTACAGAGAGGTTATGTTTGAAGAGGCTGTACATATGAACATATTAATTATAGTCATAAATATCTGTTTTTATATCATACCGGTACTTTTTTTCTTGAGCGCGGTGATTTCAGGTTGCATGAGCCGTAGGAGTTCAGATCAAAAGTAAGATGAATTAATGTTATTATTAAAACTTTTGAAGGATAATTGGGTAATATACACACATACAACCACTGGAGACATAGCATTACTGGGCAAGCTGCTTTGCAGTTACTTGGATACCAGCCATTGTAAAGCTGATACTGTCACAAACTGTAAATATCAAAAATTTCCTCCATCCCACGAAAAGTGTCTAGGCCAATCAGAAACACACACGAAAACAGAATAATATAAAAAACCATGTGATGTGCACTTCTCTTCCTTGTCACACGAGATCGCTGTTGTCCATATTATGGTCGTCTGTCCGGGTACCAGTAATTCAGCAAAGAACAGGGAAGTTTACATTGCATTAGTCACCTTTACCTCATACCAGTGTTGAATCCGCAATTACTAGACCAATGAGGGAATAGTTCGGAGCGAAGGTTTAAGCGTGAGGTATTCCACTATTGCTGTGGGAAAAGGTAAAAGTTATTTAGAAATATTATTATTTTATTTACTCGTGTATCTGACTCCAATTATAATTATAATTTAGAATTTTGGTTAAACATGCGTGGAGCTCGGAGTGGTTACACTCGACTCGTCCTTAGGTACCATCATTACTTCAATATATGCTTGCCGGAATCAGCATTATTGCTGAAGCTCAGTTCGGTGGAGAACGCAGAGGTTGGGGGTCTAGCCAACACAATACATGTATTAATTTATCATAAGATAGTTGCGAGCCCAGGTCATTTAAGTGCATTTAAAGGGCTCCGAATTTGACAAGAACTGGCGTAAAACGCCCATGGGTTCTCTTCACATCAAATCACCAGAACCATGCACTACCAACCCTGAATTGGGCAGAATTTGACTGCCTTTCCCAACTTGAGAACGCCACTTCATGTACCAGGCCGCTGATCAGTCGGTCCTTGGTCAGAATTGTCCCCCTGAGTCTTCAGTCGTAATTTAGGCTGAAAAGGGTATAAGATGGATGAGAGCCACGCACGTTAAATATAAAAAGAATTGGATAACAGGCAGGGAGGTCATTAGCTTAGAATTAGCCCTGAGTGAGATGCAGGAGTTCTGACTCTGAGACTCAAGCATACACACCACAGGGCTTGGAACGCTGCAGCTCAGATCATGCAGGCAATTGAAGCTGGAAAAAGGGATTAAAAGAAAGATGCAGTTGATGTGAAACATGGTCATTTATTAATGACAAATAATCACTGGTTAAAACTGTGTGAGCAAACACGAACACATTCAATGCCTATAACTAAACACAGGATAACATGCTGCTAAGACACATAAACATGAACAAGTTCACAAACGAAGTATATCACCAAGTGATTCCGTACGGTGTGACTATGGTACCAGGAGAACTGTTAAGCAGATTCTCCTCGAATATCCCTTTGGGTTTTCCTTAAATGCAGGCTTTCCAAACTCCACAAGTCCCTTTGTTTGTCCAAATAAGGTCTGGCAGGAAGAGAAGTTTAACCACCCAGGGACCCCCCTCCAGGGAGAGAAACAGCTACCCCTCCCAATCTAGTGACAGTAATAAGACTCTTTGAACGACGGCGCGTGATCTTTTGATCTTCTCTATCATATCTAGATATCAGGTGAGGTCCCGGTGATGGCCACTCTAGGTTCCAGATATTTATATGGACAAGCGCATCCCTGATAACCTATACAATCCTCCTTCCACATTCTTTATTTCTCCCCCTCCTATACTTTCACATACCACACACTTCAATTAGTATTATCCAGGTTCACCACGTTTATCATATTATCCACAATTACTTTATACTTCCACAATTACTAATCTACATGCACATACATATGATGCAAGATACATATACAGCTTTGTTTAATATGTTCACCATTCAGTCCAGAACCTAGGCCGTAAAAGACCTGTGAGCAGGCCTTAGTTCCCGGCGTCATTAGGGATGCCGTTTCCTTCTGATGTCCAGTTGTAGGCTCAATCCCAGCTTTTTTTTTTCAACATCTGCGTATAGTATCTTCTTTATTGTTGTCTATTCTCTTTATTCCTTAATATGTTCTACATTTTATTTGGTTGCCATTTTCATACCTTAACAAACAATCACAATACACAATATGTCAAGTCAAGTTAAACTTTATTATTGTCTTTTAAGAAAAATATGCCAAAAAACAATACACAATATAAAATATTTTTAAAAGTGTAAAGCCTTATGCCTGCATGAGTGAATGAGTGTTCTTGCCTTGTGTGTATTTAGTGTTGTAACAGTCAGCCACTCCCCCATGTACTCTTATTGCATAGGCTGGTATAGTGTAGTATTGTAGGAGGTAGCTACTCCACTGCCTGTTCTTGCACTAATGTTAGCCAAACGACTCAAAAATCACATTAAATGACATTACATTACAATCAGTGAGCAGATGATCTTATCCAGAGTGATGCACAGAAGAGGAGAAGATCAATGTTAGGCTGTGACCGAATACGACCCCTGTTCCCTGTCCACTGTCCCCTGTCCACTCAGACCCCTGTCCCTATGTGCCCTGTCCACTCAGACCCCTGTCCCTATGTGCCCTGTCCACTCAGACCCCTGTCCCTATGTGCCCTGTCCACTCAGACCCCTGTCTACTATGTGCCCTGTCCCCTCACTTTGCAAGCAGTGTGCGAAATAAATCCTGCAAAACTCTTTCCAAACTAGTGAGGAAGTAGTTTGTAATATTTATTTTTATTTTTAGTTTTTTTATTGAGAATATCAGATAAAGTTCTGCAGATGAGTGCTCTTAAATTCCCTCAACAAAACCCCAGAAATGAGTTTCTTTTTAGGTGCCCCCATTTGTGAGAAAAAGTCGCCCACTCAACTGCTGGGCTCAAATATGCGCCCCCAAAAGGGTGTAGGGGTCGCATTCGGACATGGCCAGGAATACAAAGTGTGACATCATCAAGAAGGGACAGAAGGCCCAGTAATAATCTCCCGGGGTGTGTCCCAAAACTCAAAAAATGCACCCTCCTCCATTACCACATCTTCTCTTCCGCCCCCCAGAAATGGATCTTTGTTTTTGAATCTAATGTTGCTGATTACATTTTAATTACGTATTAATCATTACATATTAATTAATGTCTTGACGCAAACTGCAATGTCAGGTAAATTGTATACTGTACATGTAAATACTTGTACTCAAAACGTTCAGGCAGTTTTGCATACTTCCGGGTAGGAGAGGAGTGGTAGTGGGGGAGTGGAGGAAAGGAGGAGGGAAGTGAAGAATATTGGGACGCACTCCAGGACCGTGTCCGAATCAGCACACTTCCACACTATTGAGTAGCCTTGGTGAGTAGATGGGACAAGAAAGTCGTTGAGTAGGCGCACATTTTTCAAATTGCAGTACACTTGAAACACCCGGATGACACACTTACTTCCGGGGTTTCGCTGAGTACATTCGGGAGCACACTTTTCAAGAAGTACACGAACATTTTGGTCACACAAATATGACGTGAAGCATTGTTTTTTAAAAATGAGGAGCAGCTTCACTGACGTTTTCCTTCAAATACAACACCTGACATGCAGCACAAGGGTGGGTCACAGGGTTGCCAGATCTGGCAAGACATTAAAGCCAAATGGCGACTCAAAACTATCCCAAAATATATAGGGCTCTGATTCAGACACAGTGCACAGTATGCAGGAGACAGGGCGCAGTAGATAGGGCTCTGATTCAGACACAGCGCACAGTATGCAGGAGACAGGGCGCAGTAGATAGGGCTCTGATTCAGACACAGTGTACTGTATGCAGGAGACAGGGCGCAGTAGATAGGGCTCTGATTCGGACACAGCCCAGAACTGAAGGTAAATTAAACTATAATGGCAATCAGAGAGATGCAGACACCCGTGTGAGTGGGCAAAGCACTGAACTCTATGATATCAAACAGACGTAACCGCTTGCTTCTATTGGAGATTACAGCAAACAATATGCCGTCCAGTGCACCGCACCTCAATTTCACCTTAGGCCAAGGGGCCTCAATCTTATCCAATAAGGACTGGTGTGGGTGCAGGCTTTTGTTCCAACCAAGCAGTAACACGCCTGATTCTACTAATAAAGGTCCTTACCAAAGACTAGTGGTCGGTCAGTAGAATCTGGTGTCATTGCTTGGTTGGAATAATAGTGAATAATTGTGCTTTCCTACATCACAGTCCAGACAGACTGCATTTATTCAGTCTACAATACTCATTTTTTACTATGAAACAAACATCATAATAGATTTTTTGCTGTAATAGGTGTGGTGCATAATTTGGATTACTTCTGATTTCAGAACTGCAGGGTTATGAGACTCATAAGACAATCTTTGTACCTTGATAATGTACTGCTTTCATAAAAATGTATGATTTTTTTTTAATGATAGGGTCACTCCAGGAGAAGCCACTGAATGCAAAAAAAAAAGACATTTAGGGGATTTTTACTGCTGTTGACATCAGAAAAGGGTCAGTTTTGACCTGAGGGCAACACAAGGGTTAAATATTTTGACAAACAACAAGTTTTATCTATTTAAATTTTTCCCTCTTTAATTACAGCTGATCTTCCCTTCACTCTCTGCCTCATCCCAGATCACACAGTTTTACAGAGGATCCAACAGTATAAACCCAAAACCCAGGATAGAGGGGCTGAGTGAATGTGGTCTGGACTCTGTGCAGGAGGGTCATTGTGTCAGAGACGCTGTAGAAGGACAGAGTTCCTGCCCTGTGATCCAGGTACACTCCTATTCTGGAGGAGGAGGGATCAGGGATTTTAGTGCTCTTATTATTGTGAAAGAAATAGCCACCAGAGGGATGGCAGAACAAACACCAGGACTTGTTATTATATCCCAGAGCAGAGTCATGACCATCTCCTTTCCTGCTGATCTCTTTATATGACACAGCTATAGAAACCCCAAACCCACTCCACTCAGCCTCCCAGTAACAGCGTCCAGACAGACCCTCTCTGCACAGCACTTGCTCCCGGCACTCAAATCTCTCTGGATGATCAGGATATGACTGGATCTTTTTCACACGGGTCACCTCTCTGTTCCCCTCAGACAGACGGAGGTATTGATGCGCTGTGTTGGGGTCCAGTGTGAGCCGACAGGAATCTAAGAAGAGAAGCCCATCTTTCATATTTTACACATTTAAAGTTTATATAAATATATATATTTTTTTGTGAACAATTTTTTATTTTCATTTTAGTTTGCAAATAATAAATCCAGAATACAAATAAACAAACTGTACAGTTATACAATTCTATACCCCCCCATAAGCCTGCATAGCGGAGCGCAGACTCAAGTACAGAAAGAAAGATGAACCTGGTAAATTATAATGTCAGCACAGATCCTGAAACGAACGTAGTCCATTCTCATGGTAGAGTGTGAATACCTTTAGTACTCCAGTGAGGTAAATAAAAAAGGCCGTTTCCGGTAAGGAGCTTATGATTATGGAAAATGGGCGAGTGAGCATGCCATGTTTTTATTGAGCTTCTGAGCCTTTCAACTAGTCGCCAAATTCAATTGTGTTATTATGGGGCCAAAATGTAACCTACAAAATTTCCGTGGGACACCAGAATAAATCTAATCCTGAAGTCTGTAAGGCAGTACTATATTTTCCTCAAGTTTGCAAAGTTTATATTTTCTTGATTGTTATCCTCTCCCTCACACTTAGCTTTTTATTCTTGATTGTATCTTATTTCAGTTACTTTCCCCTTATTTTCTTCCTCCTTGCACTGAATTTTCAACCACAAAATTATGATCAGAATTATTTATACTGAATATTTCTGTGTATTGGTCTTGTAACTTTGTTCACACAGTCTGACTGTAGGACAGATATTATCATATATGACCCATATGTTTAATACCAGGATGACTGCAGCTGAATTAACAGGAATCTGAAGGAGGAGGAGATGCATGAGATCCTTAAAGTAAATCAGTTATGAATATAGAAATTTTATATTATCATATTATTATTCATATTACATCATATTCTCATGTTGCTTCATTCTTTTAATTTAGGTTTAATTACAGGCTCACATAGTAAGAAGTCCTCTCTGGTCTTGGGCTCTTCAACATGGACTGCTTTCACTGTAGAGAGAGAGATCACAAGAAAGTTGAGCTAAAGTTTATCTTATCGATCTCTAGCGACCGCTGCTGGATGATTAGGTGCCGTAAACTGCAATTCAAAGCCCCATATTAAAGGTCTTCCTCTGACCCCACTCTGTAGGAGCTTAGGTGTAGTCTGCAGTGTGAAAACAAGCAGGCTGGCCACACCATGTGTATAAATATTGATTAATTTTATTTAAAAAATAAATAAAAATACATCCCAAAAGTGATTAAAACCCTTTACATATGTGATAGAAAATGTATAAAAGTATTTCAGCAGTAATAACCTGTTAAAGAGATCTTCAATAATTCCCGTTTGCAGACGTCCTCCAGTCGCTCTTTCAGTTCAGAGACAGATTTCCTCACAGCCTCAAAAGAGACGTGTGGACTTACAGTAATTCTGGGTAAGTCTCCAGGTCCAGGAGGGAGAGACTGACAGCTCTGCAGACAGACAGACAGACAGAAAGAGAACAGTCTCAATACAGATCCGTGTGTAGATGGAGCAGATGTTTGTATAAATAAAGAACACACTTCACCATGTATGTACAATGTACATAGTGCTGACTGTCAGAGAGCCAGTGATGTTACCTGGAGGAAATGGATGTGATCCTCTGTGTGTGAAAGCTGCTCCAGCTCAGCGTCTCTCCTCCTCAGCTCAGCAATCTCCTGGTCCAGTCGCTCCAGGAGTCCTTCAGCCCGACTCACTTCAGCCTTCTCCTGATCTCTGATCAGCTGTTTCACCTCAGAGCGCTTTCTCTCAATGAAGTGGATCAGCTCAGTAAAGATCCTCTCACTGTCCTCCACTGCTGTATGTGCAGAGCGCTGTTAGGAGACACAGAGAGAGGAGGGCTGTATGAGCAGAGGGCTGTCAGGAGCACAGAGAGAGGAGGGCTGTATGTGCAGAGCGCTGTTAGGAGCACAGAGAGAGGAGGGCTGTATGTGCAGAGCACTGTTAGGAGACACAGAGAGAGGAGGGCTGTATGAGCAGAGCGCTGTTAGGAGCACAGAGAGAGGAGGGCTGTATGTGCAGAGCGCTGTTAGGAGCACAGAGAGAGGAGGGCTGTATGAGCAGAGCGCTGTTAGGAGACACAGAGAGAGGAGGGCTGTATGTGCAGAGCGCTGTTAGGAGCACAGAAAGAGGAGGGCTGTATGAGCAGAGCGCTGTTAGGAGCACAGAGAGAGGAGGGCTGTATGTGCACAGCGCTGTTAGGAGACAGAGAGAGGAGGGCTGTATGTGCAGAGTGCTGTTAGGAGACACAGAAAGAAGGGCTGTACATTTTAACAAGGCCTTTCACTCAGCTCTTACTGGGACCCCAGACAGCCTGTTCCCCACAGTGTGGTTCAGTGGGATTGAGCCCCACAGGGCTGGAAAGTGGCCCAACACTGGGCTCTTCACTGGCTGACTGGCCAGACTGAGCCCTGAAACGGCTCTTCCAGCAGCCAGCTGTTCTCTTCTCCTCTGGTCAGTACCCACCTTGAGTGACTGCACAGCCTGTCTCAGATCCTGCAGCTCCTTCTCTCTCTCCTGGATTCTCTGCTGGAATTTACTCTGTGTCGCTCCCAGCTGTTTCTGTGCATTGATTATTTTCACAGTTATATTATAGTCCACTGCATTCACATTTGTTAAATAATATCATGTTTAACATTAAACACAATAAATAAACAGTAAAACTATTTGAAATTCTGCACATCAGTGTGTAGAAGATTATTGGCCTTATATGTAAAAATAGCTTCTCCAGCCATGTTGATTTCCATTCAGGGAGTGAATAGGGGGTGAGGGGTGTGAATAGAGCTGTCACAGAGAGCGGGTTTGAGCCCCTTTCACACATGGAACCCGTAACATTTCCAGGTTAAATTACCCAGGTTAGGTCGTGCTTTTCCCCATTCACACAGATCTCCTATACAGAAAATGTCTGTGTCACGTCTGGTCCCACATGACATGTCTTTCCCGGATAGATTAGGCAAGGCAGGATGTCTACCCATAGTTGCCTACTTTTTCCAAAAGAAAGTAGCTCACGCATGCTCAAAAAGGCTGTAGAAGTCGCTAGATTATGTCAGACTTTAAACTGCATAGCCTCTGTATGGCATCATAATGTACTCATTTGCATATTAAAACGTGTGTTACATTTTCTGAAAAGATGCCTTGAATAGAATAAATATAGAATTTTTATAAATTACTGGGACTTCAAACCTGGAAATGACTTTACTGTTCATTAAGGTTTGTCAAATAAATCACATTAAACATGTGTTCCAAGAAATTGAAAATTCTACTAAAACAAGCTTTGTTTCACTACATATAGCATAAAGACTTATGTAACTTCATAACAATCCCACTGTTCCCAATTTACTCTCCTCAGCATCTCTCCCGTTATAACCAGTATCAGAGCTGCCAGTGAAGAGCTCCAGTCCTTACCTGTTTCTCAGTCCTTTCTGCTGCAGCTGAGACTGTATCATGGCCTCTGTGTTCATCCATCGCACACAGCAGACAGATACACTGCTGATCGGCACGACAGTAAACCTCCAGAAGTTTCTTATGTTGAGGGCAAATGCTCTCCTGCAGGTGTCCAGTAGCATTGATCACATTATGTGTGTTACCCGAATGGAGTTCATTGTGAAGTTTGAGGTGAGTTTCACAGTAAGAGGCCAGACACACCAGACAGGACTTGATGGCTTTGCATTTTCTCCCAGTGCAGACATCACACGCCACGTCTCCAGGTCCAGCGTAACAGTGAGCAGGAGGAGTAGCTTGGAGTCCTGTCTTCTTCAGTTTCTCCACCACTTCAGCCAGCATGGTGTTTCTGCCCAGAACAGGCCTTGGAGTGAAGGTCTGCCTGCACTGGGGACAGCTGTATACACCAGTATGATCCTCCTGATCCCAGCAGCCCTTAATGCAGCCCATACAGAAACTGTGTCCACAGGGAATAGCCACCGGATCCTTCAGTAGATCCAGACAGATTGGACAGCTGAACTGGTCCTGATCCAGAAAAAATCCACCTTCAGCCATTTTACTGCTCACACTCTAACAGAAACAGATTTAAGTTGTGTTTCTCTGAAACTTTGTGAGAGAGAAAGAGGGTGAGAGTGACTTCCTGGTTCTGCCCACAGCTGCAGGAGGTGTGGTGTTGGACTGAGGCCAGGCTGAAAAGCAAGAGTAGCAGAGTGGAGGTTTACTCATTGATTCATCATTTTTTTAAATAATTTGGTGCCCAGCGCAGGGCTGATTTACTGATAAATATCACACAAATACAATCCTGTGCGTATTGGGTGACAAGTGATTGGTCACTCACCTGAAAACGTAGCTGCAGTTGGGTAAAAGGGCATCTTTCAGGTCAGACTCCACTAACCGGTGTTCAGCCCATACAGTAGCTGTAGCAACCTAATGTTGTGCAGATATGTGCGGAAAGCAGGGGTGAGACATGAATGCACAGGATGGCATGTGTATGTGAGTGTGTGTAACAGCACCCTGCATTGTAATAAATAAATGTGTGTATCGACTTCTTTAGGGCGTATGGGTCTTTATTTCCACCACCACTGCCTGCATCAGAACAGCCATAAACAGACGCTCTCAGAATGTGCAATATCATTGTTGTATTTGCACAGACACCTGAGAAGCACTCGCCCAAATTCCCCAAAGGCGAACGCGTTACCAGTCAACTATAGCTAAGGGCAATGTTGCTTTAGCTTGTTATCACGGCAACCCGCTACAAGGCTTTCGCCTCACTGCACGTCACTGTGCTTACTAGCGAAGGCTGTGTCCCAATCAGAGCCCTACCTTCCAGAGGCGTCATGCAAGCCAAAATTCTGGTGGGGCACAATTAGAGCGGTGGGCTTGGGGGTCTTTCCCCATAAAAAGACGCAATGACGCAATTTGACATATATATACAAAGACTGGGGGGGGGATTATTTTAAAACTTCACTAAATTAGTTTTTGTAGCTCAGTAATCTCCCATTTTATATTAGAATAAATACTATATATCTATTTAGAAAATTTCATGTGAATTATTTATGCTGTTATGGTTATTGAAAATGACACTCATTTTTTTATTTTTTTATATAACCTTTATTTAACCAGGCAGGCCAATAAGAACAAATTCTTATTTGCATTGGCGGCCTGGCAAAAGACAAAAGCCTCTTGAGGGGAGGGGGGGAGGGGCTAAAAAGAAATCAGGTTACATATTAAAAACAAAGAACACACATGACAGAGGCACACATCCAAGCATTTCCAGCACAGTTAAAATATAAAAACATACAGACATCTCCACACCTCCTCCACTTACATCAGTTATAAGTTAAGAGTACAGCGTCACACATCCACATAAACCCGCACAACATTAAGCACAACAGAGAGCACACTAACAGAATACAATATGTAGATTTGGACATGGGACAGACAGTAAGCAGCCAACAAGGAGGGTTTGGAAAAACACTAGAGGGTTGAGAAACAGTTGCATGTGTCAGTGAGAATGGCCATGATAGAGACCTTAAAAGCAGATTTGGAAATAAGAGTGTCCAGTTTGAGTGACTTTTGTAAATTGTTCCAGTCATTGGCTGCAGCAGCCCTGAAAGAAGATCTACCTTGTGCAGTGTTTGTTTTTGGAATTTTTAGGAGAATATGGTGAGCGGACCGGGTGTTGTGGGCAGCAGATTTAATTTGCAGCAAGTGACACAGGTAGGGGGGGGACAGACCAAGGAGGGTTTTGTAGATGAGCATGAGCCAGTGGATATTACGACGGGTGTGCAGGGATGTCCAGTTTATAGAGGAATATAGAGTGCAGTGGTGTGTTTTGAAAGGGGCATTAGTGGCAAACCGGATAGCAGAGTGGTAGAGAACATCCAGCTTTTGGAGTGCGCCCTTGCATGCTGTCCTATATACGACATCCCCATAGTCTAACATGGGGAGGATTGTCATTTGGACAAGAGTTAATTTAGCAGAGTGAGTGAAGGTGGAACGCATTCTGTACAGAAAACCAAGTTTAGATTTTACCTTAGATTGTAACCTGTTTATGTGGTGTGAGAAGGATAGGGTGCTGTCTAGCCAGATACCTAAATATTTGTATTCAGTAACCTGGTCTAAGACAGCCCCATCAAGGGTAGTGATATCTGGGCCTGGTGGGGGTGTAGCAGAGCCCTTCCTCCCAAACCACATGACCTTGGTCTTGCTGGTGTTAAGCAGGAGGTTTAGGGAGGAGAAGGCCTGCTGGACCTTGCAGAAACTATCTTTAAGTGATGCCAGTACTATATCTGGGGAGGGGCCAACTGCATAAAGGACTGTGTCATCGGCGTAGAGGTGGATAGATGAGTCTATAACAGAACAGGCTATATTATTGATGTAAATGGAAAAAAGAGTAGGAGCTAAGATTGAGCCCTGGGGAACACCTTTAGTGACAGGGAGGGGCTGTGAGAGAAGGTCCTCAGATTTCACCCGTTGCACCCTGTCGGTGAGGTAGTTTGAGAACCACACCAGTGCGTGCCCCGAGACCCCAATGCTGCCTAACCTGGCAGCAAGGATGTTATGGTCGACGGTGTCAAAGGCCTTAGCTAAATCAATAAAGATTGCAGCACAGTGTTGTTTGGAGTCTAAAGCCAATGTAATGTCATTCAGGACTTTCAGGGTTGCAGTGATACAGCCATAACCAGAACGAAAACCAGATTGAACATTTGAAAGAACATTATGAGCATCCAGGTATCCAGTAAGTTGCTTATTAACAAGTTTCTCCAATACTTTTGATAGACACGGCAGTATAGAGATGGGCCTATAACAGTTTGGGTCAGCCTGATCTCCTCCCTTGAACAGGGGGCGCACTACCGCTGCTTTCCATGCTCGTGGGATTTCAGCTGTGTGAAAGGACAGGTTAAAAAGGTCTGCGAGGGGAGCTGCTATGATGGGGGCCGCAGTCTTAAAAAAGAAAGGGTCCAACTCATCAGACCCAGCTGGCTTTTTGGGGTCTAGCCTAAGCAGCTCATTCAAGACCTCACTCTCTGAGACAGCCTGTAAGGTGAAGCTAGGTAATGGGAGTGGGGGCCTAGGGGGGGGGGGGGGGGGAACAGGAAACAGGGTGTAGTGTAGGGGTGGGCTGCAGGGGAGGTTAACAGACTCAAAAATAAAACCGGACTTTATAAAATGCTGGTTAAAAATGTCGGCCATCCGCACCTTATCAGAGACAATGATGTTGTCCACGTTGAGTGACTGAGGCAGCTGAGTGGGGGGTTTATTTTCAAGCTCTCTCACGGTTTTCCAGAATCTTTTTGGGTCTGAACCACAGAGGGAGAATTTTTCTTTAAAATAGCTGACTTTTGTTTTTCGAACAGCTTGCAAGGCCTTATTCCTAATTTGCCTAAACGCCAGCCAGTCAGTATGGGATCTAGACAGGCGCGCCTTGCGCCAGGCAGCGTTTTTTTGTTGGAGGATCAATGTAAGCTCACGGTCAAACCAGGGGCTGAGGCGATTTTTTATTCTTATTTTTTTGACAGGAGCATGCCTGTTTACAATAGCATTGAACAGGTCATAAAACAAGGTCCACGCATCGTTTACAGAGGGGATCAGGCTGACTCTAGACCATTTCACATTGGCCAGGTCATGGAGAAAGGCTTGAGCATTGAAATTTTTTAGCATTCGTTTATGACTGATCAAAACAGGTTGTTTAACAGAACAGTTAGTTCTAACACAGGCAATAAAACAGTGGTCGCTGATATCGTTGCAGAACACACCAGACTGGTACATATGTGGGGAGTTTGTGAGGATAATATCAATTAAAGTTGCCTTTTCAGGATTTTGGGGGTCATACCTGGTAGGGCAGGATATGATTTGCTGAAGATTTAGGGAGTCAAATTGCTGTAGTACTTTGTCAGGTGGCTTGAGCATGTCCCAGTTAAGATCGCCTAGTAGAACGAGCTCTGATCTAGTAAAGGGGGCCAAGGCGCTGCTTAAGGCTTCTAGAGCACACACTGGTGCTGATGGAGGACGATAACAACCAGCCACCGACAGTGAGTAACTATTTGATAGCTTGATGTTAAGAACTAATAGATCAAACTGTTTTGGGATGGATTTTGCTAGGGCAATAGAGCACTGCAGGTGTTCTTTGGTAAAGATTGCCACCCCCCCACCCTTAGAAGATCTATCCTGCCTAAACAGATTGTAGCCTGGCAGGTGTACTTCAGGATAGGAAATGGACTTTCTTAACCATGACTCAGTGATTACTAGTACCTCAGGATTGGAACCGTTTACCCAGACTGATAACTGGTCTATTTTAGGAATTAAACTTCTTGCATTGATGTGTAAAAGACCCATATTTTTCCGGGCACAAAAATCACCAAAACAGAGATCATTTGTAATCAAACCAGTAAGGGTATTGGGGAGAGCAACATTTGCAGCAGGGCCAGGGTTGACATGTACATTTCCTGAAATAATAAGCAGTAAAACAATCAATGTGCGGCAGAGAATAGTGAGAACGCTATATTGGCGTTTTTTAATAACGTATTTTAGCGCAGATGGTAATACAATCGTGTTAAAAAACAGTCTTAAAATGTAGCATGATAATAGCGACGGCGGGAGAGTGCTGTTTGAATTTACGCCGAAAACCCTTGTAATAAAAAGGGAGTTAGCGTCTCTATGTAGGCAAGAGCAGATAAAGTTTGTTCCGCGACTGGGCGCAGCCGGTGGAGAGTGCACCTTACCTGGTACACTCTCCCGCCGGAGGTCCGTTTGCTCAATGTTCCAGAGCGAGAACGCAATAAGCAGCGCGAGCAGGCAGTTCATTTTTCGAAACACCGATTCGGTGTATGAGATGGATCAGTTCAGTTTATAGGGTATTTTGTTTGTATGTGTGTCTGTCGGTTATGGAAGGAGGGCGGAAAGGGGGAGGAAGGAAACCTGAGGCTGAGGTGAGCTGGCAGCAGGCAGGGAGGGGAGAGCTTGGAGGAGCAGGGCCGCAGGCAGGACGGCAGACCCAGGCAGCAGGCCAGGCAGCGGAGAGGATGAGCAGGGCGGCAGGCAGAGCCGCAGACAGCCGAGCGAGTCTAGGTCCAGGCTGTAGCAATCCCGTCGTAATGCGCTTTAATTTTTACGTATTCTAAATGCAGGTCCATTCGTTGATCCTTGCTTTGTGAGCATTGTAATCCAGGATGAGACAATATTCACAAACTAGACGAATTGTAGTTTGTAGTGGATAATGTTGCAGGCAGCATATGCGTGCAGGCCCGCTTTAGCTTGATTTCAGAGGGAAGTGCTTCAATAGCCGTTTGTCATTGTAAGGAACCATGTCAACTCAATATGTCTGGGTACCTGCACTCACTTCTACACTGCTGCCACTTTTCTTGAAAAAGAGCTAAATCTTGTCAGCTTCACCCAAAAATATTAAGGGGCATAAATTCACATAGAAAGACTAGATCCACAATACAAATTAATTTAGAGAAAATAGATAATAAAGCCAAAGATTGAAGGAACCTGCCAACATGGTAATATCTATATTTTCAAACATGAGCTAAACATAGCTAAATGCTAATCGCGATTAGTTTACAACTAATGGTAGATAATTTTTAGAATCTTTCTTTAGAAGTCACCAAAATCCACTATTTAAAGGGTAACAAAACACGCTGGTTTAGTTAGACCCCGCCCCCTTTTGAAATTCGAAAAATGCAGCAATCTGGGCATGATAAGGAAATAGGGGCTGAGCTCCAGGTATCAAACCACGCCCAAGCGAGCCCCAAGAAGCTTGCAGCTGCCGACTGCCGAGGCAGAGAATGGTGGAGAATGCTGCACGCATAGCCTCGTTTGGGCTTATAATGCTGCACGCATAGCCTCGTTTGGGCTTATAATGCTGCACGCATAGCCTCGTTTGGGCTTATAATGCTGCACGCATAGCCTCGTTTGGGCTTATAATGCTGCATGCATAGCCTCGTTTGGGCTTATAATGCTGCACGGATAGCCTCGTTTGGGCTTATAATGCTGCACGCATAGCCTCGTTTGGGCTTATAATGCTGCAAGCATAGCCTCGTTTGGGCTTATAATGCTGCACGCATAGTCTCGTTTGGGCTTATAATGCTGCACGCATAGTCTCGTTTGGGCTTATAATGCTGCACACATAGCCTCGTTTGGGCTTATAATGCTGCACGCATAGCCTCGTTTGGGCTTATAATGCTGCAGGCATAGCCTCGTTTGGGCTTATAATGCTGCACGCATAGCCTCGTTTGGGCTTATAATGCTGCATGCATAGCCTCGTTTGGGCTTATAATGCTGCACGCATAGCCTCGTTTGGGCTTATAATGCTGCATGCATAGCCTCGTTTGGGCTTATAATGCTGCACGCATAGCCTCGTTAGGGCTTATAATGCTGCACGCATAGCCTCGTTTGGGCTTATAATGCTGCACGCATAGCCTTGTTTGGGCTTATAATGCTGCACGCATAGCCTTGTTTGGGCTTATAATGCTGCACGCATAGCCTTGTTTGGGCTTATAATGCTGCACGCATAGCCTTGTTAGGGCTTATAATGCTGCACGCATAGCCTCGTTTGGGCTTATAATGCTGCACGCATAGCCTTGTTTGGGCTTATAATGCTGCACGCTGTAACCCACAGAATGAACAGGGTTCCATCAACTAGCAGGGCTTGTAAACACTTCCCTGGCTGCATTCCAATCCCATATTTTTACTGCTTGCATCTTTTCCTAGGTCCTTTCCTCGCTCATTAGCTCCACCCAGTGGAGGCCATAAGGAAAGGATCCAAGGATCACATACGAGGACGCAGCAGCGAGGCAACATGAATTAAGCAAATGGAACGTCCTTGCTCAGTCAAGCGTCAGCTGAAGCGACGTCAATTACTAATGACGTGTGCACAGCTGTATCACCTGTCAAAAAAAGAAGGCTAACGGATTGTTCTGTAGCCTATCGTATTTTTATCTCTGAGCTTGTTTTTGCATGCAAAATGGTATAAGCTATTGTTTTATTTGACGCTATATTGCACTGTGAAGTTATCACAATTCTTTTCAATGATTTTCTCCCGTGGAATTTGACAGATGTGAAAATGACATGGGAAATAGGGATATTGTCTCTCAATTACAGGTGTTTGTGTTTGACGTACAGTGTCCCATTAACACATCCACAACAACCGGCTATTTATTACTGTGTGAATAAAGATCACACAAAGAATAATTAAAATTGTAAGTAGGCAACGCCTATATTCCACACGCTCAATGGCCAATTCATCAATGGACTCGAATGCATGTTTGTTCGTTCAAATTGGAGCACATTACAAATGACACTTCCAGCCAATAACCGAGCTGATGCCGTTTCATTAATTCATCAATCAACAATTAAGCATGTATGATCTGATGGTATATAAGCGACAGATACTGATTTCAAAACTTAGATCGCGAACTTCAATAGGCTAGTATACTGGTCTGCTACTGTACGCAATCAACATTTCCGCAATGAACCTAGCGTTCGCCCTAAACGCATGGCACCGGCTTCAGCGGGAACGGTGGCGTTGCCAGTTCAGGGGATCGCGACTGCTTCGCTCCGTCCTGTTCCTAAGTGAGGTAAGAATCACGTATTCTCAACAGTAGTCATAAGACAGTGCTCTTGATCAAACATGGACATTGATAAGCATGAAGCACTTTTAACAGTGGGTGGAGTAGAATTCACCTGGATAAATATACAGCAAAGTTATGTCATGCACACATAGTAATTGCATGTTCTATAATACCACACATTTACCTGCATGTCGGACTACAAACTATACATTTGGCTACTGTGGTTTGGTGTTAATCAATCAACTTGTGTGAACTGTAGGCTGCATGTACACACTTCATGTTTTTCATTTCAATCTTTTTTAGGTCGACGATCCAACAGCTGGGCATTATGCCCAAGAAAATGCCACTGTGCCAGTGCTCCAGCTTTACTTTAATGGGGACCAGGACCTCATGGAGGACTACCGTCTGAGCCATGGCTCCATGGAAGCATTGATAATGCTACTGCCGCATGGGGGAGCGTTGTCTGGGCACACCACTTAAGGGTCCAGGAGGTGCCTGCTCTTCAAGGCTCTGGAGGTGGACCAAACCTTTGTACCCACGGTCATCACCGCATGTGCCATGCTCCATAACATCTGCCTGACAAAGGGGGACATCCTTGAGGTTGTCGAGGATGTTGGTGATATTGGTGTGGCTCCACCACGTCCAGTGAGGGGGGAAAAAAGCGGACATGGCCGGCGAGACCGACTGGCGGGGCAACCGTCTGCTCCAAATATGTGTCCAGTAGCACTGAATGAACATGATTATATGTAATTTGGCAATTGTTTGAAATATTATTTATACAGGAGAGCTTTTTGTTAGTGTCTCCGTTTCTTGTTATGTTTGTATATTCTCCCTTGCAGCCCCTCTTTCTGTCCAGTGTTAATCCACGTTTTATTTGTTATGTTAGTGTTAATAAAATCACTTATGGATACTAACATATCAGTTTCATACATCTTTTCTGTGCCACTTTTTCATTACCTTTATTTATTTCAAAACACACTATAAGCATACCACTTTGACACCAATGTATGTCAACCACCTGTCGGGGAAGTGAGGATTCTGTAAAATGTCTATTTTCTGAATCCAGTGTTTCCAACGGTCAATGCCCTTCCTTGTTTAAATGTTCAGCACTCTGAATACTGAACACAGGCGATATTGCGTGCTAGAACCACTCACTTATCCTGCAGTAAAAATATATTTAACATCATTTCATAATTATTAGAAATGACAATCCTCAATTCAATCGCATAATTCGTCCATAGGACAGTAACCTGGTGGAAGCAACAAGTCAAAACAAAGTCTAATTCAGACCTAAGAGTACAGTAAAATAAAAACAGTAAATTAGAATAATGACTGCAAATCATTCATTAATGAATGTAGGCTGACTACTTAGAATTTACAAAAAGGAAGACATTCACTTGAAGTTACCAGTAAAGAGCGAGAGACCGATAAGCCAGAAATAGCCTAGGTATTACCCTCCTGAAGCTTACACGATCAGCAAAATTGTTAGTATTTGTGTGTTTCTTTTCTCCCAAATAGTTTTGTGCTGCTGAAGGGGGCACTCAGATGAAAACTATATCTTAAAAGGTAAAAACACAAGTAAAAAACAAATTGACAAACACTTGTGAACTATTTACATTTTATTAAGAATTTTCTCAAACTCATTAGAGCTTTCCAGTGTGGCCTTGAATCGCTCCTCTTTTCTGGCAGCATCTTCCTTCAGGAACCGCAGAACGGCTCCCTCACCGGTCCTTCTCCTTTTGGGGGGTGTGGGACAGGCACAGCCTTTAGCCAGGCTGTGCATCCTCTTCCTCCTCCTCCACACACGCCCGGCTACAAGTGACCGCCACAAATCCAGAAAGAGATGAGCCAGTGCCATCTGAGGTCTCATCAGCCACATGTGCCAGGTTTTCTGAAACACATGAATCCATCAGGACAGGAGGATCAATAGATGGCCTCCCCCCGATGGCCTCATGCATTGCATTAAACCATGGCCATGTGGCTGCTGTGGCCTCTCCCCTGTCTGTTCCGTTTCTGTAGCAGGGCATCTGAGTGCCTACAAGGAAAGATGCAAGGGTGAAGGTGAGCTGTGAGCCTATTGCACAGGCATAATTTTGTTTCAGTATGCAATAGAAACTACAAATTCGCAAAGGAAAAACATCATAAATTGAACCTCACCTTATATTTTTGCTTGAGGTTGTCCCATTTCTTTGCAATTTGGGCGGGGCTCACCTGGCCCTGTAGGCCCATCTGCAGACGAATTTCACTGAGGAAAACAACACATGTTACCATACCATACCCAAGTGCCCTACAACAATTACTGCCATGCCATAACATGTTTATGTGTTATCCATTTACAGGGGCAGGCATGCCTCTTGCTATCACACTTACATTAGGGATATCAGAAGTTGTCATTTGCATACAATTAACTACTTCAACACAAGACATGAATCATGGTGCTGAGGAGTGATTCCGTCAACATTAATCTATGACATGTAGGAACACCAATATGGACAGTGACATGGTCCTGCAAGAACATAAAAAATGGCTTATTGCCAATGTTTCTGTGTAACATATTTTAGTTCTATGTGACATCACACATTATAGAATGTCACTAATGACTAACCCCCAAGCTTTCTTTGCTACATGCCTCTTCCCCGTAAACAGATGCTCATTCTCACACCTCAGCCGAATGAGGCTGAGGGTGCTCTCATCTGTCCCTGTAAATGACACAACAGACCTGCAAGTAAAAACCAGCTAGTAATGTCTGTGTATAGCCCTAAATCACAACGGCATGTGTCAAGGGGCTTCACAAGCCCATAATTCAGACATGACATATGTAAGTAGGCTACATGATGCAAAATAGTAGCCTATCCTAATAAGCTAGCCTAATGTGCATTTCATCAGTCAAAGACAGCAAATGCAATAACATAGACTGAAATAACATTATTTCTGTCATACAAGAGTGAGGAAACATATATTTTAAACGCAAAGCAGCTGCGTGTTCATGTTTCAGTTGTTACACTGGAAATCGAGCAGCGACTGTAGAGCCTATTTCTCAGTTAGCCTACTTGCCGGGATGCATTCAACAGTGTGAACATAGGCTAAACGTAACATAGCCTATTGCATAGCGTACAATATAAAATTGTATACAGTTTTGAAAGGACATGGGTTAATTGAAGCTTGCGTTTCCTATGCAGTAACGTTAGCTAACAAACTATATGGGACAGAAACATGTCCTAAATGTTACGCTTACACGCTGAACTACAATATTTGTTGTCTCTTTTTTCATGAATAAACTTGCCTTTCGTTTGTCAGAAAGAACGAGTGACATTATAAATGAAAGCGCTTTATAAATTACATAGAAAGGAACGATAAGCACTTACATTTGTGTACGCGAGGTCCCGCCATGTTTTCAACTGAGGCAGATGTGATTGTGGATCAAACACGTCACGCGTTCTGAGTAAAGACTTCCGCAAAGGCTGCACTCGTGTTTCCTCACTGAAGAATTCTTCGGGAGCCTACTCTTTCCCCACTCCTCGCTCCTCGGTGGAGCATTTAGCGGTTTGGAATGTCCTTAAAGATGGCGGACCTCGATCGATTTCCGGGTCAGACGAGGACCAAGTAGATAGGACGGCTAAAATATGGGATTGGAATGCAGCCATAGAAAGGGACGATAAGCACTTACATTTGTGTACCAGTGGTCCCGCCATGTTTTCAACTGCGGCAGATGTGATTGTGGATCAAACACGTCACGCGTTCTGAGTAAAGACTTCCGCAAAGGCTGCACTCGTGTTTCCTCACTGAAGAATTCTCCGGGAGCCTCCTATGTCCCTACTCCTCGCTCCTCGGTGGAGCATTTAGCGGTTTGGAATGTCCTTAAAGATGGCGGACCTCGATCGATTTCCGGGTCAGACGAGGACCAAGTAGATAGGACGGCTAAAATATGGGATTGGAATGCAGCCCCGATCTCTTCAAACATTTCTCTCTTTTCTCCTCCCCTCTAGCACCTCACTTCCTGTTCCCTGGTGGTGAGAAAATATATAACTTTTAAAGAGATAGGGAAGTGTTTACAAGCCCTGCTAGTTGATGGAACCCTGTTCATTCTGTGGGTTACATATACCCCTCCCTTCAAGGCGAGGTTCAGATGGACCGAAATACAGTTTCAGATTTTGTACATGGAAAACATCTCTGTTATTTGGCTGGTCAATAAAAACTACTCTGTAGTTAACTGGACCAAGTTTTTTCAAAACCCGTGCAGGACCTTTCCATTTTGGTGCCAGTTTAGCCATGTAGCCTGCTTCCCCCCTAGACAATGGATGGTCTCTGACCCACACCAGATCATTGCATTGAAAGGACACCTGCTGGCGCTTGAGATTATAGTAATGCCCTTGCTTTTCCTGTGCCTTCACCACATTGCGTTTAACTTGCTCCAGCAAACTCTGTTGTCTCTCAAGGAGAGAGTAGACCCTTTGGTCAGGGTCAGGTGACTTGCTGATGAGGCTTTCCAAAGGACCCTTTAATCTCCGCCCAAGGGCTATTTCTGCAGGTGTGAAACCAGTGGATTCTTGCCAGGCCGAATTGATGGAATATCGAAACTCAGGCAACCATTGATCCCAGGTGTTGTGCTTATCTTTGACAAAGGAAGCAATCATAGTTTTTAGGGTACGATTAGTACGTTCAGTCAGGTTTGTCTGAGGGTGATAGGCAGTGGTGAGTTTTTGTACTACCCCCCATTGATGACAGACTTGGTTTAGGAGATGGGAGGTGAACTGGGAGCCTCTATCTGAAACCAAGTAGGCTGGTGTACCCCATCTCGTAAAGATCTCATCTATAAGAATAGAAGCAAGCTTTGGGGTCTTTGCTTGTCGTAGTGGAAATAGCTCAACCCACTTGCTGCAGTAATCCACCACAACTAATAGGTATTGGTTTTGCCTCTTACTCTTGGTAAATGGTCCCATATAGTCAACACCTAGCATGTACCCTGGCTCCTGGATGGCAGTGGACTGTAGATGCCCAGACAGTTTGGTCATTTGAGGCTTATACTTTTGGCAGGTAATACAGTGCTTGGTGTACTCCCACACATTCTTCCTTACTTCAGGCCAATAGGCTACCTCTAAGAGTTTGCGAAGAGTTTTTAGTCTCCCTAGATGACCGCTAAGTGGACTGTCATGGAAGTACCGTAGAAACTGGTCCCTCATTTTTGATGGGATGAACAATTGCAGTTTTTGACCTCCTTGCTTTTGAGGTACTGCTCGGAAAAGGAACCCATTCTCCATCACGTAGGCAATGCGGCCTTGTTTCTGGATTCCACTTTGGATGCCTTTCATGAGAGCCTGGGTTTCAGGGTCATACTGTTGTGCTGCAGCAATGTCTGCCCAATCAACAGGAAGTGTACATTTATGGTCCTTGTCCACTTGATACACCACAAGTTGTGGTGTTAGTCCCACTGGGGCACGTGACAAAGCATCGGGCACCACATTGCATTGACATTTTCGATAGGTTACATGGAAGTCAAATTCTTGCAATCTGATTGTCCATCTCACCAACCTAGAGTTAGGCTTCGGGTGATTAAACACCCAGGCAAGTGCAGAGTGGTCAGTGATGACTTCAAAATGTCTACCTTCAAGGAACTGACGCCACTTCTCTACAGACCAAACAACAGCAAGACACTCTCGTTCAGAGACAGAATAGTTTTTTTCTGCTGGATTGAGTAGACGGGATGCATAAGCAATGACACGCTCGTTGCCATCCACCTCTTGAGTTAAAACGGCGCCAAGACCAACATCACTGGCATCAGTTTGCACTTTAAAGGGTAGCTGGAAGTTGGGTGCTAGCAGGACCGGTGCATTCGCGAGATCCCTCTTAAGACCCTCGAAAGCCTCCTGGCACTCTGTTGTCCAAACCCAGGGAGTATTCTTTCTCTTCAGTGCATTAAGTGGAGCAGAGCGTTCAGCAAATTGTGTTATGAAACGATGATACCACCCTGTCATTCCCAAGAATCGTTGAACATCTTTAACTGTTTGTGGTGTAGGAAAGGATATAACAGCTTCAACCTTCTTGCTTTCTGTCACTATGCCTTCCGAGGAGACAATGTGCCCCAGAAATGACACTGATGGATGGAGGAGGTTGCATTTTTTTAGGTTCACGGTTAGCCCAGCTTTGTGTAGTCGGGCGAACACAGCTCTGAGATGCTCCAAGTGTTGTTGTTCTGATTGAGAGTACACTACAATGTCATCAATATATACAAAGCAGAATTTCCCCTTAATGTCACTCAAAACAATCTCCATGAGCCATTGAAACTCAAGAGGTGGATGGCAACGAGCGTGAAAAGAGAGAAATGTTTGGTGGAAGAGGGGAGAGGAGAGAGAAGCATGGTTTTGGCTAAGTCTAGTTAGAGCATTTGGATCATTTTAAAATAAGAAGAAATGATTATTTGCGGTTTTTTTTTCTAAATCAAGGCTCTTATAGTTCAGGCAATCTCTGTTTGCTTTGCTGGACTGCTTGAAATTTAGAACAAAGAAAAAACAAAGAAAAGACAAAGGCCCAATGGATTACAAGGAACTTTTGTTTTTTCTCTTTATTTCATGGATTACTGGAGGTGATTGATTGAAATGATTGACTTCCATACAACAGAGTGGTAAGATCTATCCTTTTTTCTTTGGGTCGCCAATATTTTGGATTGCTTCATCTTTTTGGGTTTTTTTGTGAACTTTATCAGCTGTGGACTGGGATCTGGGACCTTTAATAGAACAGACAGAGACTTTGTTGGCCTTTAACAGCTATCTACTGTTTCTCTGAGCTGCATATATAAAATACAACTATCTTTTTTCTTGCATGACTGACGTCCCTTCTGATTATTATTATTAATTTCATTAACGGCCTTGGTCATTGTACAAAGCAACCGTTATAACGCAGAGCCTTGTTTGGGCTTATAATGCTGCACGCATAGCCTCGTTTGGGCTTATAATGCTGCACGCATAGCCTCGTTTGGGCTTATAATGCTGCACGCATAGCCTCGTTTGGGCTTATAATGCTGCACGCATAGCCTCGTTTGGCCTTATAATGCTGCACGCATAGCCTTGTTTGGGCTTATAATGCTGCACGCATAGACTCATTTGGGCTTATAATGCTGCACGCATAGCCTTGTTTGGGCTTATAATGCTGCACGCATAGCCTCGTTTGGGTTTATAATGCTGCACGCATAGCCTCGTTTGGGCTTATAATGCTGCACGCATAGCCTCGTTTGGGCTTATAATGCTGCTCGCATAGCCTCGTTTTGGCTTATAATGATGCGGCCAGTAAACACCAAATCACATGTTGTACAATAGTTACCATTTATTTTTATAAACTATTTATATATATATTTAAAAATAAAGTAGCTAGCTACTTGCTAAGCTAGACTGAAAAACGAACTATCAAAAAACAAAGTACTATCAAGCTAACTAGAAAAAATATACCAAAAATAGGTTACTATAACTTGATAGAATATTCAAAAAAGCTAAACTGTAAGCTAGCTATATATAATGTTCACTCGCTCGCTCCCTCCCTCTCTCCTATCTCCTCCCCCCGTCCACGGCATGCAGATCAAGCTGAGATTCGCTTTTATAGCTGACGTAGCCCGCCCTCGCTCCAAAACTTCCGGGCGTAGCTGTACAGATTTCCATTTCGTCACAGAGTACCGAATACATTAGGGAAGATCTTTCTGGCCAATCACAGATTGAACGTGCAGTACCTAACGTTTTACCACCAGAGACACTTTTGAGCCAGATTTTTAAAGTGTATGCTTTTTTGCACTGACTGCAGTAATTTGTCAAGATTTGGATCAGGATCAATGAGTAATACTTAGAAAAACCCAAATGTATCAGTTATCATCTAAAATAAGTGGTTTGTAGTGCTTTGTTACCCTTTAAAAGGCATTTTTTTAATTAAGTGTGTAGAACTAATTGCATTTCATTTTCACACGTTTGAAAAAGGGATTGATGCTTTTAAATGTAGCTTCTGACAGTTCTGAGTGATAATTAGAATATGATTGTGACATCCGCCGTTTCCCTCCAGTCCACCTTCCTTTCCTTCTCCCTGTTTTCCCCATTCCTCTTGTTTCATGTCATGTTTTTCTGTTTATCTTGTTCGTCTAGTTTCATGTTGTGCATGCTGGGTGTGGCTTCCCCCATTTGATCCTCATTTGTTCCTCATTATTACTCAGCCTATCACTCGCCCCCTCTGCTCGCATTCCGTACCTTATTACCTTGTTAGCTCTCACGTACATTCCTCACGCCCTTTCCATCTCCCTCATTTCCTTTCCACCTGTTTCTCCCTCGATTTAAGTTTCTCTTTTTGTTTGTCTCGTCGCCAATTCGTTCCGTCTGTTATGCTTTGTGCTTGACGTGTTTGGCCTCTGTTGTGCTGTGTGCATTTAACCGGTTTGTTCATCTTGTTTCTAGTTTCGCTCGTCCAGCCTGCTCCCTGTTCCTGTTTTCTCCTGCCCCGTCATCAGCCCTGCCAGCCTTTATTCGCTAACCCTGTATCCAGTCTTGTTTATGTTTGTGTGTGTGTGTGTGTGTGTGTGTGTGTGTGTGTGTGTATGCGTGCGTTTGTCTATCTGTCTGTCTATGTGTGTGTTTGTCTGTCTGTGTGTCTGTGTGTGTGTGTGTGTGTGTGTGTGTGTGTGAGTGTGTGTGTGTGAGATTATTCATCTGCTTTTCATTTTTTAAATTCAAAGGACTGTTTTTCAGGGAATATTATCATTCATTTTCTCTTCATATTTGTGTGAACATATTCATCCATCTTAGAGCATGCCACTGCTAGTAAGGCCTTTATTTCATAAAATAATGTAACTGAACGACTGTACAGTTTGAGTTAAATTGAGTCAATCACTCATAAACCATTGTTAAATTCAATCAGGTTTTAAACCCAAACCTTAATCATTCTACAGTGAATATCTGCGCAATACAGAAATAAAGCAACATTACAGCCAGTGGTTTCTAACTATAACAATGCCTGCTACTGCTTTTAACATTGTGATCTACAAAGATTGAAAAATGAAGGTTTATGAAAGAATATTGGATTTTGGCATTTCATTTTATCATTAATTAAATCTTATCATTATATTTCAGTTAAATCATAAATCTTGAATTTTTCTGTTTTACTGTTTTGAATTTACCTTTTTTATTTTCTCTCCCTCACCCCAGATCTCCTCTCCATAAATATCTCACCACACCCTCTGTAACCCCTCTTACCCACACAAACACACACTCTGTAACCCCTCTTACCCACACTAACACACCCTCTGTAACCCCTCTTACCCACACAAACACACACTCTGTAACCCCTCTTACCCACACAAACACAGACAGACTGTGGTCTCACACTCTCCTATAGCTACATACAAAACCTATTTACATATACAACACTGAGCCCCCAGTGAAATAACAATAATCACATACAATATAAACATGTGTCTACATTCCATCTCCCCTCCACCTGTGTATCCCTGCAGACAGGAGTGATTTTATACAGGTGTGTAAAGACCATGGGGGGCATCTTCATCAGACTTCCCTCTCTCTCATCCCAGATCACACAGTTTTACAGAGGATCCAGTATAAACCCAAAACCCAGGATAGAGGGGCTGAGTGAATGTGGTCTGGACTCTGTGCAGGAGGGTCATTGTGTCAGAGACGCTGTAAAAGGACAGAGTTCCTGCCCTGTGATCCAGGTACACTCCTCTTCTGGAGGAGGAGGGAGCAGGGATTTCAGTGCGCTCATTATTGTGCCAGAAAAGGTCACCAAAGGGAAAGCAGCGCAAACTCCAGGACTTGTCATTACATCCCAGAACAGAGTCAATACCCGCTCCTTTCCTGCTGATCTCTTTATATGACACTGCTATAGAAACATCAACCCCACTCCACTCAGCCTCCCAGTAACAGCGTCCAGACAGACCCTCTCTGCACAGCACTTGCTCCCAGTGCTTAAATCTCTCTGGATGATCAGGATATGACTGGATCTCTTTCAGACAGGTCACCTCTCCGTTCCCCTCAGACAGACGGAGTTCTTGATGCGCTGTGTTGGGGTCCAGTGTGAGCCGACATAAATCTAAGAAGAGAAGAGAAGAGAGCCCATCTTTCATATTTTACACATTTAAAGTTTATATATATATATATATATAGTTTTGTGAACAACTTTTTATTTTCATTTTAGTTTGCATATAATAAATCCAGAATACAAATAAACAAACACCCCCCCCCCCCCCCCCCATAAGCCTGCATAGCGGAATGCAGAGGCAAGTACAGAAAGAAAGATGAACCTGGTAAATTATAATGTAAGCACAGATCCTGAAACGAACGTAGTCCATTCTCATGGTAGAGAGTGAATACCTTTAGTACTCCAGTGAGGTAAATAAAAAAGGCCGTTTCCGGTAAGGAGCTTATGATTATGGAAAATGGGTGAGTGAGCATGCCATGTTTTTTTTGAGCTTCTGAGCCTTTCAACTAGTCGCCAAATTCCAATCAATTGTGTTATTATGGGGCCAAAATGTAACCTACAAAATTTCTGTGGGACACCAGTATAAATCTAATCCTGAAGTCTGTAAGGCAGTACTATATTTTCCTCAAGTTTGCAAAGTTAATATTTTCTTGATTGTTATCCTCTCCCTCACACTTAGCTTTGTATTCTTGATTGTATCTTATTTCAGTTACTTTCCCCTTATTTTCTTCCTCCATGCACTGGATTTTCAACCACAAAACTATGATCACAATTATTTATACTGAATATTACTGTGTATTGGTCTTGTATCTTTCTTCACACAGTCTGACTGTAGGACAGATATTATCATATATGACCCATATGTTTAATACCAGGATGACTGCAGCTGAATTAACAGGGATCTGAAGGAGGAGGAGATGCATGAGGTCCTTAAAGTAAATCAGTTATGAAAATAAATAAATGTATATTATCATATTTTTCTTCATATTACATCATATTCTCATGTTGCTTCATTCTTTTAATTTAGGTTTAATTACAGACTCACAGAGTAAGAAGTCCTCTCTGGTCTTGGGCTCGTGAACATTGACTGCTTTCACTGTAGAGAGAGAGATCACAAGAAAGTTGAGCTAAAGTTTATCTTATCGATCTCTAGCGACCGCTGCTGGATGATTAGGTGCCGTAAACTGCATGTCAAAGCCCCATATTAAAGGTCTTCCTCTGACCCCACTCTGTAGGAGCTTAGCTGTAGTGTGCAGTGTGAAAACAAGCAAGATGACCATACCATGTGTATAAATATTGATTAATTAGATTTTAAAAAAAATGAAAAATACATCCCAAAAGTGATTAAAACACTTTACATATGTGATAGACAATTTATAAAAGTATTTCAGCAGTAATAACCTGTTAAAGAGATCTTCAATAATTCCCCTTTGCAGACGTCCTCCAGTCGCTCTTTCAGCTCAGAGACAGATTTCCTCACAGCCTCAAAAGAGACGTGTGGACTGATAGTGATGCTGAATAAGTCTCCAGGTCCAGGAGGGAGAGACTGACAGCTCTGCAGACAGACAGACAGAAAGAGAACAGTCTCAATACAGATTTGTGTGTAGATGGAGCAGATGTTTGTATAAATAAAGAACACACTTCACCATGTATGTACAATGTACATAGTGCTGACTGTCAGAGAGCCAGTGATGTTACCTGGAGGAAATGGATGTGATCCTCTGTGTGTGAAAGCTGCTCCAGCTCAGCGTCTCTCCTCCTCAGCTCAGCAATCTCCTGCTCCAGTCGCTCCAGGAGTCCTTCAGCCCGACTCACTTCAGCCTTCTCCTGATCTCTGATCAGCTCTTTCAGCTCAGAGCGCCTTCTCTCAAGGAAGCGGATCAGCTCAGTAAAGATCCTCTCGCTGTCCTCCACTGCTGTCTGTGCAGAGCGCTGTTAGGAGATACAGAGAGAGGAGGGCTGTATGTGCAGAGCGCTGTTAGGAGCACAGAGAGAGGAGGGCTGTACATTTTAATTCAACTCTTACTGGGACCCCAGATAGCCTGTTCCACACAGTGTGGCTCAGTGGGATTGAGCCCCACAGGGCTGGACAGTGGCCCAACACTGGGCTCCTCACTGGCTGACTGGGGGTGAGCCCTGACTGAGCCCTGAAATGGCTCTTCCAGCAGTCAGCTGTTGTCTTCTCCTCTGGTCAGTACCCACCTTGAGTGACTGCACAGCCTGTCTCAGATCCTGCAGCTCCTTCTCTCTCTCCTGGATTATCTGCTGGAATTTACTCTGTGTTGCTCCCAGCTGTTTCTGTGGATAGATTATTTTCACAGTTATATTATAGTCCACTGCGTTCACATTTGTTAAATAATATCTTGTTTAACATTAAACACAATAAATAAACAGTAAAACTATTTGAAATTCTGCACGTCAGTGTGTAGAAGATTATTGGCCTTATATGTAAAGCTTCTAAACTGTGAACTAGCTGCTCCAGCCGTGTTGATCCCATTCAGGGAGTGAATAGGGGGGTGAGGGGTGTGAACAGAGCTGTCACAGAGAGCTGGTTTGAGCCCCTTTCACACATGGAACCCGTAACATTTCCAGGTTAAATTACCCAGGTTAGGTCGTGCTTTTCCCCATTCACACAGATCTTCTATACAGAAAATGTCTGTGTCACGTCTGGTCCCACATGACATATGACGTCTTTCCTGGATAGATTAGGCAAGGCAGGATGTCTACCCATAGTTGCCTACTTTTTCCAAAAGAAAGTAGCTCACGCATGCTCAAAAAGGCTGTAGAAGTCGCTAGATTATGTCAGACTTTAAACTGCATAGCCTCTGTATGGCATCATAATGTACTCATTTGCATATTAAAACGTGTGTTACATTTTCTGAAAAGATGCCTTGAATAGAATAAATATAGAATTTTTATAAAGTACTGGGACTTCAAACCTGGAAATTACTTTACTTTTCATTAAAGTTTGTCAAATAAATCACATTAAACATGTGTTCCAAGAAATTGAAAATTCTACTAAAACAAGCTTTGTTTCACTACATATAGCATAAAGACTTATGTAACTTCATAACAATCCCACTGTTCCCAATTTACTCTCCTCAGTTTCTCTCCCATTATAACCAGTATCAGAGCTGCCAGTGAAGAGTTCCAGTCCTTACCTGTTTCTCAGTCCTTTCTGCTGCAGCTGAGACTGTATCATGGCCTCTGTGTTCATCCATTGTACATAGAAAACAGATACACTGCTGATCGGCACGACAGTAAAGCTCCAGAGGTTTCTTATGTTGAGGGCAAATGTTCTCCTGCAGGTGTCCAGTAGCATTGATCACATTATGTGTGTTTCCTGAATGGAGTTCATTGTGAAGTTTGAGGTGAGTTTCACAGTAAGAGGCCAGACACACCAGACAGGACTTGATGGCTTTGTGTTTTCTCCCAGTGCAGACATCACACGCCACGTCTCCAGGTCCAGCGTAACAGTGAGCAGGAGGAGCAGCTTGGAGTCCTGTCTCCTTCAGTTTCTCCACCACTTCAGCCAGCATGGTGTTTCTGCCCAGAACAGGCCTTGGAGTGAAGGTTTGTCTGCACTGGGGACAGCTGTAGACACCAGTAAGATCATCCTGATCCCAGTAGCCCTTAATACAGCCCATACAGAAACTGTGTCCACAGGGAATAGCCACCGGATCCTTCAGTAGATCCAGACAGATCGGACAGCTGAACTGCTCCTGATCCAGAAAAAATCCACATTCAGCCATTTTACTGCTCACACTCTAACAGAGACAGAGTTAAGTTGTGTTTCTCAGAAACTGCGTGAGAGAGAAAGAGGGTGAGAGTGACTTCCTGGTTCTGCCCACAGCTGCAGGAGGTGTGGTGTTGGTGAGGCCAGGCTGAAAAGCAAGAGTAGCAGAGTGGAGGTTTACTCATTGATTCATCATTTTTTAAAATAATTTGGTGCCCAGCGCAGGGCTGATTTACTGATAAATATCACACAAATACAATCCTGTGCGTATTGGGTGACAAGTGATTGGTCACTCACCTGAAAACGTAGCTGCGGTTGGGGTAAAAGGGCATCTTTCAGGTCAAACTCCACTAAACGGTGTTCAGCACATACAGTAGCTGTAGCAACCTAATGTTGTGCAGATATGTGCGGAAAGCAGGGGTGAGACATGAATGCACAGGATGGCATGTGTATGTGAGTGTGTGTAACAGCACCCTGCATTGTGTTTAAAATAAATGTGTGTGTCGACTTCTTTAGGGCGTATGGGTCTTTATTTCCACCACCACTGCCTGCATCAGAACAGCCATGAACAGACGCTCTCAGAATGTGCAATATCATTGTTGTATTTGCACAGACACCTGAGAAGCACTCGCCCAAATTCCCCAAAGGCAAACGCGTTACCAGTCAACTATAGCTAAGGGCAATGTTGCTTTAGCTTGTTATCACGGCAACCTGCTACAAGGCCTTCGCCTCACTGCACGTCACTGTGCTTACTAGCGAAGGCTGTGTCCCAATCAGAGCCCTACCTTCCAGAGGCGTCATGCAAGCCAAAATTCTGGTGGGGCACAATTAGAGCGGAGGGCTTGGGGGTCTTGTCAGCTTCACCCAAAAATTTTAAGGGGCATAAATTCACATAGAAAGACTATCCACAATGCAAATTAATATAGAGAACATTGATAATAAAGCCAAAGATTAAAGGAACCTGCCAACATGGTAATAGCTATATTTTCAAACATGAGCTAAACATAGCTAAATGCTAATCGCGATTAGTTTACAACTAATGATATATAATTTTTTGAATCTTTCTTTAGAAGTCACCAAAATCCACTATTTAAAGGGTAACAAAACACGCTGGTTTAGTTAGACCCCGCCCCCTTTTGAAATTCGAAAAATGCAGCAATCTGGGCATGATAAGGAAATAGGGGCTGAGCTCCAGGTATCAAACCACGCCAAAGCGAGCCCCAAGAAGCTTGCAGCTGCCGACTGTGCCGAGGCAGAGAATGGTGGAGAATGCTGCACGCATAGCCTCGTTTGGGCTTATAATGCTGCACGCATAGCCTCGTTTGGGCTTATAATGCTGCACGCATAGCCTCGTTTGGGCTTATAATGCTGCACGCATAGCCTCGTTTGGGCTTATAATGCGGCACGCATAGCCTCGTTTGGGCTTATAATGCGGCACGCATAGCCTCGTTTGGGCTTATAATGCTGCACGCATAGCCTCGTTTGGGCTTATAATGCTGCACGCATAGCCTCGTTTGGGCTTATAATGCTGCACGCATAGCCTCGTTTGGGCTTATAATGCGGCACGCATAGCCTCGTTTGGGCTTATAATGCTGCACGCATAGCCTCGTTTGGGCTTATAATGCTGCACGCATAGCCTCGTTTGGGCTTATAATGCTGCACGCATAGCCTCGTTTGGGATTATAATGCTGCACGCATAGCCTCGTTTGGGCTTATAATGCTGCACGCATAGCCTCGTTCGGGCTTATAATGCTGCACGCATAGCCTCGTTTGGGCTTATAATGCTGCACGCATAGCCTCGTTTGGGCTTATAATGCTGCACGCATAGCCTCGTTTGGGCTTATAATGCTGCACGCATAGCCTCGTTTGGGCTTATAATGCTGCACGCATAGCCTCGTTTGGGCTTATAATGCTGCACGCATAGCCTCGTTTGGGCTTATAATGCGGCACGCATAGCCTCGTTTGGGCTTATAATGCTGCACGCATAGCCTCGTTTGGGCTTATAATGCTGCACGCATAGCCTCGTTTGGGCTTATAATGCTGCACGCATAGCCTCGTTTGGGATTATAATGCTGCACGCATAGCCTCGTTTGGGCTTATAATGCTGCACGCATAGCCTCGTTCGGGCTTATAATGCTGCACGCATAGCCTCATTTGGGCTTATAATGCTGCACGCATAGCCTCGTTTGGGCTTATAATGCTGCACGCATAGCCTCGTTTGGGCTTATAATGCTGCACGCATAGCCTCGTTTGGGCTTATAATGCTGCACGCATAGCCTCGTTTGGGCTTATAATGCTGCACGCATAGCCTCGTTTGGGCTTATAATGCTGCACGCATAGCCTCATTTGGGCTTATAATGCTGCACGCATAGCCTCGTTTGGGCTTATAATGCTGCACGCATAGTCTCGTTTGGGTTTATAATGCTGCACGCATAGCCTCGTTTGGGCTTATAATGCTGCACGCATAGCCTCGTTTGGGCTTATAATGCTGCACGCATAGTCTCGTTTGGGCTTATAATGCTGCACGCATAGTCTCGTTTGGGCTTATAATGCTGCACGCATAGCCTCGTTTGGGCTTATAATGCTGCACGCATAGCCTCGTTTGGGCTTATAATGCTGCACGCATAGTCTCGTTTGGGCTTATAATGCTGCACGCATAGCCTCGTTTGGGATTATAATGCTGCACGCATAGCCTCGTTTGGGCTTATAATGCTGCACGCATAGCCTCGTTCGGGCTTATAATGCTGCACGCATAGTCTCGTTTGGGCTTATAATGCTGCACGCATAGCCTCGTTTGGGCTTATAATGCTGCACGCATAGCCTCGTTTGGGCTTATAATGCTGCACGCATAGTCTCGTTTGGGCTTATAATGCTGCACGCATAGCCTCGTTTGGGCTTATAATGCTGCACGCATAGCCTCGTTTGGGCTTATAATGCTGCACGCATAGCCTCGTTTGGGCTTATAATGCTGCATGCATAGCCTCGTTTGGGCTTATAATGCTGCACGCATAGACTCGTTTGGGCTTATAATGCTGCACGCATAGCCTCGTTTGGGCTTATAATGCTGCACGCATAGCCTCGTTTGGGCTTATAATGCTGCACGCATAGTCTCGTTTGGGCTTATAATGCTGCACGCATAGCCTCGTTTGGGCTTATAATGCTGCACGCATAGCCTCGTTTGGGCTTATAACGATGCGGCCAGTAAACACCAAATCACACGCTGTACAATAGTTACCCATGCCATTTATTTTTTATTAAATATTTATATATATTTTTTAAAATAAAGTAGCTAGCTATTTGCTAAGCTAGACTGAAAAACAAAGTACTATCAAGAAAATATACCAAAAATAGGTTACTATAACTTGCTAGAAGATTCAAAAAAGCTAAACTGTAAGCTAGCTATATAATGTTCACTCGCTCGCTCCCGCCCTCTCAGATCAAGCTGAGATTCGCTTTTATAGCTGGCGTAGCCCGCCCTCGCTCCAAAACTTCCGGGCATAGCTGTACAGATTTCTATTTCGTGACCGAGTACCGAATACGTTAGGAAAGATCTTTCTGGCCAATCACAGATTGAACGTGCAGTACCTTTAGAAGAACTTTTACCACCAGAGACACTTTTGAGCCAGATTCTTAAAGTTTATGCTTTTTTGCGCCGACTGCAGTAATTTGTCAAGATTTGGATCAGGATCAATGAGTAATATTTAGAAAAACCCAAATGTATCAGTTATCATCTAAAATAAGTGGTTTGTAGTGCTTTGTTACCCTTTAAAATGCATTTTTTAACCCCCTGCCCCCCCCGCTTACTTGCCATACTGTTGAAATGACGCCACTGTACGAGCCATAGCCAACTATCTTGCAAAGCAAACTATGCCTATATTTCTCAAATGCAATTAAGTGTGTATAACTAATTGCATATCATTTTCACACGTTTGAAAAAGGGATTGATGCTCTTAAATGTAGCTTCTTACAGTTCTGAGTGATAATTAGAATATGATTGTGACATCCGCCATTTCCCTCCAGTCCACCTTTCTTTCGTTCTCCCTGTTTTCCCCATTCCTCTTGTTCCATGTCATGTTTTTCTGTTTATCTTGTTCGTCTAGTTCCATGTTGTGCAGGCTGGGTGTGGCTTCCCCCATTTGTTCCTCATTTGTTCCTCATTATTACTCAGCCTATCACTCGCCCCGCCTCTGCTCGCATTCCGTACCTTATTACCTCGTTAGCTCTCACGTACATTCCTCACGCCCTTTCCATCTCCCTCATTTCCTTTCCACCTGTTTCTCCCTCTATTTAAGTTTCTCTTTTTGTTTGTCTCGTCGCCAATTCGTTCCGTCTGTTATGCTTTGTGCTTGACGTGTTTGGCCTCTGTTGTGCTGTGTGCATTTAACCGGTTTGTTCGTCTTGTTTCTAGTTTCGCTCGTCCAGCCTGCTCCCTGTTCCTGTTTGCTCCTGCCCCGTCATCAGTCCTGCCAGCCTTTATTCGCCAACCCTGTATCCAGTCCGTCACCTAGCTTTCCTTTCTGTTTGCTTGCTAGCTTAAATAAATATTCACTCCTCACAGAGTTTTGACTCCGGAGTCTGACTCCGAGTCCTGCATTTGGGTCCATACCAGTGTCCGCACCACAACAATAAAGTTACTTTTATTTTCTGTTAAATTCACAAGACTAAATGTGGCCTTTGAAATACACATTGCAAACATAATAAATTTCAATAGTTAAAAGCAGTCATGTTAACTGCCGGGAATTAAATTTGTTACGGTTGGACTCGACTGTGAAACTTGTGTGAGTTTGTCTGGTCTGGACAGAGCATTTGACTGAGCGGAAGATACAAATAAGATGGGACCGGAAAATTACAGAAACAGGAGAAACAGTCACCGAATAAAGCGGGAAAAAGTAGTGCATTGTTTGCAATGTTTTAGTAGCTTTTTAATAGATTAGCGGAGTCGCATGAGACGAGAATGGGAATCATATGTCGGAAAGAGAAAGAAAACGTTTAGAAAGGGGAGCTAGTGGAGAGGAAGGGGAATATGGAAAGGAGAACAAACTAGATTAACCAGTCCTAAATAAAGTGTAGGAGTAGTTGCTTCGATGTGGTATCAATTGCTGGAAATGGTATAGAAAAGATGGTAACATGGTGGTGTCGTGTTAGGTGGTAAATAAAAGGTTGAAATGGTATGAGGTGGTAATGCGGTATAAAGAGATCTAAAGAAGGTGAAAGTGTTAAAATATGGTGATGTATTTTGTGATAGTAGTCTAAAAGAACCTGGAAGTGATACAAAGAAGTAATGAAAGCACACAAAGGTAATGTCAGATCATCTGGTGACAGCTTCCACATTCTATTGCATCAGTTTTCAAAATGTGCCCCTTGACTCCCATTAATAGTTTCTGCGATAAAAGGTAAATGATCTGAAAAAGTGTATGAAGGTAAAAAGTAATAGCAACCTGGAGGGTGTATAAAGGTATAGTATGAGATATGAATGGTGTTGATGGTGTGAATGGTGTAGGAGGAGATAGGTGGCAAGAAAGTGGTGGAATAAGAAGAATTTTGGAGAGTAATAGAAAGTATGGTCTCACAACTACACAAGAAACCAAAAGACGGCTCCGTCACATACAGCCCTCCTCTCTCTGTGCTCCTAACAGTGCTCTGCACATACAGCCCTCCTCTCTCTGTGCTCCTAACAGCGCTCTGCACATACAGCCCTCCTCTCTCTGTCTCCTAACAGCGCTCTGTCACATACAGCCCTCCTCTCTCTGTGCTCCTAACAGCGCTCTGCACATACAGCCCTCCTCTCTCTGTCTCCTAACAGCGCTCTGTCACATACAGCCCTCCTCTCTCTGTGCTCCTAACAGCGCTCTGCACATACAGCCCTCCTCTCTCTGTGTCTCCTAACAGCGCTCTGCACATACAGCCCTCCTCTCTCTGTGTCTCCTAACAGCGCTCTGCACATACAGCCCTCCTCTCTCTGTGCTCCTAACAGCGCTCTGCACATACAGCCCTCCTCTCTCTGTGTCTCCTAACAGCGCTCTGTCACATACAGCCCTCCTCTCTCTGTGCTCCTAACAGCGCTCTGCACATACAGCCCTCCTCTCTCTGTGTCTCCTAACAGCGCTCTGCACATACAGCCCTCCTCTCTCTGTGTCTCCTAACAGCGCTCTGCACATACAGCCCTCCTCTCTCTGTGCTCCTAACAGCGCTCTGCACATACAGCCCTCCTCTCTCTGTGTCTCCTAACAGCGCTCTGTCACATACAACCCTCCTCTCTCTGTGCTCCTAACAGTGCTCTGCACATACAGCCCTCCTCTCTCTGTGCTCCTAACAGCGCTCTGCACATACAGCCCTCCTCTCTCTGTGCTCCTAACAGCGCTCTGCACATACAGCCCTCCTCTCTCTCTGTCTCCTAACAGCGCTCTGCACATACAGCCCTCCTCTCTCTCTGTCTCCTAACAGCGCTCTGCACATACAGCCCTCCTCTCTCTCTGTCTCCTAACAGCGCTCTGCACATACAGCCCTCCTCTCTATGTGCTCCTAACAGCGCTCTGCACATACAGCCCTCCTCTCTCTGTGTCTCCTAACAGCGCTCTGTCACATACAGCCCTCCTCTCTCTGTCTCCTAACAGCGCTCTGCACATACAGCCCTCCTCTCTCTGTGTTTCCTAACAGCGCTCTGCACATACAGCCCTCCTCTCTCTGTGCTCCTAACAGCGCTCTGCACATACAGCCCTCCTCTCTCTGTGTTGCTAACAGCGCTCTGCACAGACAGCCCTCCTCTCTCTGTCTCCTAACAGCGCTCTGCACATACAGCCCTCCTCTTTCTGTGTCTCCTAACAGCGCTCTGCACATACAGCCCTCCTCTCTCTGTGCTCCTAACAGCGCTCTGCACATACAGCCCTCCTCTCTCTGTGCTCCTAACAGCGCTCTGCACAGACAGCCCTCCTCTCTCTGTGCTCCTAACAGCGCTCTGCACATACAGCCCTCCTCTCTCTGTGCTCCTAACAGTGCTCTGCACATACAGCCCTCCTCTTTCTGTGTCTCCTAACAGCGCTCTGTCACATACAGCCCTCCTCTCTCAGTGATCGCTGATCCTGTGCAGTAAAGCAGTTTGCACTGCTGTAAAACACCAGCAGAGATTTGTGAGATGGGTGGAGAGATGCAGCATTCCTGGGGAGTGGAATCTCTTCTCATTATTCCCTTTGATTGAGATGAAAGCACATTTAGGTCTTCCTCATGCTTTCACATGACTGACTGATGCTTCTTTACATAAATATGTCATCCTGCTACTTCTAGTGACTAATCAGCCTTTCACTAGTGACATCACTGGGAGAAACATTGGTGACTCTACTGTACGATCCTGTATCTCTGGCCCTGTGAACACTCGTCTTTTTCTGTCACATATATCCAAGTTATTAACTAATCCAATGCATCACATTTGATTACTGTAGTCTAAAAGTAAGAATTTGGATATGGATCCGATTTGTGATTATAATCACATCTGGAGGTAGTTTTGGTTGTATTTAGCTGATATTGGATCTGAATGTAAACGCTCCAGTGTGTGTCTTCTCCCGTCAGCCTTTCACTGACAAACTACATCCCATAATAAGTGTGTGGGAGTCTATATTGGATATGAGTGTAAACAGGGCCTCTGCTACCTGCCCTCTGTCTGCTCACCATGGCAACCAGGGAAATTCCCAACTGCCAAAACTACTGAATCTTCAGCTCTCACCAAGATATTATGTGATATTAATCAAACTTTATTTTATATTTACATTATTCCTGAATGAGCTGCAGTTTCATGATTTACATGCATTTTATTTGTTAAAATAGATTTCCATTTCTGCAGGAATTATGATATGAAGGTTATCTTTAGGAGCTCATCTTTCTTGTGATCTCTCTCTACAGTGGAAGTCGTCCATATTCTAGAGCCCAGGACCAGAGAGGACTTCTTACAATGTGAGTCTGTAATGAAACCAAAATTAACCGAATTAAGCAACGTGAGAATATGAGGTGATATGAAGAAAAATATTATTGAAAGTATTTTCTATATTTATGACATACTTTCTTTTGGGGGGGTGCACCTGGGGACTTGTACCTGGGGGAGTATCTGCAGAGAAACTGGGAGGGTGTGCTGGAAAAGGCATGTGCCAGGATGTCAAGGTGGAAATGGCTTCTTCCACAGGTTTCCTTTAGAGGACGGGTGTTGATTTTAAACAGCCTGGTAGCATTAGCATTGTGGAGGTTAGCGGTGCTGTCAGCACCTGATGGCTTTCTTCCAACACGCCAAAGGTCTCTGCTGCAGTTTTTTTGCTTGGGGCAGCGGTGCTGTATTTGCCCATGGTTGGGGCAGTATTGGCTCAGGGCAGCGGTGCTGCATTTGCCCATGGTTGGGGCAGTATTGGCTCAGGGCAGCGGTGCTGCATTTGCCCATGGTTGGGGCAGTATTGGCTTAGGGCAGTGGTGCTGTATTTGCCCATGGTTGGGGCAGTATTGGCTCAGGGCAGCGGTGCTGCATTTGCCCATGGTTGGGGCAGTATTGGCTTAGGGCAGTGGTGCTGTATTTGCCCATGGTTGGGGCAGTATTGGCTCAGGGCAGCGGTGCTGCATTTGCCCATGGTTGGGGCAGTATTGGCTTAGGGCAGTGGTGCTGTATTTGCCCCTGGTTGGGGCAGTACTGGCTCAGGGCACAATGCTTGTGCACAATGGAGGAGCCCCTTTTTAATAATGCCCTGCTCAATCTGCCCCCTCTTATTGTGCAAAGGTTAAAAGCCCCGTTCATAAGGGCAGGTCTGACCTAACTGGCCCATTTGAGGAGGGTGGATGGTGGGGGCTGGAGAGCAGCACAGGGGGGGGTCCGTTCTGGGGGGGCTCTCTGCCTCATGGAAATGTGTGAATCAGTTGCATTATTTGTTGATCAGTTGCATTATTTGTTGATCAGTTGCATTATTTGTTGATCAGTTGCATTATTTGTTGATCAGTTGCATTATTTGTTGATCAGTTGCATTATTTGTGGATCAGTTACATGTATTTATTTATTTCTGAGACAATAATACCCCCATACTTATCATTATCATCATATTTTCAAGCCAAATAAAGGGAGAAAAATGTCTGCTAGCTCTCACTTTAAATGCTTTTAAAAATTCTAAGTGCCAGAAAATCCAATGTAGCAGAGACCCGACTCGAAAGACGCAAATTATAAAAAGAATTTAGCGTTTATTTGTTTTGAGGAGGGACATTAAGATGTCCTTTCTCAAAAGTGCCAAGTTTCACAGGGTTGCTGCATACAGTCTAGGAGCTATTGGATGCCAATTATTAAAACTGGAGAGTGATAATATTAGTAATAATTCTAGACAAAAACAACAAACCTTTTAAGGAACCCCTCAGAAAGTTTCAGAACATTGTTTATAGACACAAAACCACCATCAGATTTGAAGCTACATGAGTTGAGATGTTTTGAAATCAGTTTTGGGCTGGAAACTAGCTGTAAAAGTGAAATAATCACCCCGAAGTGAAGCACAACGCGACCTAACTTTCTGATCACATATACGATGCTTTCCACACAGGATTTGAGCCGCATGCTCCGAGGCTCGGCTGGCATAGTGCTTACCGTATGTGTATGGTGCTTACCGTATGTGTATAGCGTAGCATCACACCCCTGGATTAGGAGTAGTTTACGCAGAGGTGGGTAGAGTACTCTGAAACTTTACTCAAGTGTAAATATTGTTACTTAAAAAAAATCTACTCATGTAGAAGTCAAAGTAGCCCTCCTAAAAATGTAAGAACAAACATGTATCTGGTCAGAAAACTACTCAAGTGCAAGTTGCTTATGTGTTAAAGACACATTTGTATTTGGAATAATTTACCTGGCAAATTAAACATGTGGTAGCCTATATGTGTTTCATTTAAAAACAACAGTGGACTATGACAGTGTTCAAAGGGGCTGCATAAAACTTTTTTTTAACTGCAGGAGAGCAACTATTGCACAAATACTGTATTAGTGTTACAGAACCAAGAGGCGTAAATACTCAAATACCAGAGCCAGGGTTATCAAGATTACCCAACAAAATAAGTTATCCATATCTCCTAGTTTCTATGGAATGGTCAACAGCAGAGTTCATGTGTTGCTATGCAAACTCAGCACACTCCAGACAGTGCATCCACCACAGCTCAAACCGAAGAATATGAAACGTACGGACCGGAGAGAGACGATGCAACAGAACTGGAAAATGGCATGGAGCAAAAAGTATATTTTTCTTCAATGTTTACTTTGGTAAAAGTTAAAAGCATTGTCTATAGAAAATAAGTACAAATTTCTCAAGTCTACTTAAGTAAATTTAATGGAGTACTTGTAACTCGTTACTAGCCACCTCTGGGTACATGCGTGCATTCTTAAGTCAATCACATGCTTTTAAGTCTTTTTAAGTCATGCTGTGGTCAGCAGCTGTATTAACCTGAAGGTAGTATGTCAGGATTGCTTCCCTAAATATTCTGAAACAAAGCACAATTTTTTTGTAGTGGACTTGCAGTGTGTCATGATTCCATCTTGACAATGAAGCCTTATTAGATTATGTCTGGCTCAGAGAGATCTAATGTTTAAATTCCATTAGATTATGTCTGGCTCAGAGAGATCTAATGTTTAAATTCCATTAGATTATGTCTGGCTCAGAGAGATCTAATGTTTAAATTCCATTAGATTATGTCTGGCTCAGAGAGATCTAATGTTTAAATTCCATTAGATTATGTCTGGCTCAGAGAGATCTAATGTTTAAATTCCATTAGATTATGTCTGGCTCAGAGAGATCTAATGTTTAAATTCCATTTTATTTGGTCGTTACATATTCCAAGACGACAGAAACAAAGCAAAAAGGTATCATTAACAAAATTTGCACAAAAGTCTATCATAAGCCAATACATTCACAATAAGAAATTGAATACAGTCTGTAGTTGAACAACAGTTTAGCCAGTAATCTACACAACAGCACAGTAGAGGATACATAAGGTTTATGTCTTTATCTCTTGTGTCAGATTTAACAAATGGAATAGAAATGTAGATCAGTGATGCATTGGTATCCATGCAGCACTCCTTTTCATTCACCCACCACCAACCACGACGCCTTCATTTTCCTATTGAACTCTATGGAAAAATAAGGCAGGAGAAACAACCCTTCAAGTGATCCATCCATATCTACTGCATATCTGGCAGTAGAGTGATGGTTTGAGGCTTGTTTGATACGTCAGACCCGTGATGACTTAGAGCAATTTAGCCAACCATGGGTTCCAAACTGTTCCAGTGTAATTTACAGCAAAATCTACTCCCACCCCCCAACCCATAGATATCCATTCAGAGGTTATATTATCGCTTGTAAGAGTACCTGAAAATAAGATATCAAGAGTCATTTGATACCCAGTCATGATAGCATCACCGGTTTACCTGTGGAATGTTCTAAACCGTCTTTTTTTTTGCCCCTGTCCCAATTCGGAATTAACGTATATATTTACAAAAATCAGTAAAGTTGATCAGGTAAAACATTAAATATCTTATCTGTGTACTGTTTTCAATGAAATATATTTAAAAGAGAATTTACAAATCACTGCTTTCCGCTTTTATGTGCATTTTACATACTGTCCCAACTTTTTGGAGTTGGGGTTTGTATGATTTTGGTTTCCATTGGAACATTAATAAACTACAATATTTTTCACATCTGCATATTTTGCATATTGAGTTCATCTCAATTATATTGTTTATTTATTTTTTTAAAGTACTTTTGGTGCACTGCCAGTCAGTGGTGCCAGTAATTCTGAGTGTATATATTAATTTCTATACTTATCTATTTATATTAGGTCAATTGTTAAAAAATAATACATGTAACATTTATATTTTAACAGATTATTTTTTCAAAAACACAAGGCTAAAATAACAAAACAGGAAGGTGCAGTCTTGCTGTATGGGTGCCATCAATCTGTAAAGAAGTAATCGGGAGATAGATAGATAGTTAATGGACATGTGTCATGATCTACTCCAAATATGTGAATAAACACAGGCAGAAGTATTGGGGTTCATTTAGCTGTTTTACACAGTAGATTCAATTTCAAAACTGTTTTCTTCATGCAATAATATTAATTAATTAACAACAGTGATCATTTTATGAAGACATTAAAGGTAAATATGATAAGATACAGTGCCCTCCATAATGTTTGGGACAAATACACATAATTATTTTCCTGATTTGGCTCTGTACTCCACAATTTTAGATTCCTAAAATCTTAAAACATCTAATATTAATCTATCATTGCACAACACCATTGCAAACGTTATAATGTCCTCTACTGGGTAAAATAGTTGTCAATCAAACCAAAATGAACTGGAATGCGTAACAACTCCACCCTGGTGGATTTTACGCATCACATTTCAGATGGTACATTAGCGTTATAAAGGGGTGTGTATTTCAGATTGTCTGCCGTTTCCACTCACAGGGCTCTATCTTGACGATCTTAGTGATTGGTCTAAAACGCATGGCGCAAGTGCATTTAGGGCATGTCCACTTTTGCTCGTTAGACAGCATGTTATTTGAGCGTTAAGTACAGCGCAAGGTGCAAATGGGCTGAACTTAGCCTCTTCATTAATTATAGGTGTGTCTTGGGCGTAACATGCAATAAACCAATCAAAATGTCATATCCCATTCCCTTTAAAAAAACCCCTGCATTTGCACATTGGTGGATTGCTAATATGATGGCGGACAGTAAGACACTGAAAACAGCGATTTACAGCTGGCAAAACAGACATGCTCATGCACGTAGTTAAAACGTGCGAGCAATAGGCTATATGGATCAATATTATTCAGACTAACCATTATGACGTGTTTTGATATACACATATATATACATATATACATCAGTGCTGTTATTTTACAAAATATATGCGGTTTAATTTTGTTATAACAGCTGAGCATAAACTACCAAAACCTGGCTTCCCTCTCAGCTTGAAAATCAAATTAACCTGCTTGTTTAATTAATTTAGTTTTATTATGCAATTAATAATATGTAGTTGATAGACAGCCTCTGCTACGAAGACAATGGGTGCGTTTACATGCACTCAATAATCCGATAACTGGGAGTAATCCGAACATGGCAATAATACGATAAATGCGTTTACATGCACTTAAGTAATGCGATAATGGGAAAAATCCAGGTTTACATGATTCTGTCAATATTCCGATTTCTTTCCCTGAACGCGATGTGCAACTCAAACGTAAATTAGAAACATATATTAGCCTAACGTTATATATTATAAATTACATATTTTAACGTTTATACATAACGTGACTATACTTCCTGTTGGGTTGCTAGAAACAGCACGCGGGTATGCGGTATGCGTAAGTTAGTAAAGTAAAAAAAACTATAGCTAACTAACATTAGTTACAAAGAAAAAGAACAGGAATATAACTTATAAAAAAAGTAACGTTAAACATGGCAACGTTAGACAGGAATGCTCTTATGGGTTTCGTCGTCATATGGCAGATTGCGGTTGGCAACTAACACTGTCTTTCAAGCGTTCTGTGTTATGAGCAGAAGACGGCGAAGAGCTTTAACGTTACAACAAGCGCTGATTATTGGACCCAGAATAGGCCTTCCTCCAGCACTGTTAAAGACCCGGTCGTGCTGGATGCGCGTTAAGAGCAAGGACTGGTGGGAGAGAGTGGTGCTCAATTACCGATTCACCGTAGACTTGTGTGGACACCAAACTGGTTCGCTATCAGCCTGTACTCCCGGTATATACCGACTTTGTACAGCGCTATTGCGACTCGCATTTGAAGAGGTACAGCTGGACGCACTGTCACTTCGTCAGGGCTCATTATGTTCTGTACCAAACCACAAAGTTTCATAAATGATCTCCGAGCCATACTGAAGTTGCCTCTCCATTCTGAATCGGTGAATTAATTTACCATATGACGATGAAACCCATAAGAGCATTATTGAGTGCATGTAAACGTGCTCATTATTTACGCGTTTCTAACTTTTTTCCCATCTATGAGATGAAGTATATTCCTCTTTATTATTTCGGATAACATCAGGAGGGTTTCCTCCTCACTCCAGAAATGACTTCTGCCGTTGGTTGACATCTCTCTCTGATCTCTCAACTGTTTTGACGTTAGCGTTACGTTACTAACAATATCCGGAGTGGCTGTTACTGTCAAACATGCACATGCACAGATTTTTTAAAATGAACTAGATCGGAATAACCGTTTACATGCAACCAATAAAACGAAAAACACGGCAGAAATCCAGGTGTAGTTATCGGATTTCTCATATTCCGATAACTGCTTTTTTCAGAAAAAGCTTTTCGGAATATTGCGTTTACATGACAATTTGAATAATCCGATAACAGCCATATTCCGAATATGATCGGATTATTGAGTGCATGTAAACTCACTCATTGAGTGCATGTAAACGTGCTCATTGTTCTACGCCTGACAGTGCAGGTACGCGTCATCAAAACATCACACAGCCGCTTCACAGGAAGAAGCTAGGAAAATATTTTGCAGCGCAAACATAATAACAAACTTAATTTTTATTTTTTGGTCTACATCATTTTCTTGAAGTAATTCAACTACAGCTAACCATTTAATCACTTAAGAGGTACATTTTCATTGTGTGGGGTCTTTAATGGGCACCAGTGTACAAACCGATCTACCTCCCACACCCCTGCCTTTATACTTGAGATTTCATTTGTGAGTCATTTCAACAAGAACCTTCAGATGAAGACGAGGGCTGAATTTGTATTTAGTCTCTCAATACATCAGCTAAATAAGTTTTCATAACCATGAATTTTAGACATTTTGGGGGTAAACTGTTAGGAAACAATGTTTAAGGGCTCTACTTCAGTGAAAAGTTTTTCTACTTTAATATTTTTTTCTTATTTACTTTTTATATTTTACCTTTCCATCATTCTCCCAAGTTAATGGTGGTCTCCATCTGGGGCTCCACCTCAAAATCCCTGGAGTCACAATATGGTTATTTGTTTCTTGTGAGGTTCTGTGAAGATATTTAGATATTAGTTAATGTACAAACGTATTGTCTTGTGTAAGAAGCATAAACAATTAAGCACATAAAAATCTGCGTATGAAATACAATAATAAAATGGTAGTATAGTATAGTATATATCCTCCAGGAGTATGAGATACACATAGTATACAATCAATGTACTGTAATTCAACATTGACATTTCCTTGCTGACCTCCAATTTACATGATTTTGTTCAACTGATAAAATAACTGGTAATATTTACACCTGCATAATTAACACTGCACATTTCTTTAAATATTTCTTAATGTATGGCATAGATACTAACAGCAGTCCCTTAAAAATGGAAAAAGTCTATTTTAAAGGAACTGTAAATTTAAATCCGTAATTTGCTACATTATATGGGGTTGTGCATTAAGCTATGCATTAAGCATCAGCAACAGTATGAGATTTCAATCTTGATCTATATCCATCTATCCATTTCCATCTATTCCGATGTGGGGATTAAATGGGTGGCGTTCAAATTAGTACTGGGCTCAGTCCTATTGGGCACAGGTCGTTTATGACGCCATGAAGGACCTGACGTAATGGCCAATAAATGTTTTAATGTCATGCACATCTCCTCCCATAGTTAGAGGCAAATAAAAACAGCCTCTGTCCTGCTAAAACAGCCTCTTTGAGTCTGAGCAAAACAATCGTTTTGCCATAGAGAACATTTGTCTGCGTTATCAATAGTTTTCTAATCCTTAGCTGTAGTTATTTTGCTATTTTTCCATTCTTAATCCCTGTACCAACCTTATGCCTCTCCCAGTCTCTCTCCTTCTTTAACCCGCTATTTAATTTCTCCCACCTTCTCTATCCCTTTGTGGTGGTGCTACCTAGCTGTCTAGTTAGCAAGGCTACTTTAGTCCTAGAGCTAAGTTAAGAGTTATTAGTTAGTTGTCATTATTGCCTCTGTTTGCCTTGTAAGCATGCCAAATATACCCCATGTATGTGCCCTCCTTGGATGCTCTAAGTTGCTCTAAGTGGAGGCTAAGTGCGTCCATGTGAAAAGATCTCTGATTATTTTATGCGGATGCTCTATTAATGCCCATGGTTTTGGAATGAGATGTTGGATGACCAGGTGTACATAGAGTTTTGGCCATGTAGTGTATATTCCAAATAATTTCAGCACAGAAATGTTGCAGAGATAAGATAATTTATAGAAACATCACTTGAGTGAGTAAACTGCTTTTCCAGGGTTTCCAGGAGGATTTACCAAAAAGTGTCCCACTATACCTTAGTTCCCCCTAACAACGTATCATAAAACTGTGTTTAGGGTAGAGATGGCATATCATATTGATATGTACAATTTCTAAAGCAGTCAGTCTACTGTACCATTTATTTTGCACTCTGATCAAGGATATCACCTCTCTTGCTCTTGCATCCTCCTCAATCTCCATTGTAGGGACCGTATAGATAATCTGGGGGAAATATTATGGAAATGAGGCTGAGAAAACACCCGCCCAAAACAGCATAGCATACAAAGGAGAGAGTATCAATACTGCAAACATTTGATTAAAAAACATGTCTATAATTTTATCTAAAGGTTTAGCATTTTATACACGGCTTAATTCATATGGTTATCCAAAAATACATGATGAAGTGATCGCTACATCTTACCTGCAAGCTTTAAAATGCATCCTTTGTAACCTTAGCTATAAAAACCTTGTCGCGGTGGATTTTCCCCCAGAGCATGATGAGATGTTTATTGTTTTTGTCGAAGTCTTCTTCAGGTTTAAAATGTTTGATGTATGATATGGGGGCAATCTTCCTGACGTCCTCGTTCACAAATCTAACAAGCATACGTTTGCACATAAATTAAAGTTACCAGTAACGTCAATGTTAACTATTATTAAGCGAGCTAACTTTGGTTAATAACGTTAGCTCAGGTTCTTATAAAACTCTTCAAACAAAATATATAACGTTAACTTGCTGACAATTTAAATAAAGATAACGTAGGCTACTTAACGAACAACGAAGTTGATCAGTAAGTTAGGGAGCGTTGCGCTTCACTTCACCTCGGTCAAGCTATCCGCTCTTTAAAAATGTTCGGTCAAACTATCCGTTCGTCAAATTTGTGTGCGCAGCTACATTATGTATAGTGGTAGAACGGGAACCACGACGTCTTTAGGGAACGCCCTTGTGCGAAAAAAAAGGAAAGAGCGACTTCTCGCCAAGACGCCTGATAAAAATGTGTAATGCCGTCTTTTTAACTACCATTTCGAAAATGTAATACTATAGTAGGAAAGTAATTTAATATATGTTGGCTACTGTACTGCTGAAACGTACGTGTGATTGAAATATTGACCAATAATTGTAAATAATAATAATAATAATAATAATAATAATAATAATAATAATAATAAAACTCCTAGGCTAAACCAGACACAAACTGTGCACACCCAACATGAAAATGTTCCACAGCAGCCATTTGGAGATCTGGAGAAATGACCAATAAACGTCGTTATAATTGTCTAAAGGAAAAAACGTAGATCATGCGATTTACCAATAATACGTCTCTGCATTTGTGCTGACAAAGAACCAGACGATGCATACTAAATAAGAAAATATTGATTATAAAGGTGATTATAACGGTAGATAGGAATATATGACAGTACTATCTTTGGGAGCCCATTACCCTGTGGTTTTTCATAATTACTCCAAACATTCAACTGATTGTTGATAGATAAAGGCTAGACTATATGTGTGGCAAGTAAAAAGACATTTAACTGTGAACAGAGCGACTTACACATCATTTCTTTTGCATTTATACATAGTATCCATTGATACAGCTGGATATATACTGAAGCAATGCAGGTGAAGTACCTTGCTCAAGGGTACAACAGCAGTGTCCGACCTGGGAATCGAACCTGCAACCTTTCGGTTACAAACCCAGTTCCTTAACCATTATAACACACTGCCGCCTATCTTTTTTGCAGCCCGGATCAAATGTGTTGTGACACAGCCACTGTGGCAGTGGTTCCACACTGTCTGTGTGCAGTGGGTGGTAGACAACCTGAGGGAAGACGAGGACCATTTCTGCAGCTTAAAATACATTTTAAAAAACAATAAAAATAATTTTTGAAATAGAATTCAAGTGCTCTGTGTTTGTGCTTTCAGATATACAGTATGTTTGATAATAAGATTCTTGTTTACAATACAGGTGTATTAATAATAAAGTAAAAATATATATTGACCATTAATAGATTGATATGTGTATCGCACATTTACAATATTAGCGCTCAACTAGCCTGAACTAGCACGCGCCAACATCAATAAGTGCCATTTTTTATATGTCCACTTGAGGGCGCTGTAGGTGAAGAAATAAATCCAATGAGATTGACAACTTTAGGACTGCCAGGTAAACAATCCAGTGAGCCAGCTATTTTGCCAACATATTGGTTATTCAAACGGTAGCTATCTTTCTTGATGATTATAAACTATTCATTGATTTTTAAAACAACAAAAACCGTGAGCTTCTTTATGGATTACTAATCATTGCTCCTTTTTTTGCAGCACTTTCTCATCTAAAAGACGTTCAAACAAAAAAACTACCGGTCATATCTACATGTTTATTGGCTTAAAGGTTAGCTTATCGTTTTGTGAACCTAATAAATATAATATGTCCAATGGTATGTGCCCGAATAATATCAGTATCGTATGTTGAACACAAAAATGTCTGTTTTCCGCCCGATAATAGCGTCCGGTACGCTAAATTCCTGCTCGACAGTTCCCCACCAAACTCCCTGGCTGCCAGAACTGTGACGTAACAATACATAGAACCCGCGAATTCTTGAGACCCAAGTTAACGCTCGATTGGACACTGGAAAGAAAAAGCTGACGTCACAGTGGTATAAATTGTATAAATGGCGTATAATGCGAGTTTTGTTTAGAGCAACTTATTTCTTATCAGCATTGTGTATCGCATTGTATTGATCATAAACCATCCTTTAAAATGGGTCAGAGTTGCCGCAAGCACCGTCGAGTGCATTGTCAGAATGACCAGGACATAAGACCACCTTCTAAGCCTTCTATTGGTAAGTAGTTGACGTTTTTACTGGGAATATAATATAATATAATCACTTTTATTTAATGTGAGGGAACTTCAGTTGTAGTTGCCAGCACTAAAAAAGACAGACGGTGGGGGGCACAACACAAACATGTTAAATAATGGCATTAAATTGAATCAGATTACACATGAGTGGAGTGGATGGAATACATTATGATTAAAATGATTGTTTAATTCATTAATAAAAATTAATGAAAAATTGAGCATCAAAAGCAATAACTGTTCCTCATCACATTCCTCATTTTCAAAAGCGCATAATCATAACAGCCAGTAAGTTTCAGAACATATTTTCTAGCTAGTATAGTAGTACTGTAGCTAGTTCAGAAAGTAGTTTGCTAGAAAATATGTTGTAAGGCTTAGCAAGCAAATATATGGAGTCCGTAATATATCCGTAATATATCCAGCTAGCTAGCTATCACAGCTGGAAATGTAAGCTAACTATCAACAAATAACTAGCATGGTTACAATATACATGCATTATGTTACTAGAATGAAATATGTAAAAAGTGTAGATTAGAAGAATGAAATATAAAAAGTGTAGATTAGAAGAATGAAATATGTAAAAAGTGTAGATTAGAAGAATGAAATATGTAAAAAGTGTAGCTTAGATGTGTACTGCAGGTTTTATGCATGAATTGTAAGCGGGTTTCTTGATGATTCGGAGATTCAAACGCAAAGGTTGGGGGGATCTGAACAAGTCAACTCACAACCGTGAGGACCAATAGTTAGGGAGAGAAAATAATAATAAGAGGAAAGAAAAGACAGGAACTAATTCCTTAAGGCTAACAGCCACAACGGAAATAAACCCCCCAAAAAATGGCGAACTAGAAAACTAGTAGAATATAAACTAAATCTCCCAAGCTCATTACAAAGCAATGTTGTAAGACCACTACATGAATATTACATAGCAGACGCTCGCATAGTGACTTGCAATGTAGAGTGCATTCACCTGATCAATATGAGCAATACTGCCACATTTCCATACCAGATGCAATATCATTACAGCAAATTAATATGAGCAATACTGCCACATTTCCATACCAGATGCAATATCATTACAGCAAGTTCACAATGCTAACACTGTACAAATTCTAAATTATTGAAATTCTGCTTGCTTGGCAGCTGATTTGATAATCTTCATTTCAAATTACTGTATCGTTATAACCAATGACAAAAACACCAAGCTAGTTAAAACACTGGGCGCGTTAAGTAACTGAGCGGCTCAGCTTCGCTCAGAGCGAAGAACACACTTAACGGGTCGCTCAGTTTCGCTCACTCTGAGCCGCTCAGAGCTTAGCTGAGTACTTTTGGATGTGGATCAGAGAGGAACAATACGGAAGTATGTAATTAGCTATGGACCCAAGTTTTGAGTCTACTGGGGTTGACAGAAACTAAATGTGCTTTTGTTTGCCGCACAAACCATATGCGCCTAGTTTTATATAGCATTAGCTATGAGAAATGATAAGTTAGCGATAATGCTAAGTTGACATTACAGCTAACAACTGATCAGATTCAACCTAAAATAAGTAGGCTGTGCTGGAATCTTGTACGTCGCCATTTTCAAAACTCAACGGTTGTAGACAGTTGCTCAGCGCTCACGTAGAGCAGAACGTTAAGTGATTAAAAAATCTGCTCAGTGATCACTCTGAGCATTCTCACCATGAGCGCTCAGTTATTTAACGCACCCAGTATTGATACAAATGTAAAATTTCTATTTTGTTTGAATCCCAGACACAGCGCTCATCTTCCTTGTTGCGTCTGAGAAACAAAAACTGAAGGTAGCATCACCTGTGCCTTCAGCACCGAGGCTAATGAGGAAGCAGTTTCTGAGTGTGGACGAAAAGATCCAGCGCCCCATCTCAGCGCAGTCCAATGAGAGCCTTGTCTCTTATCTTTGCTCTAACTGCCATGTATCTGCGAGCTCCATCACCAGAGACGCCATCCCGTCAACCAGCAAAATTATTGTTGTCAGAAATGGAAACCTGTCCAGTGACGAGGTCAGGTCCTTCATCGATAACATCCCAGAGCCAAAGAAGATCTATGTCACCGAGAAGACCCAGCAAATAAGCCAAGAGGTCGAAGATGCGCCTGGTTGTGCTATCATGGTTAAGAATGTCTGTGATGGAACGACTAAGGTGCAACTGGAAAGCATCGGTTCTTCTGTTCAGGTGGGTTCTGCAGAATAGACAATAGTGTTTTCTGTGTTGTGCATTCATGTGTAAGAGAATGTTATTTTTCATTTCAAAATTTTGTGTCCTGAGCAATGGCAGGCCAGTGATTGCAAGAAAATCATTTCCTCTGTGGCTATTAGGTTTTTTGGAATGGTTCTTTTCAAATCCGTTAAGTCTAGAACCATTCCAAAAAACCTAATGGCCACAGAGAATTTCTCAAGAAGCAGACGTCCAGGATATCTCCTCGAGTTTGAATCATAAACTTGTCTTGGTTGCATTGATTTCCTTGCCATCACTAGCCTGCCATTGCTCAGGACACGACATTTCAGTCACAACGTTTCAGTCGTCGTAACTTTCAAGCTTCCAATTTGAAAAACGTTCACTCATTGTTAACTTCGTGGACCATTTTAAAATAAAAAATCCCATTTTAGAATGTTAAGTTAAACATTATAATCACATATTTGTGATCCTACACAAGGGTTAATGTGGACATCTCTTCTTCATAGAAAATGTACAGAAATGCACAAACGCAAACCCCAGAAGGTTTCCAGAACGCTATCCCGAGCCAAACAGCAAGCAGAACTTTGCCCGGCAGTCTCCGCGGCCAATCAGACAACCAAGCCTTGCCTCGGTGCCAGGGAGCCAAATTGGTGAGCAGAAGTGAATATATCAGACAGCTGGAGGATCAGATGGGGTCCAAGGATTTCCACGTTCGCATCAGAGCTATCGACCAGATAGTTGAAATCTGCTGTGAGAATCCTGGAATGATTAAATCCTGCATATTCCAAGTGAGTAAACTCATCAGAATTCCCAACATTGATTTGTATTGGTGACTATTGACCAAAACAGTCACAGACTTGGTCCAAATAGAATCAATCTGAAGTGGTCCTTTGATTACGTGTTTTGAGAAAAACTAATCGCAAGTGCATATTGACTAGGATTCATAATTTTGAATCTATACACAATTACGTATGTATCTTAAACCTATAATGTGATGGATTGTACCATATTGTTTGCTTATTTACAAAGTTTGTCATGTAAATATAGATATAAATTTCCGTCCCTACACTAACAGAGGTATATGTTTTTTTTGCATCCTCTACTTGGCAAGGTTTTTGACTGCATCAGGGCTAGGCTTGTGGAGTCCAACAGAATTGTGAACTTGCACATGCTGAAGGCCCTGGAGACAATCATCCCCCAGCTGAAGGAGAGTTTGCCCACGGTGGTCAACCTCCTGATTCCTGCAGTTGTGGACAGCCACCTCAACTCAAAGAACCGCGCCATCTACAGTGCCGCCGTTGCTGCTGTCCGTGCCCTCGTACACAATCTCGGTGAGGTTTCTAAGGTCCTTCCAGGCGTCCATTGGTCTTTTGGGCAGACTCCCAAAGCCAGGATGATCAGAGGCGTGGGCTTGAGTCCTTGTTTCTTTGCCGTTACAGATAACGCCTTGCTGGTGGAGATTTTAGCCGCCAGAGCCCAGCTACTTGGTGGACAGGCTAAGATGGACCTCACTGATACTGTGGCAGGTACTGTCCCACAATGCCTCACTGCACATTTTGATTGGTTCAACTATAACATGTGACTAACAGCTCACCCATTAGGTAATAGGTTATCTTGTACATTGGAATGACCCCCCACCCATCCACGGTCTTTCAGATATGGTGCTGGAGGTGTACTCCCAGAAGCCCAACATGGTGGAGAAGGAAGTGCTGCCCCTGCTGTGGAACATGCTAGCCGTCTGCAGTAACAGCGCAGCCACGGCCAACCTTTTCAGGTCGCTATACCGCCAAATGGGGTACAGGCTTAGGGCCTCTGCAGCCTTACAGCCCATTAGTATCAGCACCTGCCTTGACCACCTGCTCCGTACCACCTGTTCCACTGGTACTTGAATAATGCATTTTCACGTTGAGTTGTGCAAGTCCACTATCTACTTTCGATAGTCAATTATGGTGTCGTCATCATCTTCCATCACCCTCCAAGCAAACAAAGGTTCGGCCTCCAGTTCCACACTAACCAGTTTCTCCGTTCACATTCGGAGCCGACACCTCAAGCCTCCAACTCACCCTCCTGTTGGGTTCATGATCACCCAGAGGATGAACCCATGCAATTGGGCAGGACCCTCGTCTCTCTGAAGGAGCGACGCCGCAGAGTCCACAGAGTGAGTTCTGCTTCTACTGCGGCAAGCCAGGCCACCGCCTGTCTTCTTGTCCAATTCGACCAAACTTAACTGGCTCACCAGTAGAACTGGGCGTATGGTGAGCCCTATATCTGCCCCTGCACCCACCCAGTCCCGTTTCCTGCTCAGAGCTACCCTCAGCTGGGAGCATCAGTCCGTCTCACTGCGCTTGTCGACTCCGGTGCGGAATCCAACTTCCTGGACGCCACCTTCATCGCCCAGTCCGGCATCCCTGTCGAATCACTCACCAACCCACTGAAGGCCTTCTCCCTCGATAGCAAGCCCCTGGCTCGAGTCACCCAATCCACTACTCAAAATCAAATCAATATTTATTTATATAGCGCATTTCACAACTTGTTGTCACAATGCGCTTCACAGAAAAACCCAGCCTAAACCCCAACAAGAGCAAGCCAGAGGCAACAGTGGCAAGGAAAAACTCCCTGGTGTAACTAGGAAGAAACCTTGGGAGGAACCAGACTCAAAGGGGGAACCCATCCTATTGTATAGGTATGATCTGAACCATGCAAGTGCTTGACCATTGAGTCCAACACAGCCCTGGAGCCTGTTCAGTAGAATCTCATGATCTATTGTATCAAAAGCTGCACTTAGGTCAAGAAGTACAAGAACAGACACAGAGTTTTAGTCGGCTGATAACAGTAAATCGTTAATAACTTTAACAAGTACAGTTTCAGTGCTATGGTAGGGTCTAAATCCTGACTGGAATAATTAATGGATATGGTTTGAGCAAAGGTATGCACCAAGTTGCAAGTTGCAACAGCTTTCTCTAATATTTTTGATAGAAATGGAAGATTTGAAATGGGTCTATAGTTTTCCAGTTTGTCAGGTTCGAGGTTTGGTTTTTTCAGTATTGGCTTAATAACCGCCATTTTTAGTGTGGTACATATCCTGTTACTAAGGATGTGTTAATAATTTTTAACATGCTGGCCTGGTACGGGAAAAAGTTATTTAGCCAATCTTGTAGGGATTGGGTCGAGTAGACAGGTAGTTGGTTTTGAGGACATAACCAGTTTAGACAGCTCCTCCATGTCGATTGGCGTAAAATAGTTCAGTGCCACTGTTGATACATCTTCCTGTGTTGACCAGGATCTGGGCTGTTCATTGATTTTGGGAGGAATGATGCCTAGAGGAGTAGGCAATTTGGAAATCTGGTCTCTAATAGTTTCAATCTTCTGATTGAAAATATTCATGAAATCATTACTGCTGTAAATGCAGGGGTAAGATGAACATTCTGATGATGGTTTTTTAGTCAATTTGTCCACAGTGCTAAACAAAAATTTTGGGTTGCATTTGTTTTGTTCAATTAATTTAGAGAAAAAGGCAGATCTAGCAGATGCAAGAGCTTGCTTGTACTGGAGGAGGCTATCTTTCCATGCAAGACGAAATACTTCTAGTTTAGCTGACCGCCATTTTCTCTCCAGTTTTCTTGTGGACTGCTTCAGGGCATGGGTAGTGTCATTGTACCAGGGAGTACGGTTTTTCCACCAATACTTTTAGAGGGGCAACCACATCAAGGGTGCTTCTGAGAGTTAAACTTAACTGGTTAGTCAATTCATCCAGCGATAATTCAGTGGTATTTTCTTCACTTGAAAAGAATGATTCCGGAAGCATATTTGTAAACTTTGGAATGACGTCAGAGTTTAACGACCGGCTGTAATAATGTCTCGTCTCTGATATAAAAGTAGTGGTTGCCTCGATTTCAAAAGTAATAAGGAAATGATCAGATAATACAGGGTTATAAGATGCAATACTAAGATTCATAACATTGATACCATAGGATAACACTAAGTCTAGGGTATGGCTATAGTAATGAGTGGGCCCATAGACATTTTGTTTAAAACCAACAGTCAATAATAGAGGCAAAGGCTGTTCCTAGGGGATCACCCTGTTTATCCACATGTATGTTAAAATCGCCAACAATTACAACCTTGTCTGCCGAAATAGCAAGGCAGGACAAAAACTCAGCGAATTCTATTAGAAAATCCGAATAGGGCCCAGGTGGTGTGTAAACAGACACTAAGAGAAAGGACTGCATGTTACCCCTTATTTTAGCTAGGTCATGCTGTACACAATTCATAGAGAGAACTTCAAAAGATGAGAACGTATTTCCACATGAGATTCTACTGAACAGACTCCAGGGCTGTGTTGGACTCAATGGTCAAGCACTTGCATGGTTAAGATCATACTTATACAATAGGAAACAATTTGTTAAATTAAATGAAGAAGTATCCAGTTACTCAGTAATGAAATGTGGTATACCACAAGGATCAGTGCTAGGTCCAGTACTCTTTTCATTATATATGCTACCCCTCTGTGATATTATTCGGGCACATGGGGTAGATTTTCACTGCTCCGCGGACGATACTCAGATATACGTTTCCATGAAACCCGGCGAAGCACTACCACTTTCTCGATTAGAGGTTTGCATTGCAGATATTAAAGCTTGGATGCTCTCCAATTTCCTGCTCTTAACCTCAGAGAAAACCGAAATGCTGGTTTTAGGTCCTAAAAAACAAAGGGAGAAATTGTGTACATATACTTTAAGTATTGATGGTTGCTTAGTTGTTCCAAATTCAGCTGTGAAAGACCTAGGTGTTACTATAGACCCAGATTTAACCTTTAGCGTGCACATAAAAAACATCTAGTGTTGCTTTCTTTCAGTTAAGGAACATAGCTAAAATTAGGCATTTCCTATCAGAAGGGGATGCAGAGAAATTGATCCATGCTTTTGTTACGTCTAGGCTTGATTACTGTAATGCTCTGCTATCTGGCTGTCCTAAGTTTTTGCTAAATAATCTCCAGCTTGTGCAGAATGCAGCTGCTCGCATTTTAACTAGAACAAAGAAATATGAGCATATTACCCCAGTACTACCAATTAAGCATAGGATAGACTTTAAGGTTTTGCTTCTGACCTTGTCGGGGTTCTATTGGAGGTCCAGGTGCGACAGATAGGGAATCTTAAAGTGTTCCTATGAACACCACTGAAACGGACAATAATCCGTAGTGGAAAGGGGAAAAATAAGGAGAACACAACTAACCTCGCGATAAAAACGAGGAACTCGATATCCGAGCAAAACAAAAGAAAAGAAACGAAATTAAAAACCTAAGCTCTGAGATAAGAGCGAAAAAGATCACTTTGCTTTTTCTAAATTGTACTGCTAACAAGTCCCGCGTTGAGAAGCAAAACGGTCGATAGCAGCACAACTTCCTATACCCTTTTACCGGCTCGAATGTTACATGAAATAACATGGAAGCGACGAGAAAAGGAGGAAGCGGGGTATAAATAGAGAGGAAATGCAGGACAGGTGAACTCACTAATCACCAAGGCGAAAAGCAAAACCCGTAGCGGAACACAGAAAAATCCGATTTATATCAGATTTATAGGTAGATGAAAAAACGGAATACTAAGCGCGGATATAAGGAAGGAAAGCACGATCCATGATAGACCTTTAAAGCTTTAAATGGACTTGCACCAGTGTATATATGTAATCTGCTTTTACCATATAAGTCGAAAAGATCCCTTCGTTCCCAAGATGCAGGCTACTTAGTAGTCCCTAGAATAACTTGACGGGTGGTAGAGCTTTCTCCTACAGAGCACCACTACTGTGGAACACCCTTCCAAAATTTATAAGGGAATCAGTCTAGATTAAAAACACACCTTTATGATCAGGCTAATGAGTTGTAGTCCGGAGACAGGACCAGAGATGCCTTTAGTCGTAGAGATGTCATGTGGAGTGACATCCTTTCCTTACTGTCACCTGTCAACAGCTGTGACCCCATCTTCCTGGGCTGGCTCTTGAGAGGTGGATAGGATTGTTTACTCTCTCATGACTGGATGGGTTTACATAAATTACTCCTGGCGGGGGTACTCCTGCTCTATTACACCTAACTGTTCTCTCTCTTTCCTTTTCTACATTCCACCGGCGGGGCTCATGCCCCGCATCTCGAGAGTTGCTGTCCAGCTTCATGTCCATCGCCGCTTGCCCCTCCCTCTGTCATGGTTTCTCAGCCTGCTCTTCTCTTATTGACCACTTCCTTGGGGAGCGCTCGTGTTGCGTCTCCTTTCTTTGTTTTCCTTGTCCGTTTCGTGTATTTGGGTTTTCAGCTCAGTGTGTTCACCTGTTCCGTGTTTCCTGTCATTATTTAAACTTTGCGTCACCGTTGTTAGACGCTTCCATATTGGCAATCGTTTTGACAAGGACAGCTGGTAATTTACGGTTTAATCCGGACATTTCGTGTCGACCGTATCACCTCAACTTGTTGTGGTTCCACGGGACAAGGATGCAGGTGTTTAAGAGTTTGCTAGAAACTTAGATTAGGTTATCCGTTTCTATCCTGTCTCTTTTTTCACCTCTCCTGTCTTTGACAGATTGTCTTCGCCGTCTCTGTTACCTCTTGTTTATGTGTTTCGGCTCCATCGTTGTGAGCTATAGGGTTTTTCTTTGTGGTTTGTATTAATATCTAGTTAACCCTATCCGGGTCGCTTTGAGTTGGTAGCGGCATCTCTCTGTGAGGAGTTATTATTTGATTGTACTATCATCATTCCCTGTTTGCGGGTTTTCCTCTCTGCTTTTTGGTGTTCAGTCGAGCACTTTTTGAACCTGTACTGTCGCGTCTGGTTCGTCGTTCCTACGCTACCCCTGACACCCTCCCCACCACCGCTGCCAGCTGATCCTGCCGCCATCGGCACCCGGTTCCCCACCATCATTGCCGCCACATCTGGACTGTCATCTAGCTGCTGCAATTTCTACTATCATGGATATTGGCAATCAGTTTTGACCATCCTGGTCATTAAGATTTAGACCCTGAGCCGACCAGAGGAGGATGGGTTCCCCCCTTGAGTCTGGTTCCTCCCAAGGTTTCTTTCTAGTTACACCAGGGAGTTTTTCCTTGCCACTGTTGCCTCTGGCTTGCTCTTGTTGGGGTTTAGGCTGGGTTTTTCTGTGAAGCGCATTGTGACAACAAGTTGTGAAATGCGCTATATAAATAAATATTGATTTGATTTTGAGTAGTGGATTGGGTGACTCGAGCCAGGGGCTTGCTATTGAGGGAGAAGGCCTTCAGTGGGTTGGTGAGTGATTCGACAGGGATGCCGGACTGGGCGATGAAGGTGGCGTCCAGGAAGTTGGATTCCGCACCGGAGTCGACAAGCGCAGACAGTGAGATGGACTGATTCTCCCAGCTGAGGGTAGCTCTGAGCAGGAAACGGGACTGGGTGGGTGCAGGGGCAGATATAGGGCTCACCATATGCCCAGTTCTACTGGTGAGCCAGTTAAGTTTGGTCGAATCGGACAAGAAGACAGGCGGTGGCCTGGCTTGCCGCAGTAGAAGCAGAACTCACTCTGTGGACTCTGCGGCGTCGCTCCTTCAGAGAGACGAGGGTCCTGCCCAATTGCATGGGTTCGTCCTCTGGGTGATCAGGAACCCAACAGGAGGGTGAGTTGGAGGCTTGAGGTGTCGGCTCCGAATGTGAACGGAGAAACTGGTTGGTGTGGACCTGGAGACCGAACCTCTCCTGAGCCCGGAACTACTGGGATCTTCCCGCACCGCCAGCTCGTCCTTGAGAATTTCATTAAGCCTGTTCAGAAATACCCAAACAAGGTAACAGGAAACAACATGACAGGAAAGACATGACATGCAACGAGAGAAATGTGGAAAACAAGAGAGAATAAATGTATGTAATGTGGATGTAATAAACGCACCTATAATGTTTATTTTGATCTGCTATTTTGGGGAAGTATTAGCATTAGCATCTGCTGCTAGCTAGTGCTACAGAATGGGAAATGGGTACCATCATCTGGTTAACTGGCCAGGCTATCTTGCCAACTGTTCCAGTCATCTTACAAACATTTAACCAGCCAGTTAGCTACATATCATAATCAGTTAGCTAATTTTCTATTTGGCTGTCTGGCTGACTAGCTCGTGGACTGAGCTGTAGTTACGTACATTTAAAAGGAATTGAAGTAACAATGGTATTTCTGCAAACAATATTGCAGATTATATTGATACCAGTACAAATATATTTTTAGAAATGTACTTGACTTAACTGAATACAGCAAGCTAGTCTTATTCGGCTAAATGGCTGGGCTGTACAGCTGACCATGTTATCTCATGTTATCACCTCCGAACGAAGGAAGCCGCGGAGGGTACCTCCATATCCTTCGCGAGCTCTGGAAATAATGGGGGTAGATACCCCATTTGTGCTTCAACGGAAAGAGACCAGTGGAGGCGTTGCGCAAAGTGTTATGGGCGTACTCCGCCCAGGCAAGGTGTTGGCTCCATGATGTGCAATATACATATACAGCTTTGTTTCAGTTACGTTCCTCTACTTTCTGTTTCCCCTGTTTTGCATTTCGTTTTGGCTTTTGGGCTGCTGTGTTTCTTTGTGTCTCCCATACAAGTGGAGTTGGGCTACTGACGTCACGGTCCTACGTGGAGATGCTGGGAGCTGCGCTTGTGGAAGGACGCACGCCGTTGCCTGGCAACCTTCTTCAGGAGATGCGTGGAGACGGGGACGCTTTGCTGCGGGATTTTGAAGGATGTTCGTAGCTGGGGACGCAGAGGACCGTCGCGGAGCAGCCGGATTGGAAAGATATATAGAATATATATATCTGGCCTCCGTCCGCATCACCAGTTCGAGTTCCTGACGCTAGCGGTTAACACAACTTCCACAACACTTTCTGAACACTTGAGTTCTGTGTTAACAGACTACAATAGATAGCCCGTGAATTGACTAAACTGCTGAATACCGCTACAGCAACCAGGAGGAGAAGTTCCACTTGTCATCTGGACGTGGGTCTGATTTTGGACACTTGCTGCCTGGTGAGAACATGCAGCCTGTGTAGCCGAACTGTACATATTGTCAATCTGTTGCATGTTTAGAGAATAGCTAAATTAGTTTCTACCGTACCTGTCTATGTTATTAAACATTTTGTCTTTTAAATCACTTTGCGCTTGACTGGGTTTATCTAAGAGGTTGTGGTTTGCGTTTAAGTGGCTTAGTGTTACCTCCACTACTGTACACCTGATTATTGCAACACAGGTGGATTTTGGGACGTAACACCAGAATATATTCCAAGAGCATAGGTTGCTTGTTCACAGGCCTTTTTACAATAATAATAATAATAATAAACTTTATTTTTATAGCACCTTTCATACATAAAATGCAGCTCAAAATGCTTTACATGCAAAGCATAAAACAAGAAGTAAAAGCATCAAATAAATACAGCGAAAACTAGTTACAAAAGCAGTATAAAAATTAATAAAAAGTTTTAAAAAATCATTAAAACATAAAAACACGAGACACAGGGATAAACAAGATAAAAGCAGTTAATTTTTTTTATGACCGGTGAACAGGCCTGGGTTCCCGGCGTCATTAGGAGTCAAAGGGTCGCAAAGATGTCCAATGTCCTGCAGAGTGCTTTTTCCAACCTCTAATGTCCAGTTTTATGGTCAATTCCAGCTGTCGTTTACGACCTTGTGCTTTTTATGGCTCAAAGTTGCAGAGCAGTGGAGTTGGAAGTCCCGTGGGAAGAGGCAAAGATGCAACGTGGTGGATAGCTTAGGCCACCTGGTGAATTGTTTTATTGCACCCTCAAGGAAGTCTCCACCAGTTCAGTAAACTCAGGGTTTATGACTGACAATGCAAAGGATCAATAATTTTCAGTCTTACAAAGTTGGTGAGTTTTTCTACCTCAAAATACCTGCTGTAATAATCAACAGTGACTTTATAGTTCATACTGTTTGACAGCATGTCAGCTCTGTGTGAGTGCAGCACGATGATTTTTTCCCCCTTTCAACCGGATGCCATCCATTGATGGTTCCGATAGTTCGAGTTGGAGGCTACACTCTCAGGGAAACAGTCCAATGCCTTCAAACACATTTGCTAATTCATTCGTAATGCTTGTGTGCTTTTTTGGCTGTGCATCAACAATGTGTACCAGTTTAAGCATGCTTAACTCTAGACATGCTCACCAGTTTAAGCATGCTTAACTCTAGGCATGCTCACCAGTTTAAGCATGCTTAACTCTAGACATGCTCACCAGTTTAAGCATGCTTAACTCTAGGCATGCTCACCAGTTTAAGCATGCTTAACTCTAGACATGCTCACCAGTTTAAGCATGCTTAACTCTCGGCATGCTCACCAGTTTAAGCATGCTTAACTCTAGGCATGCTCACCAGTTTAAGCATGCTCACCAGTTTAAGCATGCTTAACTCTAGGCATGCTCACCAGTTTAAGCATGCTTAACTCTAGGCATGCTCACCAGTTTAAGCATGCTTAACTCTAGGCATGCTCACCAGTTTAAGCATGCTTAACTCTAGGCATGCTCACCAGTTTAAGCATGCTTAACTCTATGCATGCTCACCAGTTTAAGCATGCTTAACTCTAGGCATGCTCACCAGTTTAAGCATGCTTAACTCTATGCATGCTCACCAGTTTAACCATGCTTAACTCTAGGCATGCTCACCAGTTTAAGCATGCTTAACTCTAGGCATGCTCACCAGTTTAAGCATGCTTAACTCTAGGCATGCTCACCAGTTTAAGCATGCTTAACTCTAGGCATGCTCACCAGTTTAACCATGCTTAACTCTAGGCATGCTCACCAGTTTAAGCATGCTTAACTCTAGGCATGCTCACCAGTTTAACCATGCTTAACTCTAGGCATGCTCACCAGTTTAAGCATGCTTAACTCTAGGCATGCTCACCAGTTTAACCATGCTTAACTCTAGGCATGCTCACCAGTTTAAGCATGCTTAACTCTAGGCATGCTCACCAGTTTAAGCATGCTTAACTCTAGACATGCTCACCAGTTTAAGCATGCTTAACTCTAGGCATGCTCACCAGTTTAAGCATGCTTAACTCTAGACATGCTCACCAGTTTAAGCACGCTTAACTCTAGACATGCTCACCAGTTTAAGCATGCTTAACTCTAGACATGCTCACCAGTTTAAGCATGCTTAACTCTAGACATGCTCACCAGTTTAAGCATGCTTAACTCTAGACTGGGGCTGCATTCCAATCGCATTTTTTAGCCGTCCTATCTACTTACTCCTCGTCTGACCCGGAAATCGATCGAGGTCCGCCATCTTTAAGGACATCCCAAACCGCTAAATGCTCCACCGAGGAGCGAGCAGTGGGGAAAGAGGAGGCTCCCGGAGAATACTTCAGTGAGGAAACACGAGTGTAGCCTTTGCGGAAGTCTTTACTCAGAACGCGTGACGTGTTTGATCCACAATCACATCTGCCGCAGTTGAAAACATGGCGGGACCACTGGTACACAAATGTAAGTGCTTATCGTTCCTTTCTATGTAATTTATAAAGCGCTTTCATTTATAATGTCACTCGTTCTTTCGGACAAACGAAAGGCAAGTTTATTCATGAAAACAGAGACAACAAATATTGTAGTTCAGCGTGTAAGCGTAACATTTAGGACATGTTTCTGTCCCATATAGTTGTTTGTTAGCTAATGTTACTGCATAGGAAACGCAAGCTTCAATTAACCCATGTCCTTTCAAAACTGTATACAATTTTATATTGTACGCTATGCAATAGGCTATGTGACGTTTAGCCTATGTTCACACTGTTGAATGCATCCCGGCAAGTAGGCTAACTGAAATAGGCTCTACAGTCGCTGCTCGATTTCCAGTGTAACAACTGAAACATGAACACGCAGCTGCTTTGCGTTTAAAATATATGTTTCCTCACTCTTGTATGACAGAAATAATGTTATTTCAGTCTATGTTATTGCATTTGCTGTCTTTGACTGATGAAATGCACATTAGGCTAGGCTACTATTTTGCATCATGTAGCCTACTTACATATGTCATGTCTGAATTATGGGCTTGTGAAGCCCCTTGACACATGCCGTTGTGATTTAGGGCTATACACAGACATTACTAGCTGGTTTTTACTTGCAGGTCTGTTGTGTCATTTACAGGGACAGATGAGAGCACCCTCAGCCTCATTCGTCTGAGGTGTGAGAATGAGCATCTGTTTACGGGGAAGAGGCATGTAGCAAAGAAAGCTTGGGGGTGAGTCATTAGTGACATTCTATAATGTGTGATGTCACATAGAACTAAAATATGTTACACAGAAACATTGGCAATAAGCCATTTTTTATGTTCTTGCAGGACCATGTCACTGTCCATATTGGTGTTCCTACATGTCATAGATTAATGTTGACGGAATCACTCCTCAGCACCATGATTCATGTCTTGTGTTGAAGTAGTTAATTGTATGCAAATGACAACTTCTGATATCCCTAATGTAAGTGTGATGGCAAGAGGCATGCCTGCCCCTGTAAATGGATAACACATAAACATGTTATGGCATGGCAGTAATTGTTGTAGGGCACTTGGGTATGGTATGGTAACATGTGTTGTTTTCCTCAGTGAAATTCGTCTGCAGATGGGCCTACAGGGCCAGGTGAGCCCCACCCAAATTGCAAAGAAATGGGACAACCTCAAGCAAAAATATAAGGTGAGGTTCAATTTATGATGTTTTTCCTTTGCGAATTTGTAGTTTCTATTGCATACTGAAACAAAATTATGCCTGTGCAATAGGCTCACAGCTCACCTTCACCCTTGCATCTTTCCTTGTAGGCACTCAGATGCCCTGCTACAGAGACGGAACAGACAGGGGAGAGGCCACAGCAATAATAATAATAATAATAATAATACATTTTATATTATATAGCGCTTTTCAGGAACCCAAAGACGCAATTACATAGGTACAAAAAACAAAAACAAAAGAAACAAAACAAAAACACATAATGAACACATTTCACGTAAGAGCAGCCACATGGCCATGGTTTAATGCAATGCATGAGGCCATCGGGGGGAGGCCATCTATTGATCCTCCTGTCCTGATGGATTCATGTGTTGCAGAAAACCCGGCACATGTGGCTGATGAGACCTCAGATGGCACTGGCTCATCTCTTCCTGGATTTGTGGTGGTCACTTGTAGCCGGGCGTGTGTGGAGGAGGAGGAAGAGGATGCACAGCCTGGCTAAAGGCTGTGCCTGTCCCACACCCCCCAAAAGGAGAAGGACCGGTGAGGGAGCCGTTCTGCGGTTCCTGAAGGAAGATGCTGCCAGAAAAGAGGAGCGATTCAAGGCCACACTGGAAAGCTCTAATGAGTTTGAGAAAATGCTTAATAAAATGTAAATAGTTCACAAGTGTTTGTCAATTTGTTTTTTACTTGTGTTTTTACATTTTAAGATATAGTTTTCATCTGAGTGCCCCCTTCAGCAGCACAAAACTATTTGGGAGAAAAGAAACACACAAATACTAACAATTTTGCTGATCGTGTAAGCTTCAGGAGGGTAATACCTAGGCTATTTCTGGCTTATCGGTCTCTCGCTCTTTACTGGTAACTTCAAGTGAATGTCTTCCTTTTTGTAAATTCTAAGTAGTCAGCCTACATTCATTAATGAATGATTTGCAGTCATTATTCTAATTTACTGTTTTTATTTTACTGAAATGATGTACTCTTAGGTCTGAATTAGACTTTGTTTTGACTTGTTGCTTCCACCAGGTTACTGTCCTATGGACGAATTATGCGATAGAATTGAGGATTGTCATTTCTAATAATTATGAAATGATGTTAAATATATTTTTACTGCAGGATAAGTGAGTGGTTCTAGCACGCAATATCGCCTGTGTTCAGTATTCAGAGTGCTGAACATTTAAACAAGGAAGGGCATTGACCGTTGGAAACACTGGATTCAGAAAATAGACATTTTACAGAATCCTCACTTCCCCGACAGGTGGTTGACATACATTGGTGTCAAAGTGGTATGCTTATAGTGTGTTTTGAAATAAATAAAGGTAATGAAAAAGTGGCACAGAAAAGATGTATGAAACTGATATGTTAGCATCCATAAGTGATTTTATTAACACTAACATAACAAATAAAACGTGGATTAACACTGGACAGAAAGAGGGGCTGCAGGGAGAATATACAAACATAACAAGAAAATCATTGCAAATAATTGTGATAACTTCACAGTGCAATATAGCGTCAAATAAAACTATAGTTTATACCATGTTGCATGCAAAAACAAGCTCAGAGATAAAAATACGATAGGCTACAGAACAATCCGTTAGCATTAAAGGCCACTGACAGCTGATACGGGTTTTTTTTTTTTTTGACAGGTGATACAGCTGTGCAACACGTCATTAGTAATTGACGTCGCTTCAGCTGACGCTTGACTGAGCAAGGACGTTCCATTTGTTTAATTCATGTTGCCTCGGTTGCTGCGTCCTCGTATGTGATCCTTGGATCCTTTCCTTATGGCCTCCACTGGGTGGAGCTAATGAGCGAGGAAAGGACCGAGGAAAAGATGCAAGCAGTAAAAATATGGGATTGGAATGCAGCCATGCTCACCAGTTTAAGCATGCTTAACTCTAGGCATGCTCACCAGTTTAAGCATGCTTAACTCTAGACATGCTCACCAGTTTAAGCATGCTTAACTCTAGACATGCTCACCAGTTTAAGCATGCTTAACTCTAGACATGCTCACCAGTTTAAGCATGCTTAACTCTAGACATGCTCACCAGTTTAAGCATGCTTAACTCTAGACATGCTCACCAGTTTAAGCATGCTTAACTCTAGGCATGCTCACCAGTTTAAGCATGCTTAACTCTCGGCATGCTCACCAGTTTAACCATGCTTAACTCTAGACATGCTCACCAGTTTAACCATGCTTAACTCTCGGCATGCTCACCAGTTTAACCATGCTTAACTCTCGGCATGCTCACCAGTTTAACCATGCTTAACTCTCGACATGCTCACCAGTTTAAGCATGCTTAACTCTAGACATGCTCACCAGTTTAAGCATGCTTAACTCTAGGCATGCTCACCAGTTTAAGCATGCTTAACTCTAGGCATGCTCACCAGTTTAACCATGCTTAACTCTCGACATGCTCGCCAGTTTAAGCATGCTTAACTCTCGGCATGCTCACCAGTTTAAGCATGCTTAACTCTAGGCATGCTCACCAGTTTAAGCATGCTTAACTCTAGACATGCTCACCAGTTTAAGCAAGCTTAACTCTCGACATGCTCACCAGTTTAAGCATGCTTAACTCTAGGCATGCTCACCAGTTTAAGCATGCTTAACTCTAGGCATGCTCACCAGTTTAAGCATGCTTAACTCTAGGCATGCTCACCAGTTTAAGCATGCTTAACTCTAGGCATGCTCACCAGTTTAAGCATGCTTAACTCTAGACATGCTCGCATACCCAAGACTGGGGAAGTGTGGACTATATCAAAGTCTAGCATGACTGTTTTCTCTCTGTATCTGCATGTTAACTTGCAAGCTCCTTTTACTTTAAGCTCCTTTTACTTTAAGTATCTGCCCGCTGTATCCTGAGAGCTTACTGGATGAGGGGCCTAGTATTACATCTCCAAATATCTGCTGGAACGTGATAACTGGTATTATGTTAGCCTGGGCTCCCGTGTCTATTTTAAACTTTATTTTGTGCCTCTTTCCACCTCTGCAAAGGCTTGCCCTCTAGCTGCATTTGCTTTTTTCGTGATGGTATCAATGTACAGTTCCTCTGCTGGCTGCTCAGTGCTGTCGGAGATAGCATGCAACCTCTTAGGCGTGCATTTTGCCTGTTGTTTTCGTGTTCGTGTCCTACATACCCTAGCAAAGTGCTTAAACTTTTTGTATTTGTTGCACTGGTGCCTCCTTGCCGGTCATTCCTTCGCGCGACTGTGTCTCTCCCGCAGGCCCCACATCCAGTGGCCCTGCTTAGCGCTATTCCAATCAGTTCCGCTTGAATTACTGTGCCCATGACGTTTATGGCAAAAATAATCCTGTCTCTAACCATCTCATCGCCGTTAGGGTAATTACAGTCTTTCACAAGCACTACTCTGACACCACGTAATATTTCTATCTTACAGAAATGTTACTGCCTTACTGTCACTCAGTTAGTGTCTAATAAAACAGTACAGAGAATTAGTGCTGTTACGCGTGTTTATTTCACTCTGTGGTACAGGGCGCACATCACCTACATCATTCTCAGGGACAACTTCAATCAGCTGATATCTCCAGGATATTACTTCCACCACTGCCCTAGTAGCTAACTTTCATTTATAGGCTGTGTTCCATATGCATACTTGCATTCTACGTACTTGCATTCTAGATGGTACATTCTTCCAATTACACCAGCTAGAACGCACTTGATAGAATGCAAGAGCGCAAGTATGCTTCAATTTTGGAACACACTTGAGGACGTAGTGAGCAGAATAGCCTACCTTTGACCTTACAGGAAAAACAATAGAATCACCTTCACGAATTACCTTACTCGATAACTAGCTATATGGTAGTGTACAGTTAGCACCATTCGGCTTAAGCATTTGAAATTAACTACAAATGTTATAATAAATATTGTTTTGCCAAATTGAGCATTTTCATTGTTTAAGACAACTGCCATGGTGAAACTAGTTACTTATAACTTCATGTGTGAACCGTATGAGGCGATCGTTTTACCTCAGGTCTGTTACGTTACAGTTACGGACAGGGACAGCCTGACCTAAGCAGTGACGGAATCAGTCCAGGTTTTCATTAGCTGTAAGCCATAATCATCAAAATTACAAGAAATAAAGGCTTGAAATATTTCACTATGTGTATTGAATCTATATAATATATGAGTTTCACTTTCTGACATGAGTGACAAAAAATATTGAACTTTTTCACGATATTCTAATTTTTTGAGCTGCACATGTATATATATATATATGTACAGTATAGCATATATTTTATATGTATATATGCAACACGTTATTAAAAAGTTGAGACGGAGACAAAAAAAAACTAAAAACATCACTCTGCTGCCAGATATGCAGTAGATATGCAGTAGATATGGAGTAGATATGCAGTAGATATGGATGGAGCACTTTAAGGTTTTTTCTTCTGACTCCTTTCCATTGAACTCAGGAGAGTCAGGAGAAACAACCTGTCAAGTGATCCATCTATATCTACTGCATATCTACTGCATATCTGGCAGCAGAGTGATGTTTTTTTTTTTTTTTTTTGCCCGTCCCAACTTTTTTAGAACTTGTTGCAGGCATCAAATTAGGAATTAGCGTATATTTACAAATATATTTTTAGTAGACTGAAGGCTCATTTCATACCTCAGACCCTTTAGCCTTGATGACCCTTGATGAATTTAGCCAACCATGGGTTCCATTCTATTCCCGTGCAATTTACAGCTTAATCTAGTCCCACCCCCCAATTCCCATAGAGATCCATTCAAATGCAGAGAGGTTATAGTATCTGGTCGGATACCTGAAAATAAAATATTAAGAGTCTTTTAATCTCCCTTCATACCCAGTCATGATAGCATCACCTGTTTACATGTGGAACGTTCCAAACAGGTGTTTCTTTTGCCCCTGTCCCAACATTTTTGGAACGTGTTGCAGGGATCAAATTTGAAATTAGTGTATATTTACAAAAATTTATAAAAGTTGATATGGTAAAACATTAAATATATATTTGTTGTACTGTTTTCAATTAAATATATGCAAAAGAGAATTTACAAATCACTGCTTTCTGCTTTTATGTGCATTTTACATACTGTTCCAACTTTTTTGGAATTGGGGTTTGTAAAACTTTCAAATATATCCAAAGACATTAGCCTAAACATAAAGTATATTTATTGATCCATAACATATTTTTAAAAATGAAATTGTCTAAAAGAATAAAAAAGTGATTCATGTTGATAAAATTAGTAATCAAAAAGTAATCAAACAGGAAGTGAAACCATAGCAAACAGGAAGGGTGCATGACCATTTCAATGTGCAATATAGCCTAAGTGCTATTTACCCTTGAACTGAGGCCAGCAGCTATGTACTTATATATTGTAGAGCTCTCATTTTATGTGTGAGGGCTCTCATGCAAAACACTCAAACACTGAAATGATCATCAATTCAAAGCCCTGGGGGCTGTTAAATTACATCATAACCCTTCTTTCCTCCAAGATTAAATCTTTCTCCAGGTACATACCTATCCATATATCTTAACCTTATCTAGGTACATACCTATCCATATATCTTAACCTTCTCCAGGTACATACCTATCCATATATCTTAACCTTCTCCAGGTACATACCTATCCATATATCTTAACCTTCTCCAGGTACATACCTATCCATATATCTTAACCTTCTCCAGGTACATACCTATCCATATATCTTAACCTTCTCCAGGTACATACCTATCCATATATCTTAACCTTCTCCAGGTACATACCTATCCATATATCTTAACCTTCTCCAAGTACATACCTATCCATATATCTTAACCTTCTCCAGGTACATACCTATCCATATATCTTAACCTTCTCCAGGTACATACCTATCCATATATCTTAACCTTCTCCAGGTACATACCTATCCATATATCTTAACCTTCTCCAAGTACATACTTATCCATATATCTTAACCTTCTCCAGGTACATACCTATCCATATATCTTAACCTTCTCCAGGTACATACCTATCCATATATCTTAACCTTCTCCAGGTACATACCTATCCATATATCTTAACCTTCTCCAGGTACATACCTATCCATATATCTTAACCTTCTGAAAATGTCTCAGTGTAGGCCTACTCTTTTCATAGTCAAACATAAAACAGCACACAAATATGCAGCAAAAACAAGTTTTATTTCGGTACACACAGAGAACAGTACAGTACTGTAAACAGGCCTGCTCAACCCCCCCCCCCCTCACAAAAATGAATTAGGCATCACGCCTCCGGTTCCTGTCTGGCCAGAGGGCCTCATCCACATCACAGGCAATGTTCTCCCTGTCCAAGCAGCGTTGGAAGAAACGCCTCGAGTGGCGCATGAAACCCTGACAGGCCTCAACACTCACGTCGCCACAAGCCTCCTCCATGGCCTGGAGCAGTGGGACCCGGGTGGGTTCCGTTCATATACTTTCCACCTCCAAGCTGAAAAAAACTCCTCAATGGGATTCAGGAAAGGAGAATAAGGTGGAAGGTATAGAACGGAAAAATGTGGGTGGTCCTGGAACCACTCGCACTTGAGCAGCCCGGTGGAAGCTCACATTGTCCCAGATGACGACGTGATCGATCCGTTGTGGGCCATCTATCTGGCCAGGTGGTACCAGCAGGTCATGCAGGCCATCCAGGAAGGCCAGGAGACGGGCAGTGTTATAGGCCTAGGTGGGCATGATGGTGCAGGATCCCATGGTGGTTCATTGCAGCACACATTGTGATGTTCCCACCACGCTGGCCGGGGACCTCAACAATGGCCTGCTGGCCAATGACATTTCTGCCCCGGCGCCTCCTCTTCGCCAGGTTGAATCCAACCTCATCAATGAAGATGTACTCATATACCTCATTAGCTGTGTCATGCTCCTGGATCCGCTGAAACAGACAGCATGAGAATGCAAGTTACAGTATGGACACAGAGAGGTCAACACAGTGGGCTACAGTGAGACACTGTAGAAAAGGAACAATATTGGATTACAGGTACAATACATGCATGTGTCAGTGCTGAATGTATGGGACTTACAAGCACAAACTCTCGCCGTAACTCCTTGACGCGGTCTGTGTTCCGGTCGAATGGGACCCTGTACACCTGTTTCATCTGCATGGCATTCCTGCGAAGAATACGGTCCAATGTAGAGAGGCTGATGGTCTGGACGTTCCTGAATGTAGCATGGTCAGCCAGGATCCTAGATTGTATTTGTCGGAGTGTGATAGCGTTGTTCTCACAAACCACATTTACAATTTCAGTCTCCTGTTCGGCTGTGAAAGTGTGTGTTCTTCCTCCACGGTGTGGTTCTCTTTCAATCCTGCAAAATACAAATACTGTGAGCACACTGTATTCTATTGATATGCAGTATTACAGTACACAAGGCAAATAGATTTCGTACCTGTTCTCCTTCCTGAAGGTTCTAATGATGGCAGCAACTGTGAAGTGGTGGAGATTTGGTTGGACCCTCTGGCCAAACCATGGTTGAGCACATGGTCTACCACAGTGGCCCGAATCTCATTAGAGATTACCGTTCTCCTTCTTCTTTCTCCTCCTCCTCCTCCTCTTCCTCTCCCTCCTCCTTCTTGTCCTCCTCTTCCTCCTCCTTGTCCTCCTCCTCCTCCTCTTCCTCTCCCTCCTCCTTCTTGTCCTCCTCTTCCTCCTCCTCCTCTCACTCTTACCCCTCTCCTTCTCTGGTTGTCTCTCTCTTCAAAGTTCTCCATTGTTCACCAAACAAAACAGAGGCTCAAGGCACTTTTATGCTGCAGTCCTGATTGCAAATTGCTCAACAGACCTGAATGTTTAGAGATTTGAATATTTGTGTGTTGTAGGTTGATGCTTTGAGATTTTACTTGAGAAGTGTGTGCAACAACTGAACATTGTGTGTAGTGTTTTGACAACAAGGTGATGTGTAATTGACATCAGAGTGTAAAGAAGGAAAGTCAGAGTCTAATGCAGATAAGGGAGTGTGAAGTAGTGCCAAATTGGGTCGAGCGATTGGTACATGAAGTGAAGGTTGTGCAAATTGTGCTGAAATTTTCGCTTTTTGTGTGTTAACAATTGTGAAAAACTGTAAACTTAAAGACCCACCTGCCTGCCTGAGTGACCTGTTAAATGTAAAAACCCATCTGCCTGCCTGAGTGACCTGTTAAACTTAAAGACCCATCTGCCTGAGTGAGTGACCTGTTAAACTTAAAAACCCATCTGCCTGCCTGAGTGACCTGTTAAACTTAAAAACCCATCTGCCTGCCTGAGTGACCTGTTAAACTTAAAGACCCATCTGCCTGCCTGAGTGACCTGTTAAACTTAAAGACCCATCTGCCTGCCTGAGTGACCTGTTAAACTTAAAGACCCATCTGCCTGCCTGAGTGACCTGTTAAACTTAAAGACCCATCTGCCTGCCTGAGTGACCTGTTAAACTTAAAGACCCATCTGCCTGCCTGAGTGACCTGTTAAACTTAAAGACCCATCTGCCTGCCTGAGTGACCTGTTAAACTTAAAGACCCATCTGCCTGCCTGAGTGACCTGTTAAACTTAAAGACCCATCTGCCTGCCTGAGTGACCTGTTAAACTTAAAGACCCATCTGCCTGCCTGAGTGACCTGTTAAACTTAAAAACCCATCTGCCTGCCTGAGTGACCAGTTAAACTTAAAAACCCACCTGCCTGCCTGAGTGACCTGTTAAACTTAAAAACCCATCTGCCTGCCTGAGTGACCTGTTAAACTTAAAAACCCATCTGCCTGCCTGAGTGACCAGTTAAACTTAAAAACCCATCTGCCTGCCTGAGTGACCTGTTAAACTTAAAGAACCACCTGCCTGCCTGAGTGACCAGTTAAACTTAAAGAACCACCTGCCTGAGTGACCAGTTAAACTTAAAGACCCATCTGCCTGCCTGAGTGACCTGTTAAACTTAAAGAACCACCTGCCTGAGTGAGTGACCTGTTAAACTTAAAAACCCATCTGCCTGCCTGAGTGACCTTTTAAACTTAAAGAATTGTCATTGATTATCCGATTAGTCCATCCCATTCTTTAGTCATACTAAACATCTGATTAGATTCCACCATTCAGTGTAAGGGCTCATAGCCATCTCCTGTGTAAGGGCTCATAGCCATCTCCTGTGTATTCTTAGTCATATTTACCATTATATTTTCCTAAATGTTCACGCATGTATAATATATTGCAGTATATTTCTATAACATTTCTTTAAGTGCAATACACTTTGCTTATCACCATATATAATTACAGTTTTTCATATTGTTAACACACAAAAAGCGAAAATTTGGCACAATTTGCACAACCTTCACTTCATGTACCAATCGCTCGACCCAATTTGGAATTACTTCACACTCCCTTATCTGCATTAGACTCTGACTTTCCTTCTGTACACTCTGATGTCAATTACACATCACCTTGTTGTCAAAACACTACACACAATGTTCAGTTGTTGCACACACTTCTCAAGTAAAATCTCAAAGCATCAACCTACAACACACAAATATTCAAATCTCTAAACATTCAGGTCTGTTGAGCAATTTGCTTCAGGACTGCAGCATAAAAGTGCCTTGAACCTCTGTTATGTTTGGTGAACAATGGAGAACTTTGAAGAGAGAGACAACCAGAGAAGGAGAGGGGTAAGAGTGAGAGGAGGAGGAGGAGGAAGAGGAGGACAAGAAGGAGGAGGGAGAGGAAGAGGAGGACAAGGCGGAGGAAGAGGACAAGGAGGAGGACAAGGAGGAGGAAGAGGAGGAGAAGGACAAGGAGGAGGAAGAGGACAAGGAGGAGGACAAGGAGGAGGAAGAGGAGGAGGAGGACAAGGAGGAGGAGGACAAGGAGGAGGAAGAGGACAAGGAGGAGGAGGAGGACAAGAAGGAGGAGGAGAAGGACAAGGAGAAGGAGGCGTGATGCCTAATTCATTTTTGTGAAGGGGGAGTGGGGGGGGGGGGGGTTGAGCAGGCCGGTTTACAGTACTGTACTGTTTTCTGTGTGTACTGAAATAAAACTTGTTTTTGCTGCATATTTGTGTGCTGTTTTATGTTTGACTATGAAAAGAGTAGGCCTACACTGAGACATTTTACAAAAGAAGAAATGGCTCATTCTCCAGAGTCATTGTCATTTATATGGTGTGTTCCATTTCTATGATTGTGTTTTCAATTTAGCACTTCAGTGTGCTGTAAATGCTTGGTAGTGTGCAGCAAATGCTTAGTTGTGTGTACTCAATGAATGGTATGTGTGTGTAATTTGAAAATATGGCTGTGTGTACCAAATGAAAACACGAGTTCCATTTTGTGAACAGTTAAGAGATTTGATGGCAAAGAGTCATCTTGCAAAGGGAGTGTCAGGTTTAGCATTTTGTGTGTGAGGTTTTCAGTTTTGTGTGTGCAGTTTTGAGAAAGCCGTTATTGTTTTGAGAAACGTGTGTTAACAATTGTGAAAAACTGTATTAGTCCTTGAAGCAGTCATTACTACTTACTTGCTTTGAAGTCTGACCCGTATACGTATACCTTTCTATCTTGTGATATTCTAGGTCAACACTTTGCTGTCTCTCTATGATAGACACACATACATTCATTATGAACTATTAGGCAAAGCAAAATCTAATATTTACTTTCCCAAACTGACCTGAAAGCGAATTATCACAACCAAATTGATCACGCCTTTGTTTTAGAGCCGGATGTGTGTGTCCATATAAACCAAACTCCGCTCATAGACTCGGTACCTTCTGCATCGAACGCTTCCTGCTTCCACACAGTCACACAGCTCATCAACATGGTAAGTTTGACACCTTCTCGTGTTCTTTAAGATCAGAAATAGATCATAGGTGAGGGTTGTATTGCTGGAATATATTTAATAGGATTCTTTACATTTTATTTGAATAATTTGAATTATTTGGAGAAAATATGTGTTTCACTTTACATGTAAACTGCTCATGTTTAATAATTTATGGGAAATATATATTGCTTTAATAAATTAGCATATTAAGAAACTGCCCATACAAAAAGATTATGTAATATTGTTAGATGTATTAACATAATGTGTAAAGACTATATTAGATATATATGAGCGAGTAGGCTACATAAATCTTATGTTATCCGAGAAAAAATAAAGCTAGAATTGGAGTTGTATAAGAAACTCTGTTTCATGGTTAAAATGTTATACATCACATTATTATTGTACATTAACACGTGATTATCATTATACCTGTACAATAAAGTTACTCTCATTACACCTGTAACATTACAGCACTTCACCTGTACAATAAAGTTACTCTCACTACACCTGTAACATTACAGCACTTCACCTGTACAATAAAGTTACTCTCATTACACCTGTAACATTACAGCACTTCACCTGTACAATAAAGTTACTCTCACTACACCTGTAACATTACAGCACTTCACCTGTACAATAAAGTTACTCTCATTACACCTGTAACATTACAGCACTTCACCTGTACAATAAAGTTACTCTCATTACACCTGTAACATTACAGCACTTCACCTGTACAATAAAGTTACTCTCATTACACCTGTAACATTACAGCACTTCACCTGTACAATAAAGTTACTCTCATTACACCTGTAACATTACAGCACTTCACCTGTACAATAAAGTTACTCTCATTACACCTGTAACATTACAGCACTTCACCTGTACAATAAAGTTACTCTCATTACACCTGTAACATTACAGCACTTCACCTGTACAATAAAGTTACTCTCATTACACCTGTAACATTACAGCACTTCACCTGTACAATAAAGTTACTCTCATTACACCTGTAACATTACAGCACTTCACCTGTACAATAAAGTTACTCTCATTACACCTGTAACATTACAGCACTTCACCTGTACAATAAAGTTACTCTCATTACACCTGTAACATTACAGCACTTCACCTGTACAATAAAGTTACTCTCACTACACCTGTAACATTACAGCACTTCACCTGTACAATAAAGTTTCTCTCATTACACCTGTAACATTACAGCACTTCACCTGTACAATAAAGTTACTCTCATTACACCTGTAACATTACAGCACTTCACCTGTACAATAAAGTTTCTCTCATTACACCTGTAACATTACAGCACTTCACCTGTACAATAAAGTTACTCTCATTACACCTGTAACATTACAGCACTTCACCTGTACAATAAAGTTACTCTCATTACACCTGTAACATTACAGCACTTCACCTGTACAATAAAGTTACTCTCATTACACCTGTAACATTACAGCACTTCACCTGTACAATAAAGTTACTCTCATTACACCTGTAACATTACAGCACTTCACCTGTACAATAAAGTTACTCTCATTACACCTGTAACATTACAGAACTTCACCTGTACAATAAAGTTACTCTCATTACACCTGTAACATTACAGAACTTCACCTGTACAATAAAGTTACTCTCATTACACCTGTAACATTACAGAACTTCACCTGTACAATAAAGTTACTCTCATTACACCTGTAACATTACAGCACTTCAAGTATTATAGTTAAATAGTTAACCAGCAAACTAAAGAGATTTCCAGGCTTAGCGTATAGCTGACTAGCTACTTCAAAATAATCTAAATTGATTGGTGAAAGTTATAACCGGAGAACATGCATTTACTGTATTTACTGTTTACCAGCTATAAAACAAACTCCAACACAAAACAGCTAAAATAGCTCGGGAAACAGCTGCTATCTATCACAAGGGTAGACTACTGTACCAGCAAGCTCACTACAATCAGACACTATACCAAACTAATGTTGTATATGATGTACTATCATATACTATACTATACATCACATCTTTACTAACAAAACTGAGTGAATAATGCTAATAAATAAAAACTGAATAATGCTGAAAAACTCCAGCAAGCAAATGTGATGTCTAGTCGGTACATCATAAATATATCATAATACATCATAAATGTTCCACTACCACTTCTTACTCTGATTGGTGGAATCGATGTGGCAATACACTTAGGGCCTGATTTAATAAGACCTTTAGCATGTGCAAAACCTTTTAGTGCTCACAAATATAATAACACAACCAATGATTGGTGCAAAAACAAATACCATGACCAATCATTGATTGTGTTATTAGTTTTGCACATGCTAAAGGTCTTAATGAATCAGGTCCTTAGAAACATTGAGAGAGGCTTCTGGGGAGGTTTCAGCTGCAACCTGACATTGGCAATGACATCAGCTGCTAGATAGTCTGAAGCCATAATTTAGCGTGTCGGTGTTAGGCCTTGGGTCCACCATTCGGCAAGAAAACTAACAAGTAAAGACTGTGCCTCCAGCGACTGACAATAACAAGATATAGTGTTCCGTAAAAACATTTGTTTTCTTGCCGAAGGCACAAGCGGTATATTTCAAATAATATATTCATACTTCCAGCAGGTATAGTACATAGGCCTACTTGAGTTATAGAACTGCAGGTAACTGTAGTAGTACAATAGAGGATAGCAGACATGTTTAAAAACTGTACTAATATACTCATAAAACAGTACAGCATCATAACTGAAACCTATACTACAGTAGAGTATACTTATATGGCACTATTGCATGTACCACTAGAACTTCAGTGGGGTATTTGTCAAGCAAACAGCAACTTATAACAAGCTAATATCTTAAAACAAGCTAATATCTTAAAACAAGCTCATATTTTTACTTGAGAGAGAAAAGAAAAAAAAATTAAAGTATCAGACGTTTTTTTGCAGTGTATAAATATTAATCCAGCAAGTCAATTGGATCTGAAACACTGTGTCACGAGAGGAAACTGAAATATTTGTATGTACATGTTGTATCTCATGCCTGTTGTGTGTGATTCATGTGTGCTGTGTGTGTGTGTCATGCGTGTTGTGTGTGTGTGTCACGCATGTTGTGTGTCTCATGCGTGTTGCGCTTTGTGTCTCATGCGTGTTGTGTGTTTTTGTCTCTTAGCGTTTCCTGGTTTGCAGTGCAGTCACTCTACTGGCCCTGGCTACTGTCTGTAATGCTGGCTGCTACTTCAGGAGGCTGGTTCTCACAGACATTATGAACCCTCCCAAAGGTGAGTCTGAAACCTTCCGCTGACCCTCCATTCTCACACCTTCTGTTACTAACACTACCTGGATATCTGTCCTCCATTCTCACACCTTCTGTTACTAACACTACCTGGATATCTGCCCTCCATTCTCACACCTTCTGTTACTAACACTACCTGGATATCTGCCCTCCATTCTCACACCTTCTGTTACTAACACTACCTGGATATCTGCCCTCCATTCTCACACCTTCTGTTACTAACACTACCTGGATATCTGCCCTCCATTCTCACACCTTCTGTTACTAACACTACCTGGATATCTGCCCTCCATTCTCACACCTTCTGTTACTAACACTACCTGGATATCTGCGCTCCATTCTCACACCTTCTGTTACTAACACTACCTGGATATCTGCCCTCCATTCTCACACCTTCTGTTACTAACACTACCTGGATATCTGTCCTCCATTCTCACACCTTCTGTTACTAACACTACCTGGACATCTGCGCTCCATTCTCACACCTTCTGTTACTAACACTACCTGGATATCTGCCCTCCATTCTCACACCTTCTGTTACTAACACTACCTGGATATCTGCCCTCCATTCTCACACCTTCTGTTACTAACACTACCTGGGTATCTGCCCTCCATTCTCACACCTTCTGTTACTAACACTACCTGGATATCTGTCCTCCATTCTCACACCTTCTGTTACTAACACTACCTGGATATCTGCCCTCCATTCTCACACCTTCTGTTACTAACACTACCTGGGTATCTGCCCTCCATTCTCACACCTTCTGTTACTAACACTACCTGGATATCTGTCCTCCATTCTCACACCTTCTGTTACTAACACTACCTGGATATCTGCTCTCCATTCTCACACCTTCTGTTACTAACACTACCTGGATATCTGTCCTCCATTCTCACACCTTCTGTTACTAACACTACCTGGACATCTGCCCTCCATTCTCACACCTTCTGTTACTAACACTACCTGGGCATCTGCTCTCTGTCAGTATGAACAGGATTAGGTAGATTTCTGGATTGCTGACCTAATATGAAATATTATTTGCCTAAATGGGTATGCACAAATATTTATCTTGCACATTATTTTGCATTGTTCAGGCCAGACCACAAATGCTTTGTACCATCTTGTTTTAAAATGTGTGACTGTGTCAATGAGCTGCACACCCAGGATTTTCTCCGATTCATGTGTGATACTGCGTTCCAAATACCTCTGAAACTCGTAATTACGGCTTTCCGACCAGAAAAAATTCACTGGAACGGCCTGTTAACTCTGAATTACAAGTCGGAAAATCGGGTATCTATTCACAGCTCTGGGTTGCCGAGGAGGAGGAAAGTGACGTCATTCAAAATGTATGAATCTGTATTTTAATTGAAATTACGGAAAAAGGTGCAGCACTCATTCGTAGAAAAAATTGAAAAATGTTTATTGGTTAAAACACGACGTTTCGGCCACCATAGCCTTTGCTATATCTGTTTGCGTAGCACCTCATCTCCAGCTGCTTGCACTCTGACTTCTGTATTTTAATGGGAAATGCTTAACAAGAGCTTGAAACACAATTTAATTTAGTGGCAGTTTCGATGTTTATGCGTGCCCACATCCTTCACTTGACAATATGCATAGGAAACACAGACAAGCTACGGGGTGAGGAGAGGAGGAGGTGGTAGGGGAGGAAAGGAGGATGCATTTTTTGAGTATTGGGACACACAGGGAGAGCAGAGCTTTCAGCAATGACAGCTGATGAATACAGTTGGGCATTCAATGTTTTTTTTATTGATGTTTTACAGCAGGGGTCCTCAATCGTATCCAGAAAGGGCCGGTGTGGGTGCAGGCTTTTGTTCCAACCAAGCAGTTAGACACCTGATTCTACCAACCACTAGAGTTTTTGTTTGGTTGGAACAAAAGCCTGCACCCACTTTCTGGATATGAGTGAGGACCCCTGCACCCACACCGGCCCTTTCTGGATAAGATTGAGGACCCCTGCACCCACACCGGCCCTTTCTGGATAAGATTGAGGACCCCTGCACCCACACCGGCCCTTTCTGGATACGATTGAGGACCCCTGCACCCACACCGGCCCTTTCTGGATACGATTGAGGACGCCTGCACCCACACCGGATCTTTCTGGATAAGATTGAGGAACCCTGCACCCACACCGGCCCTTTCTGGATAAGATTGAGGACGCCTGCACCCACACCGGCCCTTTCTGGATAAGATTGAGGACACCCCTGCACCCACACCGGCCCTTTCTGGATACGATTGAGGACCCCTGCACCCACACCGGCCCTTTCTGGATAAGATTGAGGACCCCTGCACCCACACCGGCCCTTTCTGGATAAGATTGAGGACCCCTGCACCCACACCGGCCCTTTCTGGATAAGATTGAGGACCCCTGCACCCACACCGGCCCTTTCTGGATACGATTGAGGACCCCTGCACCCACACCGGCCCTTTCTGGATACGATTGAGGACCCCTGCACCCACACCGGCGCTTTCTGGATAAGATTGAGGACCCCTGCACCCACACCGGCCCTTTCTGGATACGATTGAGGACTCCTGTTTTACAGGATTCCTCTAACACAGGGTCTTGGTATTTAATAGAAAAATGTAGGCATATTGGTATTAAAAAATATGTAAGCCATTGAATTTTTAGGTAGGAGAGAAGTTGAAAAATGTTAAGGGATTTTTTAAAAGATGTGTTTTGGAATTGAAATAAAGCATTTGTTCTGTTGGGCGTGTGTGTGTGTCCAGGTTGCCAGGATGATGATGGTGAGATGCATGAGTTTCTAGCGGAGTGGGTAAAGGACTGCTATGAGTGTGTCTGCTTCCACAGAGGAATGACCTGCTGTGACACGTGAGAGACCATGTTCATCACCTCCATAACACCCTGCACCATGTTACTCACCTCCATAACACCCTGCACCATGTTCATCACCTCCATAACACCCTGCACCATGTTACTCACCTCCATAACACCCTGCACCATGATAATCACCTCCATAACACCCTGCACCATGTTAATCACCTCCATAACACCCTGCACCATGTTAATCACCTCCACAACACCCTGCACCATGTTACTCACCTCCATAACACCCTGCACCATGTTACTCACCTCCATAACCCCCTGCACCATGTTACTCACCTCCATAACACCCTGCACCATGTTACCCACCTCCATAACACCCTGCATCATGTTAATCGCCTCCATAACACCCTGCACCATGTTACTCACCTCCATAACCCCCTGCACCATGTTACTCACCTCCACAACACCCTGCACAATATTCATCACCTCCATAACACCCTGCACCATGTTACTCACCTCCATAACACCCTGCACCATGTTACTCACCTCCATAACACCCTGCAACATGTAACTCACCTCCATAACACCATGCACCAGGATAATCACCTCCATAACACTCTGCACCATGTTACTCACCTCCATAACACCCTGTAACATGTTACTCACCTCCATAAAACCCTGCACCATGTTACTCCCCTCCATAACACCATGCACCATGTTACTCACCTCCATAACACCCTGAACCATGTTAATCACCTCCATAACACCCTGTACCATGTTACTCACCTCCATAACGCCCTGCACCATGTTACTCACCTCCATAACCCCCTGCACCATGTTACTCACCTCCATAACACCCTGCAACATGTTACTCACCTCCATAACACCCTGCACCATGTTACTCACCTCCATAACACTCTGCACCATGTTCATCACCTTCATAACACTCTGCACCATGTTACTCACCTCCATAACACCCTGTAACATGTTACTCACCTCCATAACACCCTGCACCATGTTACTCACCTCCATAACACCCTGCAACATGTTACTCACCTTCATAACACCCTGCACCAGGATAATCACCTCCATAACACCCTGGTCTTCAACCTCCCCCGACACTCCCATGTCACCCCCCTGCTCATTGACCTCCACTGGCTACCCGTGATGGCTCACATCAAATTCAAAACATTGGTGCTCGCCTTCCAGGCAGTCCGAGGATCTGCCCCTCCATACCTCCAAAAACTAATCAGACCCTACACACCTGCCAGATCCCTGCGTTCCGCCTCCTCAGGACGACTGGTACCCGCCCCTCTTCATACTAGCACCCGGTCTCGACGTCTGTTTGTCCTGGCCCCTCGGTGGTGGAATGACCTCCCCGTGGAGGTCAGAACAGCAGAAAGTCTGACCGCCTTCAAGCGCAGATTGAAGACTCACCTCTTCAAGGTGCACCTCTCTCCACCCCTCCCTACCTCCCTGTGACTATTGTTATTAATGTTGTGTAATTACCCCCCCCAAAAAAAAAAAAACACAAAAAAAAACCCAATCATACTGACTGCGCCTAGTACTTCGATTCGTAATTGCCTTTTTAGGGTTGTTTTTAAACGTTCTTGTACCTAGTTTTAAAATGCACTATGTATGTCGCTCTGGATAAGAGCGTCTGCTAAATGTCTATAATGTAATGTAATGCACCATGTTACTCACCTCCACAACACCCTGCACCATATGCATCACCTCCATAACACCCTGCACCATGTTACTCACCTCCATAACACCCTGCACCATGTTACTCACCTCCATAACACCCTGCACCAAGATAATCACCTCCATAACACCCTGCACCATGTTACTCCCCTCCATAACACCCTGTACCATGTTACTCACCACCATAACACCATGCACCATGTTCCTCACCTCCATAACACCCTGCACCATGTTACTCACCTCCATAACACCCTGCACCATGTTACTCTCCTCCATAACACCCTGCACCATGTTGTTCATCACCTCCATAACACCCTGCAACATGTTACTCACCTCCATAACACTCTGCACCATGTTCATCACCTTCATAACACTCTGTACCATGTTAATCACCTCCATAACACCCTGCACCATGTTACTCACCTCCATAACACCCTGCAACATGTTACTCACCTCCATAACACCCTGCACCATGTTCCTCACCTCCATAACACCCTGCACCATGTTAATCACCTCCATAACACCCTGCACCATGTTAATCACCTCCATAACACCCTGCACCATGTTAATCACCTCCATAACACCCTGCACCATGTTACTCACCTCTATAACCCCCTGCACCATGTTACTCACCTCCATAACACCCTGCACCATGTTACTCACCTCCATAACACCCTGCACCATGTTACTCACCTCCATAACACCCTGCACCATGTTACTCACCTCCATAACACCCTGCACCATGTTACTCACCTCCATAACACCCTGTACCATGTTACTCACCTCCATAACTCCTTGCACCATAATCACTTCCATGATGAATTGCTCAAATATGCCAAATTAATCTCCCTCTGTCTGAGGAGACCTCTTGTAGAACTGAACCATATTGTTAAAAAACAACAATAACTAGCATTTTTGTGTAAAATTGTATATATTTAATAGGTTTTGTGAGCAGAATACATGCAACACACAGTACTGTCCTTTACATCTCAGTGTATTGTAAATTAATGTCATTAAGTGCATGTTGTAATTTATCTGCATAAATATGTATTAATTTAACTTACTTTTCCTCCTAGGTTCCCCTCTGTGATGGTTCCTTCCTCAGACTGTGAAATAGTTATTGACAGAAAGACATGCACGTCCAAAAGTGTCCTGAAGTCTGACAACACCAAGGAATGTATTGAAGTGTTAGCTGTCTAAATTTATGACTGGACAGAATAATACTGTCAATGTGTGGATACAGCTTTGCTTCATCGTAATAACTATTAGAGAATGGGCAATAAGTCGACAGAGAAAATGCGCTCAAGTAATCTGTTTTTTTCCTCTCTCTTTCTTTTCAATGAGGTGCATGTATTTCAGTTCTGATATCAAGAGAGCATATATTCCAGTGGGTTAGGTTTAAAACCAAATTAGTTCATATAGCTAAATAAAACAAATAATTTAAGGGGGAATCTAGTATTCTATGTGTTTTCATTGACATTTCTATCACAAAACTGATCATGAGGTTTGGATCAATGTCTGGAATAAATGACTGGCAAACTGCATACTTCACTCCTGTCCAGTTCTATTTCTACGCTTGGTTTTTCTTCATAGTACTGATTTATATGGAAGTAATGGGTCATGACAACAAGACAAAAGAGGCAGGAGCTCTGCTCTTGTGTCCACACATGATACACGCCTTTAGCTGAGACTCTTATCCAGTGACTTCCACAAATGATACAAGCCTTTAGCTGAGACTCTTATCCAGTGACTTCCACAAATGATACAAGCCTTTAGCTGAGACTCTTATCCAGTGACTTCCACAAATGATACAAGCCTTTAGCTGAGACTCTTATCCAGTGACGTCCACACATGATACAAGCCTTTAGCTGAGACTCTTATCCAGTGACGTCCACACATGATACAAGCCTTTAGCTGAGACTCTTATCCAGTGACTTCCACACATGATACCAGCCTTTAGCTGAGACTCTTATCCAGTGACTTCCACACATGATACAAGCCTTTAGCTGAGACTCTTATCCAGTGACTTCCACAAATGATACAAGCCTTTAGCTGACACTCTTATCCAGTGACTTCCACACATGATACAAGCCTTTAGCTGAGACTCTTATCCAGTGACTTCCACACATGATACAAGCCTTTAGCTGAGACTCTTATCCAGTGACTTCCACAAATGATACAAGCCTTTAGCTGACACTCTTATCCAGTGGCTTCCACAAATGATACCAGCCTTTAGCTGAGACTCTTATCCAGTGACTTCCACAAATGATACAAGCCTTTAGCTGACACTCTTATCCAGTGACTTCCACACATGATATAAGCCTTTAGCTGAGACTCTTATCCAGTGACTTCCACAAATGATACAAGCCTTTAGCTGACACTCTTATCCAGTGACTTCCACAAATGATACAAGCCTTTAGCTGAGACTCTTATCCAGTGACGTCCACAAATGATACCAGCCTTTAGCTGACACTCTTATCCAGTGACTTCCACACATGATACAAGCCTTTAGCTGAGACTCTTATCCAGTGACTTCCACACATGATACAAGCCCTTAGCTGAGACTCTTATCCAGTGACGTCCACACATGATACAAGCCTTTAGCTGAGACTCTTATCCAGTGACTTCCACACATGATACAAGCCTTTAGCTGAGACTCTTATCCAGTGACTTCCACACATGATACAAGCCTTTAGCTGACACTCTTATCCAGTGACTTCCACAAATGATACAAGCCTTTAGCTGAGACTCTTATCCAGTGACTTCCACACATGATACAAGCCTTTAGCTGAGACTCTTATCCAGTGACTTCCACACATGATACAAGCCTTTAGCTGAGACTCTTATCCAGTGACTTCCACAAATGATACAAGCCTTTAGCTGAGACTCTTATCCAGTGACTTCCACAAATGATACAAGCCTTTAGCTGAGACTCTTATCCAGTGACTTCCACACATGATACAAGCCTTTAGCTGACACTCTTATCCAGTGACTTCCACACATGATACAAGCCTTTAGCTGAGACTCTTATCCAGTGACTTCCACACATGATACAAGCCTTTAGCTGAGACTCTTATCCAGTGACTTCCACACATGATACAAGCCTTTAGCTGAGACTCTTATCCAGTGACTTCCACAAATGACACAAGCCTTTAGCTGAGACTCTTATCCAGTGACTTCCACAAATGATACAAGCCTTTAGCTGAGACTCTTATCCAGTGACTTCCACAAATGATACAAGCCTTTAGCTGACACTCTTATCCAGTGACTTCTACACATGATACAAGCCTTTAGCTGACACTCTTATCCAGTGACTTTTACAATCCAGGTTAAGTACTTTGCTCAAAGGTACAATGGCACGGTACTACCTGAGAATCGAACCTGCAACCTTTAGGTTACAAGCCCAGTTCCCTAACCACCACTACACTGTAGCCATTTATGTGAGTAATTACACAATCTCCACTGTTTATTAATTCCCCAGGCCTCTTCTGAAGGTACAAAGTGGGGCCAGGTATGAGGTGTTAGCAGCTAGAGGCTTTACTTACTGTATGTGGCAACCACCCAGACCTGTGTATCTGCACATCTCCCCTTTCAAAACAACAATAATTTAGCCCTTCCTCACCCAGGAGGCTACACAGATACTTGTACACAGATACAGGGCCTTGTAATCGTCTGGACTACTGTAAGGCTTTGTAATCGTCTGGACTACTGTAAGGCTTTGTAATCGTCTGGACTACTGTAAGGCCTTGTAATCGTCTGGACTACTGTAAGGCTTTGTAATCGTCTGGACTACTGTAAGGCTTTGTAATCGTCTGAACTACTGTAAGGCCTTGTAATCCTCTGGACTACTGTAAGGCTTTGTAATCGTCTGGACTACTGTAAGGCTTTGTAATTGTCTGAACTACTGTAAGGCTTTGTAATCGTCTGGACTACTGTACGGCCTTGTAATCGTCTGGACTACTGTAAGGCTATGTAATCGTCTGGACTACTGTAAGGCTTTGTAATCGTCTGGACTACTGTAAGGCTTTGTAATCGTCTGGACTACTGTAAGGCTTTGTAATCGTCTGGACTACTGTAAGGCTTTGTAATCGTCTGAACTACTGTAAGGCTTTGTAATCGTCTGGACTACTGTAAGGCCTTGTAATCGTCTGGACTACTGTAAGGCCTTGTAATCTTCTGGACTACTGTAAGGCTTTGTAATCGTCTGGACTACTGTAAGGCTTTGTAATCATCTGGACTACTGTAAGGCTTTGTAATCGTCTGGACTACTGTAAGGCCTTGTAATCGTCTGGACTACTGTAAGGCTTTGTAATCGTCTGGATTACTGTAAGGCCTTGCTGCTAGCTGGCCACTGGAACTGGTCCAAAATGCTGCTGTCCATTTGCTATACAGCCTGCCAAAATTCTCAAATGGCAGGCCACTCTTCACTGACGTCCAGTGGCTGCCCACATTAAAATAAATCCTCTGACAGTGGCAAGCCATGCTGCTCCTTCTTATCCTCCGACAATAGCCACACCATAAGCTCCAAACAGACCTCTCCACTTGTATGATTATTACTGTAATCTCTATTTCTTATGATGCTTGCTTACCATGCAAAATGCACTTCTGTAAGTCGATTGGCTAAAAACATCTGCTTTATGGCTGCTGTTTCCCTACTTGGCCAGCAGATGGAGCCAGCATGTAGCGCACCAACCATTAAACACCCCTTTGGACGTGCCTCACCAGATATATCAAATCAAATCAATATTTCTTTATATAGCACATTTCAAAATCAATTGTCACAATATGCTTCACAGAAAACCCTGGCCTAAACCCCCACAATAGCAAACCTAAGGCAACCACGGAAAGGAAAAACTCCCTGCTGGTAGATAGGAAGAAACCTTAGGAGGAACCAGGACTCAATAATAATAATAAACTTTATTTGTATAACACCTTTCATACAAAAAAATGCAGCTCAAAGTGTATGTATGTTCTGAACCAGTTTAACCCACTGTCAGAAAGATCAACCAACTTTTGTAAGACGATTGATTGGGATATCATGGTCAATCGTATCAAACGCTGCACTTAGGTCTAAGAGGACAAGAATTGAGAGCTAATTTGCATCAGAGTTTAGTCTGAGATGGCGGATTATTTTAGTAAGAGCAGTTTCAGTGCTGTGGTATGTTCTAAAGCCTGATTGATGTTCCTCCAAGATATTGTTTTCTTTAAGAAAATAGTTTATTTGCACTGAAACTATCTTTTCAAGTATCTTACTAATGAATGGAAGGTTGGATATCGGCCTATAGCTGGTCAGTGCATTACCATCTAGGTTGGGTTTCTTTAGTTAGGGTTTTACAATAGCTGTTTTGAAGGCATCTGGGAAGATGCCCGTTTGAAGAGATGTATTTATAATCTTCAGGACATAACTTGAAACACTGTCGAACACCTGCTTAAAAAATGCTGTATGTACAGGGTCAATACATGGAGGAGTTACACTCAGTGAGTCTTGCAAAGCTCAGTTAATGTAATACAGGCGAACGTTCCCATGGTTACATCTTTTTTACAGGGTTTGCTGGGGTCATCTGTGTTTACATCAGAAGTAATACTAATTAAAGTTATTTTGTTGTTGAAGAACAATGCGAGTTTTTCACATTTTGATGCAGAGAACTGCGGAGGGGTGGGGGCAGTGCGGAAGGGTGGGGGCAGTGTTCAGTAGCTGGTCAATAGCGGAGAATAATATTCTAGAGTTTCCAGCATTAATAATCTTGGAAAGTAATCCTTTCTTGCCAGATGTATTGCTTTGTTATAGGCAGTCATAGCTTCTTTGTATATATTAGTGAACTGTGAGCCTAGTTTTCCTCCATTTTCTTTCAGCTGCTCGACAGATTCTCGTAATATCATTAACACTGTTATTGTTCAACCATGGGGAGATTCTGTCTGTCGACCTCGTTTTAATCTTTAGTGGAGCAACAGTATTTAAAGCAGATGACAAGGTATTGTTGAAATTTTCAACCGTGTCATTTAAACAGCAGTCATAACTGTATGGCTCAAATTATCTCATAATATTAGAGAACTTTGCTTCAGCCTTGCCATCTAGGAATCTCTTTTGTACCAAAAATTCCCTTTTAGTCTTTGTTAAGATTGGGTTGGCATCAAATAACACACAGTGATGGTCAGAAACAGATCATTTGAATACTAAAACATTATCAATGTTTAACCCTGTTGTTATTACTAAGTCTATAGTGTTACCATGCTGATGAGTGGCTTAATTTACATGTTGGGTTTACAAGTTCAAAGCTGTCCAGTAAATTCATAAGCTCCATTGCTTTGGAGTCATTCTTTTTATTAATATGAATATTCCGGTCTCCATTCAGGATTAATCTACCATATCTAGTGATACCAAGTGAGATCAGCTCTGAGAATTCCTGTAGAAATAGTGATGAATATCTTGGTGGCCGACATAATGTAATGATGAGCTCTGATAATTCTGCTTTGAGCTCAAGAGCAAGATATTCAAGTGATGTAAATTCACCCAGGTCAATGTCACTACACACAAACTGTGTAGAGAAAATGGCTGCAATCCCTCCTCCTTTCCTGTTTTGTCTGACTGACTGATAAAAACTATAGTTTGGAGGACAAGCCTCTATCAGTGTTGCTACACCAGTAGTGCTGTTTAGACCAGGTCTCAACTAAAAACATACAATGCCGATTTCTTTCAATTATCAGATCATTAACCAAAAAGGATTTGTTAGCCAATGATCTTACATTAAAAAGTGCTAATTTCAGCTGTAGCGATTCTGAGACAGGAAAGGAGACTGGTTGTGGCTGAACATTGACGGGTTTAAGATTACTGAGACAGGAAAGGAGACTGGTTGTGGCTGAACATTGACGGGTTTAAGATTACTGAGACAGGAAAGGAGACTGGTTGTGGCTGTACATTGACGGGTTTAAGATTACTGAGACAGGAAAGGAGACTGGTTGTGGCTGAACATTGACAGGTTTAAGATTACTGAGACAGGAAAGGAGACTGGTTGTGGCTGAACATTGACGGGTTTAAGATTACTGAGACAGGAAAGGAGACTGGTTGTGGCTGAACATTGACGGGTTTAAGATTACTGAGACAGGAAAGGAGACTGGTTGTGGCTGAACATTGACGGGTTTAAGATTACTGAGACAGGAAAGGAGACTGGTTGTGGCTGAACATTGACGGGTTTAAGATTACTGAGACAGGAAAGGAGACTGGTTGTGGCTGAACATTGACGGGTTTAAGATTACTGAAACAGGTAGCGGAGGGTCTGTGATTGCTGGGATGGGTTTGGCCATGCCGCCGGCTGGTTAAGATCACCGGTATGTTTAAAGATGCGGCATGGGGTCTGTCTCATCTCTAGTAGACACCTGAGTGATGGTGTCTGGGTTATTGCTGTGTAATATTTCATCAATTTGACTGAGCGTCAGCGTGGCAGCTTTAACTAACTCCTTGATTGGTGAGTGTGGTGGAGAGGGGGGGGGGGTCGTTGGGTCCCTGATTGGGACAGAAGCATTCTCTGAATGCCTTGGGTGATGTGGAGCAGAGGGTCAGGTGGGGGGGGAGAGATACCGACTATCTGCCTGTGTGCGCTGTCCTTCACGCTTGTCTTGTTTGGGTATGGCATTCCAAGAGCATGACGTAGGTTGGCACAAAGTAGTCTGGATCCTGTGATGTTTGGATGAACCCCATCGGGTCTGAAGCAGTCTTTGCAGTTCCAAAAGATATTGAAATTGTAAATAAACTTTATCCCATGGTTGAGGCACGCTGATGTCAGCCATGTATTCAGGCAAAGGAGTCTGCTAAATAATTCAATTCCTTTCCTCAGTTGGAATGGGGCCTGAGATGAATATATGTTGCGATTGACAGTCGCTCGGTTTCTCCAGTAGCAGGGAAAAGTCTTTTTTCAGGATCTCAGAGCCAGTTTCCCTTCGCAGAATGTCAAAAGACCCAGCGTGGATAATAATCCTCACATTACTTGGATGTGTAGAGAGGATAACGGATAACATCCCTGTTAGCTCCCTGACAGATGTGTCAGCCAGAGTTCGATTTTCAGTCTTTGCCATTCTTACATGCCTGGTTATAGAGTGCCCAATCAGAATAGTGTTTTATCAGGTGTGGAGTTAGCAATGTTTCTTCTGACCCTCGACCTAGCAGTGATTTTGGGGCTATTTCTTGGGTTTAGGTTAGCCTTAATGCTAGTGGTGTGGTTAGCCTTAATGCTCATGTTGTGATTAGCCTTAATGCTAGTGGTGTGATTAGCCTTAATGCTAGTGGTGTGATTAGCCTTAATGCTAGTGGTGTGATTAGCCTTAATGCTCGTGGTGTGATTAGTCTTAATGCTCGTGGTGTGATTAGCCTTAATGCTCGTGGTGTGATTAGCCTTAATGCTAGTGGTGTGATTAACCTTAATGCTCGTGGTGTGATTAGCCTTAATGCTAGTGGTGTGATTAGCCTTAATGCTAGTGGTGTGATTAGCCTTAATCCTAGTGGTGTGATTAGATTCCCTGGGTTCAACGTAGTTAGTATAATCACACATTTCGTTCAGAGTCAGTGGATCGTATCTGTTTTGCAATGAGAGTTGAGGTGGTGGTGTGAGCGTTGGTGCTCTCTTATTTGATTTCTTGCTGGATTTTCTTGCTGGATTTGCCTCTGCGGTGGGCGACGTTAGACCAAGTCCTGGCTGTAGTTGTTGCGTTTGGTCTTGCGCCGATGCTGTGCCAGTAAGAGGCGTCATTAGGGAAGGCTGGGAGCCTCCGCGGCTAATCCAGTGGCATTAGGACACATCCAGGGAAGCGTGTCGGCCAAGTCCGTGACGGGACGCTCTAAATGTGATGTAATCCCGCGTGTGGAAATCTGTGTCTGTCCAGTCAATGAATTGCTCATCCTCACGTATTTGATGCAGCGTTTCAATCTGCAATATCCTCTCAATCATTCGCTTACACTCTGTGCAGCTCACCCGTTTTACTGGGTTTATCCTCTCAATCAGTCCCTCACTCTGTGCTGCTCACCCGTTTTACTGGGTTTATCCTCTCAATCAGTCGCTTACACTCTGTGCAGCTCACCCGTTTTACTGGGTTTATCCTCTCAATCAGTCCCTCACACTCTATGCAGCTCACCCGTTTTACTGGGTTTATCCTCTCAATCAGTCGCTTACACTCTGCAGCTCACCCGTTTTACTGGGTTTATCCTCTCAATCAGTCGCTTACACTCTGTGCAGCTCACCCGTTTTACTGGGTTTATCCTCTCAATCAGTCCCTCACACTCTGTGCAGCTCACCCGTTTTGCTGGGTTTATCTTCTCAATCAGTCGCTTACACTCTGTGCAGCTCACCCGTTTTACTGGGTTTATCCTCTCAATCAGTCCCTCACACTCTATGCAGCTCACCCGTTTTACTGGGTTTATCCTCTCAATCAGTCGCTTACACTCTGTGCAGCTCACCCGTTTTACTGGGTTTATCCTCTCAATCAGTCGCTCACACTCTGTGCAGCTCACCCGTTATTACTGGGTTTATCCTCTCAATCAGTCGCTCACACTCTGTGCTGCTCACCTGTTTTACTGGGTTTATCCTCTCAATCAGTCCCTCACACTCTGTGCTGCTCACCTGTTTTACTGGGTTTATCCTCTCAATCAGTCCCTCACACTCTGTGCAGCTCACCCGTTTTACTGGGTTTATCCTCTCAATCAGTCCCTCACACTCTGTGCAGCTCACCCGTTTTACTGGGTTGATCCTCTCAATCAGTCCCTCACACTCTGTGCTGCTCACCCGTTTTACTGGGTTTATCTTCTCAATCAGTCCCTCACACTCTGTGCAGCTCACCCGTTTTACTGGGTTTATCCTCTCAATCAGTCCCTCACACTCTGTGCAGCTCACCCGTTTTACTGGGTTTATCCTCTCAATCAGTCCCTTACACTCTGTGCAGCTCACCCGTTTTACTGGGTTTATCCTCTCAATCAGTCCCTCACACTCTGTGCAGCTCACCCGTTTTGCTGGGTTTATCTTCTCAATCAGTCCCTCACACTCTGTGCAGCTCACCCGTTTTACTGGGTTTATCCTCTCAATCAGTCCCTTACACTCTGTGCAGCTCACCCGTTTTACTGGGTTTATCCTCTCAATCAGTCGCTCACACTCTGTGCTGCTCACCCGTTTTACTGGGTTTATCCTCTCAATCAGTCGCTTACACTCTGTGCTGCTCACCCGTTTTACTGGGTTTATCCTCTCAATCAGTCCCTCACACTCTGTGCAGCTCACCCGTTTTACTGGGTTTATCCTCTCAATCAGTCGCTCACACTCTGTGCAGCTCACCCGTTTTACTGGGTTTATCCTCTCAATCAGTCCCTCACACTCTGTGCAGCTCACCCGTTTTACTGGGTTTATCCTCTCAATCAGTCCCTCACACTCTGTGCAGCTCACCCGTTTTACTGGGTTTATCCTCTCAATCAGTCGCTCACACTCTGTGCTGCTCACCCGTTTTACTGGGTTTATCCTCTCAATCAGTCCCTCACACTCTGTGCTGCTCACCCGTTTTACTGGGTTTATCCTCTCAATCAGTCCCTCACACTCTGTGCTGCTCACCCGTTTTACTGGGTTTATCCTCTCAATCAGTCGCTCACACTCTGTGCTGCTCACCCGTTTTACTGGGTTTATCCTCTCAATCAGTCGCTCACACTCTGTGCAGCTCACCCGTTTTACTGGGTTTATCCTCTCAATCAGTCGCTCACACTCTGTGCTGCTCACCCGTTTTACTGGGTTTATCCTCTCAATCAGTCGCTCACACTCTGTGCAGCTCACCCGTTTTACTGGGTTTATCCTCTCAATCAGTCCCTTACACTCTGTGCAGCTCACCCGTTTTACTGGGTTTATCCTCTCAATCAGTCGCTCACACTCTGTGCAGCTCACCCGTTTTACTGGGTTTATCCTCTCAATCAGTCCCTCACACTCTGTGCAGCTCACCCGTTTTACTGGGTTTATCCTCTCAATCAGTCCCTCACACTCTGTGCAGCTCACCCGTTTTACTGGGTTTATCCTCTCAATCAGTCGCTCACACTCTGTGCAGCTCACCCGTTTTACTGGGTTTATCCTCTCAATCAGTCGCTCACACTCTGTGCAGCTCACCCGTTTTACTGGGTTTATCCTCTCAATCAGTCCCTTACACTCTGTGCTGCTCACCCGTTTTACTGGGTTTATCCTCTCAATCAGTCCCTCACACTCTGTGCAGCTCACCCGTTTTACTGGGTTTATCCTCTCAATCAGTCGCTCACACTCTGTGCAGCTCACCCGTTTTACTGGGTTTATCCTCTCAATCAGTCGCTCACACTCTGTGCAGCTCACCCGTTTTACTGGGTTTATCCTCTCAATCAGTCCCTCACACTCTATGCAGCTCACCCGTTTTACTGGGTTTATCATCTCAGTCGCTCACACTCTGTGCTGCTCACCCGTTTTACTGGGTTTATCCTCTCAATCAGTCACTCACACTCTGTGCAGCTCACCCGTTTTACTGGGTTTATCCTCTCAATTAGTCCCTCACACTCTGTGCAGCTCACCCGTTTTACTGGGTTTATCCTCTCAATCAGTCCCTCACACTCTGTGCTGCTCACCCGTTTTACTGGGTTTATCCTCTCAATCAGTCCCTTACACTCTGTGCTGCTCACCCGTTTTACTGGGTTTATCCTCTCAGTCGCTTACACTCTGTGCAGCTCACCCGTTTTACTGGGTTTATCCTCTCAATCAGTCGCTCACACTCTGTGCAGCTCACCCGTTTTACTGGGTTTATCCTCTCAATCAGTCCCTCACACTCTGTGCAGCTCACCCGTTTTACTGGGTTTATCCTCTCAATCAGTCCCTCACACTCTGTGCAGCTCACCCGTTTTACTGGGTTTATTCTCTCAATCAGTCCCTCACACTCTGTGCTGCTCACCCGTTTTACTGGGTTTATCCTCTCAATCAGTCGCTTACACTCTGTGCAGCTCACCCGTTTTACTGGGTTTATCCTCTCAATCAGTCCCTCACACTCTGTGCAGCTCACCCGTTTTACTGGGTTTATCCTCTCAATCAGTCGCTCACACTCTGTGCTGCTCACCCGTTTTACTGGGTTTATCCTCTCAATCAGTCCCTCACACTCTGTGCTGCTCACCCGTTTTACTGGGTTTATCCTCTCAATCAGTCGCTCACACTCTGTGCTGCTCACCCGTTTTACTGGGTTTATCCTCTCAATCAGTCCCTCACTCTGTGCTGCTCACCCGTTTTACTGGGTTTATCCTCTCAATCAGTCGCTTACACTCTGTGCAGCTCACCCGTTTTACTGGGTTTATCCTCTCAATCAGTCGCTTACACTCTGTGCAGCTCACCCGTTTTACTGGGTTTATCCTCTCAATCAATCCCTCACTCTGTGCTGCTCACCCGTTTTACTGGGTTTATCCTCTCAATCAGTCGCTTACACTCTGTGCAGCTCACCCGTTTTACTGGGTTTATCCTCTCAATCAGTCCCTCACACTCTATGCAGCTCACCCGTTTTACTGGGTTTATCCTCTCAATCAGTCGCTCACACTCTGTGCAGCTCACCCGTTTTACTGGGTTTATCCTCTCAATCAGTCCCTCACACTCTGTGCAGCTCACCCGTTTTACTGGGTTTATCCTCTCAGTCGCTTACACTCTGTGCAGCTCACCCGTTTTACTGGGTTTATCCTCTCAATCAGTCGCTCACACTCTGTGCAGCTCACCCGTTTTACTGGGTTTATCCTCTCAATCAGTCCCTCACACTCTGTGCTGCTCACCCGTTTTTCTGGGTTTATCCTCTCAGTCGCTTACACTCTGTGCAGCTCACCCGTTTTACTGGGTTTATCCTCTCAGTCGCTTACACTCTGTGCAGCTCACCCGTTTTACTGGGTTTATCCTCTCAATCAGTCGCTCACACTCTGTGCTGCTCACCCGTTTTACTGGGTTTATCCTCTCAATCAGTCCCTCACACTCTATGCAGCTCACCCGTTTTACTGGGTTTATCGTCTCAATAAGTCGCTCACACTCTGTGCAGCTCACCCGTTTTACTGGGTTTATCCTCTCAATCAGTCGCTTACACTCTGTGCAGCTCACCCGTTTTACTGGGTTTATCCTCTCAATCAGTCCCTCACTCTGTGCTGCTCACCCGTTTTACTGGGTTTATCCTCTCAATCAGTCGCTTACACTCTGTGCTGCTCACCCGTTTTACTGGGTTTATCCTCTCAATCAGTCGCTTACACTCTGTGCAGCTCACCTGTTTTACTGGGTTTATCCTCTCAATCAGTCCCTCACTCTGTGCTGCTCACCCGTTTTACTGGGTTTATCCTCTCAATCAGTCGCTTACACTCTGTGCAGCTCACCCGTTTTACTGGGTTTATCCTCTCAATCAGTCGCTCACTCTGTGCTGCTCACCCGTTTTACTGGGTTTATCCTCTCAATCAGTCGCTTACACTCTGTGCAGCTCACCCGTTTTACTGGGTTTATGCTCTCAATCAGTCCCTCACACTCTATGCAGCTCACCCGTTTTACTGGGTTTATCCTCTCAATCAGTCGCTTACACTCTGCAGCTCACCCGTTTTACTGGGTTTATCCTCTCAATCAGTCGCTTACACTCTGTGCAGCTCACCCGTTTTACTGGGTTTATCCTCTCAATCAGTCGCTTACACTCTGTGCAGCTCACCCGTTTTACTGGGTTTATCCTCTCAATCAGTCCCTCACTCTGTGCTGCTCACTCGTTTTACTGGGTTTATCCTCTCAATCAGTCGCTTACACTCTGTGCAGCTCACCCGTTTTACTGGGTTTATCCTCTCAATCAGTCGCTCACACTCTGTGCAGCTCACCCGTTTTACTGGGTTTATCCTCTCAATCAGTCGCTTACACTCTGTGCAGCTCACCCGTTTTACTGGGTTTATCCTCTCAATCAGTCCCTCACACTCTGTGCTGCTCACCCGTTTTACTGGGTTTATCCTCTCAATCAGTCGCTCACACTCTGTGCTGCTCACCCGTTTTACTGGGTTTATCCTCTCAATCAGTCCCTCACTCTGTGCTGCTCACCCGTTTTACTGGGTTTATCCTCTCAATCAGTCGCTTACACTCTGTGCAGCTCACCCGTTTTACTGGGTTTATCCTCTCAATCAGTCGCTTACACTCTGTGCAGCTCACCCGTTTTACTGGGTTTATCCTCTCAATCAGTCCCTCACTCTGTGCTGCTCACCCGTTTTACTGGGTTTATCCTCTCAATCAGTCGCTTACACTCTGTGCAGCTCACCCGTTTTACTGGGTTTATCCTCTCAATCAGTCGCTTACACTCTGTGCAGCTCACCCGTTTTACTGGGTTTATCCTCTCAATCAGTCCCTCACTCTGTGCTGCTCACCCGTTTTACTGGGTTTATCCTCTCAATCAGTCGCTTACACTCTGTGCAGCTCACCCGTTTTACTGGGTTTATCCTCTCAATCAGTCCCTCACACTCTGTGCAGCTCACCCGTTTTACTGGGTTTATCCTCTCAATCAGTCGCTTACACTCTGTGCAGCTCACCCGTTTTACTGGGTTTATCCTCTCAATCAGTCGCTAACACTCTGTGCAGCTCACCCGTTTTACTGGGTTTATCCTCTCAATCAGTCGCTTACACTCTGTGCAGCTCACCCGTTTTACTGGGTTTATCCTCTCAATCAGTCGCTTACACTCTGTGCTGCTCACCCGTTTTACTGGGTTTATCCTCTCAATCAGTCCCTCACTCTGTGCTGCTCACCCGTTTTACTGGGTTTATCCTCTCAATCAGTCGCTTATACTCTGTGCAGCTCACCCGTTTTACTGGGTTTATCCTCTCAATCAGTCGCTCACACTCTGTGCAGCTCACCCGTTTTACTGGGTTTATCCTCTCAATCAGTCCCTCACTCTGTGCTGCTCACCCGTTTTACTGGGTTTATCCTCTCAATCAGTCGCTTACACTCTGTGCAGCTCACCCGTTTTACTGGGTTTATCCTCTCAATCAGTCGCTTACACTCTGTGCAGCTCACCCGTTTTACTGGGTTTATCCTCTCAATCAGTCGCTTACACTCTGTGCTGCTCACCCGTTTTACTGGGTTTATCCTCTCAGTCGCTTACACTCTGTGCTGCTCACCCGTTTTACTGGGTTTATCCTCTCAATCAGTCCCTCACACTCTGTGCTGCTCACCCGTTTTACTGGGTTTATCCTCTCAATCAGTCGCTCACACTCTGTGCAGCTCACCCGTTTTACTGGGTTTATCCTCTCAGTCGCTTACACTCTGTGCAGCTCACCCGTTTTACTGGGTTTATCCTCTCAGTCGCTTACACTCTGTGCTGCTCACCCGTTTTACTGGGTTTATCCTCTCAATCAGTCCCTCACACTCTGTGCTGCTCACCCGTTTTACTGGGTTTATCCTCTCAATCAGTCCCTCACTCTGTGCAGCTCACCCGTTTTACTGGGTTTATCCTCTCAGTCGCTTACACTCTGTGCTGCTCACCCGTTTTACTGGGTTTATCCTCTCAATCAGTCCCTCACACTCTGTGCTGCTCACCCGTTTTACTGGGTTTATCCTCTCAATCAGTCGCTCACACTCTGTGCAGCTCACCCGTTTTACTGGGTTTATCCTCTCAATCAGTCGCTCACACTCTGTGCTGCTCACCCGTTTTACTGGGTTTATCCTCTCAATCAGTCCCTCACACTCTGTGCAGCTCACCCGTTTTACTGGGTTTATCCTCTCAATCAGTCCCTCACACTCTGTGCAGCTCACCCGTTTTGCTGGGTTTATCTTCTCAATCAGTCGCTTACACTCTGTGCAGCTCACCCGTTTTACTGGGTTTATCCTCTCAATCAGTCCCTCACACTCTATGCAGCTCACCCGTTTTACTGGGTTTATCCTCTCAATCAGTCGCTTACACTCTGTGCAGCTCACCCGTTTTACTGGGTTTATCCTCTCAATCAGTCGCTCACACTCTGTGCTGCTCACCTGTTTTACTGGGTTTATCCTCTCAATCAGTCCCTCACACTCTGTGCTGCTCACTCGTTTTACTGGGTTTGGAGACATAGCTTTTACGTTGTCTTTTGCCAGTCAGGGAAGCTTTGTTTTCTAAAAACAAGTCCAAGTTGGCTAGCTAGCCAGCTAGTTGTTTGGCTAACGCCACAACACCAACTCCTGTCCTCTATTCCAGCCCAGCCCAAATGCTAAGCATGGCACCAGTGAAGCCGCAGTAAATATATAAGCAAATAAAACATTCACATAAAGCAATAAAAACTCAAACCAGTCTGTAAAAACAAATAACTTGGCATATAGTTAGTTTCTTAGCTGGTCGGGTTTGCTAAGCGCGAAGCAGCAGCGTCGTGCGTGTTCTATCCGGAAGCTTCTACCTGAACTCAAGGGGGGTACCCATCCTCCTCTGGTCAACTCAGGGTCTCGGTTTCATCAGATACACAGAAATTCAAGATCAGAGCCATATGCAATTTCTTATTTCGGCAAAGTTCTGTGTCATTTAAAACGAATATTTTGCAATGGAATGTAATTTCAAGTTCAACACAAAAAACAGTGCACAGAATCTAACTGGCCATTGTTTTCCAAAAACGGTCCTGCTCCTTATAATTGAGTAGGGAGAGTCATTTGTTCAAGTAGCTTGCAGGTCATGGAAATGTTATCTTATATTGTGTGTATTCAGGGAGTGTCTCGTTAACTCCCTGGAATTATTAAATAATTTAACATGGCAGTAAGACTGCTTACAGTCAGCTTAGGCCTTGGAAACACTGTAGCCAATCAATGACTTAAGGAATAAGGATATGAGTCTCCGATCCCTGCTCTGAAAGAACTCATATGGACTTCAGATCCCATTAGTACCTTTGTGGAACAGGATTTAATGGTCTATCTTAGAACAATTACACCTAATACAAATAAACTAGGGAAATTAACCGGGGGTTGGTGGATTTTGATCATAAACAGGGGCGCTGGGCATACAGTACCCTCCACTATTATTGGCACCCCTGGTAAAGATGAGTAAAAAGGGTTATACAAAATTCACCGTTTGGTGAATTAGCTTAATCTCACACTGAAAAAAATTTGAAAAATCCAACCATTAATTGAAGTAAATTTATTATGAGAAAAAAAATCCCTCAAGAAATAATTATTTTTAACAAAACCACATGTGCCACAAGTATTGGCACCCCTGCATTTATATATAAAATAAAATAATTAATTAATATTTTTTTATATTTGGTCGCATATTCTTTGCATGCCATGACTTCCTGATGTCTGTGACCCAACAACATCAAAAAACTCTTGATATCTTTTTTTTTGGTACTCTTACACGCGATAATATAACGTCTCTGCATTTGACTGGATCTCTATGGGAATTGGTGGGTGGGACTAGATTTAGCGGGGAACCGGGTGCCGATGGCGGCAGGAGCAGCTGGCAGCGGTGGTGGGGAGGGAGGGGCAAGCGGCGACGGACAGGAAGCTGGACAGAAACTCTCGAGATGCGGGGCATGAGCCCCGCCGGCGGAATGTAGAAAAAGAAAGAGAGAAAAGTTAGGGTATCCATCCATATCTACTGCATATCTGGCAGCAGAGTGACGGTTTGAGGCTCGTTTGATACCTCAGACCCTTGATGACTTACAGCCATTTTACCAACCATGTGTTCCATACTGTTCCAGCATAATTTACAGCTAAAGCTAGTCCCACCCCCCAATTCCCATAACGATCCATTCAAATGCAGAGACATTATAGTATCGCTTGTAAGAGTACCAGAAAATAAGATATCAAGAGTCTTTTGATGTTGTTGGGTCACAGATATCAGGAAGTCATGGCATGCAAAGGATATGTGCCCAAATATAAAAAAGACTTTATTCTATATATAAATCCAGGGGTGCCAATAATTGTGGCGCATGTGATTTTGTTAAAAATAATTATTACTGCTGCGGTGGTACAACTGGGAGAAAAATGGGGGGAAAATCTGAAAAGGATTTTTTTTTCTCATAATAAATTTACTTCAATTAAAGGTTGGATTGTTCTCATTTTTTCAGTGTGAGATTAAGCTAATTCACCAAACGGTGATTTTTTTATAACCCTTTTTACTCATCTTTACCAGGTGTGCCAACAATAGTGGAGGGCACTGTATTTCCTATTTTGAACAGTGGCTATAAGCTAAGACTGGGCCCTTTTCCGGGAGGCTAGGGCCTATGTGCAGCTTGCGTAGCTTGCTAATAGGATGGGGCAGCACTGGTAGTGTAATCATTGTTTGAAGATCATTTACAGCTTGGTATAACAGTGTGAGTGATTTGAATTGAATACGAGGAGCCACTGGAAGCCAGTTAAAGCCTTTACCAAATTGTCATGTATGAATGTAGTGTCATTCACCCTATTTGAAAAAGAGGGGGGGTGGGGGTAAGATTGCCACCACATTGTTTCTGTTAATATGTCACGTGAAAATGCTCTCATGTGCAGAATAAAATTTGCAGAGATGTTTTTGCCCTGTAGTGAAAGGTGAAGTCGTTTAGGAAACTGATGGGTTCTGAGTTTTGTCCTATAAGAGTAATTATGTATGTGAGGGTGTGTTGATTAATGATTTGGTGTAGCAGGTGAGGGCTGATCTTTGGACACGCCTCTGCCCTCCCTGACCGGACATCTCGGTGTCAAAAGTTAGTGGGCATGACTAATAGCGAGGGTTGTTGATGAACAAAAGCATGTTATTTGGGAACATTCGGGAGATATGCTCTCACAGATAATGTAAACATTTGCATCAAACTCAAGGCCTCCGAGGGTATATAAGCTTGGCTTGATGACCAGTGTGTTGAAGGTTACTCGACCACAATTTGTGCTGTGTCTTGGTAATCTTCCCTCTGGCCGGTGTGATTTGCAATAAACTATCACTCTCTCTAGTAAAGTGTTTGTTGTGTTCAGTGAGTTCCTGCATAGTCCTGACTTGGATTATTTGAAAAGAAGCTGGTTCTAATGAAACGATCCACACCCAAGTGATTCTGGAGATTTTTTTAAATAAAAAACCTCCAGTTTTGGGCCCTTTTATCTTCAGTTCATTAAAGAGTAACTACAACCACTGTCTCAGCCTGTCTCCGCCTACTACACAATTTTGAAAAATACTAGTTTGTGGGGTGAGCGAGGGAGAGGGGTGGGGGCGGAGAAGCTGTATAAATTAACGTACATTGTACAAATTATTTAGTATAACTCGGATCAAACTGCCAAACTAGACAGTGCACATCAAATATGAATCAAGATTCAGCAACTGCATGGCCTATTTCTCAACTCAAATATTTTCAGAAACATATTTTAGTGGACTATTTAGGTGGAGTAAGAGAGTTGAACAGGACGCCACGTTGTCCCGGTTTAAAAATGTGGAGGCGAAACGAAAGTAACGTAGCGGGTCTAACCAATCAGGTGCCGGCTATTTGCGTTGTGGGCGACAACAATTATCCATATGACATAGAGGTACCTCCAAAGAGGTACTCTGACATCACGATTTGGGCGGGGGCAGTGAGGGGGGCAGCACAAAGATGCTTTTCTACCAGTTTCTCCTGATTTATGTTATTATTTTAGAATAGTTGAAATAACGGAACACATGAACAAGTTTCACTATAAGGTAGGCATACAAACACGTTTACAGCGGAAAAAAGGTGATCTAGAGTGTAGTTACCCTTTAATTAACAATCCAGATTTATTCTGGTGCAATTATTATTATTTTAATAACAGAGCAAACAGTTTGCCCTCTTTTCATATTTCTTTCTTTATTCAGAAGCCAGGTGCCAGTGTGTGAAATTAGTTATGAAAGATTATGCAATTTGAACACTGTAGTACTCGAGCACCGGCATGTGTGGTCAATAGCCGACTTAATTGAGAATACCCGCAGAGTTCGAAGGCTCAGCATTGCTTCTTAAACTTTTTCACGTGAAAAAATAAGATACTTTTTTTCAGATTAACATTGAGCACTGCGTAAAGCAACTACAGGGTAGAAAACATGGAGAGTTGGATGGGATAATAAAATAATAAAAGATAATAAAAGAAGCAGGCAGGGGCATGTCTAGACACTGTAAAGACCCGGGGCACAGCCATAGACCGTATAAAAATATGGACGAAGTGATGCTGACCTCACCCATTCATTTTCTAGGACTTGTGCTCAGTGGCGCAGGAAGCACAAACAGCCGAAACCAGGACGCTGCCATTGTATTATTATTTTTTGCCATCAACGCAAGCACATTGGAACGAAAGGGCGGAGTCCCCGACTGCAGGAAAATCCAGTCTAGACTACCTTACATGAATGTTAGACATGCCCACAGTAAAAGGTCTCTCTGCCTTCTAATCGCGGCCATAGCAAAATATTGCAGCTCGTTAAAAAATCTTAACTTTAGTAAAAAAAAAACACTGATGTCCCGGCCCAGCTCACCGGTTTTAATATTTTTATTTGTAGGTGAAAAATGTTACACAAGCACTCATAAACACGCGAAGGTTGTGACAAATAACCCAGCTAAAATTCTGAAATGTCATAAAAAATATGTTTTCATATTTTATCAACAGTTTGAGCGTGTCCCAACGGTAACGTTCGTCATTAGCATGTTTGCTTGCGAGTGAATCCTAGCTTGGTTTTGCTTATCTAACTACTGATTTCCCCATTTATATTTTGAGTGTATACGTGAACATAGTTAAATTACGTTACTATTAGCCAAATTATGTTTAGTTAACATTAAATTACGCAACTTGTGAAGTTTGCTAGCAGTGCAGTATAAACTTAACGTTAGCTAGCGAGAAAGATAACATTAAGTTACACCGATAGATCGCTATCTAGCAATATAGATGGATAGGCTAGAGACAGACAGAAATAGATGCTAGCTAGCTACCAAATTATATAGATAGCAAGTGAGAGAGATAGAGAGGTCACTAGCGAGAGAGATAACCGTTAGAAAGATAGCTATCATTAGCTAGTTGAAAACCCCAAATGGTTTTTTGATATAAAACCTAGTTTATCCGAAAATATGCCGATTAATTGTGATACAATGGGTCTCAAATGTACTTACTGAAAGAACTGGAGAGAAGAATCCTTGGAATAGTGATTAGTACAGTGGTGAGATCTAATCGGAATAAAAAAACAGCATTTACGTTACACCTGCCACTGAATTTCTGTAGTCTGACCTACAGTCAAGCCGGAAAGTCTGCCCACCCCTTTCACCTTCTCCACGTTTTATTACATTAAATACAGACAAATTCTACAATAAATTGAGTTCATTTTTTGTCTCAAAATTCTACACAAAATAGCCCATAATGACAAAGTGAAAACATGTTTTTAGAAATTTTTGCAAATGTATTAAAAACTGAAAACTGAAATCTCTCATTTACATAAGTATTTATACCCTTTGCTTTAACATATTTTTAAAGTATCATATTTAATATTTGGTCACATATCCTTTGCATGCTGTTACTTCCTGAAGTCTGTGACCCATCAACATCAAAAGACTCAATATCTTATTTCCAGGTACAGTTACAAGCGATACTATAAGCTCTCTGCATTTGAATGGATCTCTATGGGAATTGGGGGGTGAGACTAGATTCAGCTGTAAATTACACTGGTACAGTATGGAACACATGGCTGGCTAAATGGCTGTAAGTCATCAAGGGTTATTTCTCCTGACTCATTTTTCTATAGAACTCTATGGGGAAAAAAGTCAGGAGAAACAACCCTTAAAGGATCCATCCACATCTACTCCATATCTGGCCGCAGAGTGATGGTTTGGGGCTCGTTTGATACCTTAGACCAGGGGTGTCAAACTCAAATACACAGTGGGCCAAAATTAAAAACTGGGACAAAGTCGCGGGCCAGATTTCATATTTATTGAAAAAAAGCATGTTTTCCCTTCTTTCTAGATATAATAATGAACCTTTTCATATGGGAACAAACTTAAGTTTTACTTAATCTGAATCTGGAACAAGCAAAGCTTAATACTATAAACACCAGAGAAATCAAATTTCAAATAAAAGACACATCAGTGGCATTCATTTCTTAAATAAAAATAATATTATGCCTCTTTCTCCATCTGTAGCCTTTTCAGTTAATTTTCAATGGAATAATTTTTTCACAGGCCAACAACAACAAAAATAATAATAATGAGGATAATTTCCTTCAATGAAAATCCAACAATTCCATTTTTGAGAGGGGTGTCTTACATCTGCCCGAGGTGACTGGTAGCATGAGGTTGCGAATGAATGAAAACAGAGGAGGGGATGCTTGCGGGTCTTGACGCGCCAAGGCACTAGCAGAGCATTCTGGGATTTGTAGTATTAGCGGTGCATGCGTTACCGGCGGGCCAACTCAAATAGAAATTTGATATTATCTCGCGGGCCAAATATAATTACACTGGCCCGCGGGCCAGAGTTTGACACCCCTGCCTTAGACCCTTGATGACGTACAGCCATTTCGCCAGTCATGTGTTCCCTGAAGCGCCGCGTCTCATTTAAGCGCCTAGCATTTAAGCGCTAGGATTGGCCAGGCGTCCATGCTCAGACCTCGGGGTAAAGACGTGGTTCGATGGGAGCACACGAACCGGAATGTACTACAAAGTCATAACCGAGATATATGTCGAATTCAAAGAACCCCTGATTTTTTGTGAGTTCGTGATTCCCGTACCCCACCCCCAACCCCTAAACATAACCTCACAGGAGTTCACGTAACTCGGGCTCATGCCCGAACTGTTAAAATAGTGGGGTTGTGTGCACCACGCTACTGTGGCATTTCCGCGGTTACAACAATAAGGTGTTGTAGGAAGCCGTGTTGTCGGCCTGTGACATACCTTCCAAATTTCGAGGATAGATCGGACGCAAACTCGCCAAACGAGCACGCGGACTTTAATATCCCATCATTCACTGCGCGAAGCGATGACATACGACACGGGGGAAGCTTATACACTGGACTGTCAGGAAAAGTTGCTGCCTGGTTTGTAGCATAGATCGGTTTGTAGCTATGTTCTAGTCTATGGTTTGTATAGCGAAACCGCAGTCCAAACGTCAGAAGCACGCATTGCATCTCAAACAGGCTACACAAGAGCTCTGAAGCAACGGTGCACAAACTGATATGCGACCCAAACTTGGCTCTCCTGTACATGAATGTGTAGGCTACATTCCAATGCAATCAGGCCTGTATAGAGTGGTAATCGCCAGTGTTAATGCTATACTGTATTTGTAAAAACAAATGCTAAAAAAAAATTACAACTTTTTTACTGTTCACATTTGACTTTCATATGATCGCGTAAAAGCCTACTTTATTTAATCTTGTTTTGGCGCGTCATTCTTACTGCACATCATGAGATGGCACCGATTCACCAAAAAGCTGATAACAGTAGCAGCCGTCTGTGTTACAAAGCTAGCTCGGGTTATTACTTGTATATTGTTCTTACAACATAATATTAACGGCTTTAGCTAATCATCGCGACCCAGTCCTTTTGTGCTTTTGACACACAATCTATATTTAAATATGAACTACATGTGTTCTAAGTTTTCCACTGGGAAATGGATAAAGTAGGCTACATCCCAGCACAAAGAGATGCACTGACAATGAGTGTAACATTAATAAAAAATGTTTGGTTTCATCCTACGGTTTTCTGTCTTGCAGCTTTGAGCACTTTCCCTCATTATGCTTCATTGATAAATCCTTAAATTCTGTTAATTTCACTACATGCTTTTTGTGATGAGTTGCCTGCTAATTTCGGCAAATTTTGGATCGAAATCCATGGGCCATCGCTAAAAAAAAAACGACTTTGTGCACCCCTGCTCTGAAGGACAGAACGCTGCTTAGTTATACAAACATGTTTAAAATGAGGTAAAAATTCAGCTATTGTAAGACATATTTCTCGCCTCATTTTCATTCGTAGGAAGATTGCTGTCTCATTTATTGATTAAATGAGATAACTAAAAATGTAGCCTAGCCTAGTTGTAAGCGATGTCCCTGTGGTGGCGTCTCATCTGCCAGCACGCAATGGGATATCCAAGTCCGTTCTGGTCAATGTTGCCAGAAGCCTGAATTAGTTCCCCTCCCCCCAAAAAATTCTGAAAACCACCCATCTTCAATTTACTCTCAGTCCCATACTATTTTCTCACAATTCATCCCCCATTCCTCCTTTTAAAATCCACCATTGACTCATTTTAAATAACACCATAAAAAAAAATTCCCTACATTTAGGGGTTAATCCCCCAGTCTGGCAACTCTGTGTTGGGAGAGCGCGCATCCCGCAGATAGTTCTGTGGTGCTTGAGAAACACCCATTGCTCAAAACTGAGAAAAGGGAACATCAATTTAGAAAAACTATTTGACGACACCCAAGATAAATTATTCAAATGAATGCTACAATAACGGTACAAATTGCCTTCTTGAGACCCGGGGCTATAGCCCAAGAGCCAGTGCCTCGGCACGCCAATGTAATGTTAATTTTTTTTTAATCAAATCAAAAGGGCCAAGGGCGTAGGAGTGGTTTGTTATCTGTGGGGCGACACACACAGTGCTAGGGGAGTCCGGGGGCTGTCCGGGAAGAAAACAGAACTTAAATGCTCATTTCTAGTGCCTTTTGAGAACAGTATTTATTAATCTGCTGTTAAAAAATAATAACGTTAAACAAAAGCACTACTGTCAAACTAACCAATCTTTAAAAAAATATATATATATTTGTGCTCATGCAAAATCTCCCTCCCTTTCTTTTCTCATGTCACTGGATCACATGCTGTAGCCTACTATTCGATATTATTCTGTTTCTATTTAAATACTGGGTTGGGTAACGTTACTAACGCTGAGTTAGTGAACACATAATAACCAAACATTAACGTTATAACTTATGCATGATCGAGTTAGCCATCATACGTAACACTTTTAACATCGGTTAGACCATTATCCCACATTTGCTTTCACTAGCGAACAGTGACCTGAGAACTAAATAGAGTTAATGTGCATAAAAATGCACTTGCTTCTGGGTGGTAAGATTGATTTTGTTTGAGTATGGTGGGGTGGCAAGATATTAGCTAACTCGACAGCTAGCAATTAACAAAAAACAAATATCGTAATAATAATTAGCTAATGTAAATACACGATATCTTTGCTGTCTACCCAGCAAACAATGGACGTCCCCTTTTAGTGCCTCAAAGTTATGACATGACGTTCCCTAGGGATGTCCTAAAAACATTACTCGGACGCTATTAAAGTCCTAGGAATGACACTGGTTATAGTATGACATTTAATTCGAAGTTTTCGGAGACGTTCAAGCAACGTCCCTATCCGGTTATGATATCACCCTGTCTGCTCATATAACATTTATGGGACGTTCTTGCAACGTCTGTTACTGGTTACAATATAACGCCATCTAATGAATGTCTGGAGGGACGTTACTAGAACGTCCCGGGAACGTCATCTGTGACGTCCACATAACGTTTAGAAAACCCTACAAAAATACGTCAAGGCGACGTCCTGATGACGTCCCGGGGACCTAATTTTGTAAACTGGGTAGCTATACGTTATACTGTATCTTGTAATGTTAAGGTTACCCTTTTCATTTTTCTACCGTCTCATCCCGAATCAACTAACTTAATCCATCCCGCCAGCAGGCTAGTTTGCGTGTGGAGGGAGAGGGAGAGATAGTTACGTTTTACGCCTTCTTGAGACCCGGGGCTATAGGCACGCCGATGGCACAAATGCAAATTTTTAAAAATCAAATCAAAAGGGCCAAGAGCGTAGGAGTGGTTTGGCATCTGTGGCGAGTCCGGGGGCATGCCCCCCCGGGAAGAACATTTTTGAAAAACAGAACTTAAATGCTAATTTGTTTTTATGTTTTATTTTACTTGCAAAATCTCCATCCCTCCCTTTCTTTTCTCACGTCGCTGGATCACATGCTGTACTATTAGATATTATTCTGTTTCTATTTAAATACTGGGTTGGGTAACGTTACTAACGCTGAGTTAGTGAACACATTTCAAACATTAACGTTATAACTTATGCATTATCGAGTTAGCCATCATACGTAACACTTTTAACATCGGTTAGACCATTATCCCACATTTGGTTTCTAGCTAACGTTAGTTGAAACACTAGCGAACAGTGACCCTGAGAACTCAAAGTTAATGTGCATAAAAATGCACTTGCTTCTGAGTGATAGATCTTTCTTATTTGAGTATGGTGGGGTGGCAAGATAAACCAACTCGACCGCTATCTAGCAACGAACAAACGGCTCGACTGGCCACAGGACGTTTCATCAGTACAAATGTATAAAACGGATATCGTCATAATAATAATGTAATACTCTATATCTTTGCTGTCTAGCTATACGTTTTATCTTGTAATGTTAAGGTTACCTGTTTAATTTTTCTATCCTCTCAACCAGAATCAACTAACTGAATCCATCCCGCCAGCAGGCTACTTTGCGTGTGGGTAAGACGGAGAGAGAGATACGTTTTACACATGGCGACTCGCCTTCTTGAGACCCGTGGCTAATGGAAAAAACCCGGGGTTATAGCCCAATAGCCAGGGCCTAGGCACGTGTGGTGTGGATCGCTGCCACTAAACGGATCCAAATCCTAATATTTATTTTTCAGACCCACCCAAAAGCTAATGATCAAATGCAAATACATCACACCTTATATTTCTCACCAGGAAGTGAAGGAGCCCATATAAGCCGTGTTCTACATCAGTGTTCTGTACTTTTATCCTGGTTCTACATACTCACACAATCACAGTCATCAACATGGTAAGTGTAAAATCATTTATTTCATTCAATTTTAGTAGAAAGAAAAACTTAGATTAGGGTTACATTGCTGACATTTATTTAGTAGGTTTGAAAATATATGGTAAATACTGTACATGCAAAACATTTACAATACATAGGCTACTAAGGTTGTATTACACATTGTATTATTTTTGTAAGTGCATCACTTTGTCTAAATATTTCACATATATTCACAGTAAAATATTAAAAAATGTATGCAAAATATTTTCAGAAGTTAATCAATTGCTTTTAAGACGTATACAAGTTAATATATTATAATGAGTGAGCCATTTAATTTATTTTGTGAAAATCTGCTACTCTTTTGCATTTGCAACACAAATTAACATCAGCTAGCTAGTTACAAACCACAACCAACATTAGTTAGTATCTCTGAGACCATTGTTTTATAGGGATTTTGTTCAACTGAATTTCCACATGCCTTCAAACAAGAAGATACATACTGTATGTAACCAACTATTCCAGGTGCTGTAGCTAAGATCTAGAGCAGTAGGTATTTTTGTAAACAGTTTGTCGTGAGTGGTAGGTAATATTTATTTATGTAGTCATAATTTGTTGCACTATTTATTTTAAAATGAATTGTACAGCAAGTGGAGGTAAATGTGGGCCTCTTTGATACGAGTATTCCTGTGTCTAAAGAGGATTCCTGATTATAAAAGTACCAAGCAAAGAGCATCAATGCTCTCCCAGAGATACTAAATGTGATAAATGTTTTTTATACATTGCAAAAAATGTCTGAAGTGCTTTTTTTCCTCAAAAGTGGAAAATATTAGCTTTTTAAGCTAAGTTACTTTTTGCTTGACGTGAAATTATCTTGCCCCACTGGCAAATCTTGAAATGAGTAAAACAATCTCACCCCACTGGCAGATAATTTGTCTTATTTAGCAAAAACGTAGCAGAAATAAGATTCTAAAGTCTAAATATCAGATTACAATGCTTGTTTAGATTTGGTTTTTGCAGTGTGCTGTCACTGTGTAGTATAGGGAGGCGCCCAGCTGAGCTCAAGGTTTTGGACAGTTAAATTAAAATAGGCCGAATGACACTAAGGAACTCTAAGCAGTTACAGGTTTTGGCTTGTTTTTTTGACTGGCAGAAAAACATAAAGTAGTCTGTCCATACTACTTGCTAGCATAGCAACTGAGGATTATGGCATGTGCGTTATACAAATATTAAATCCATCAGGTCAAAGTAGCAGCAATATATGCAGGTTATTCATTTCTATGTGTGAAATATTGTCCCAGAAGAGGAATCTGAAAATGTGTGTGTGTGTGTGTGTTTTTCTGTGCTCGTGTGTATGCATGCATGTTTGTGTTGTGTGTGTATACGTGTGTGTGTGTGTGTGTGTGTGTTGTGCGTGTGTATATTTGTGGGTGTGTGTGTTATGTGTGTGTATATACATGTGTGTGTGTATGTGTATATTTGTGTGTGTGTGTGTGTGGGTGTTATGTGTGTGTATATACGTGTGTGTGTGTGTGTGTATATTTGTGTGTGTGTGTGTGTGTATATGTGTGGGTGTGTGTGTGTGTGTATATTTGTGGGTGTGTGTGTTGTGTGTGTGTGTGTGTGTGTGTGTGTGTGTGTGGGTGTGTGTCTCTCTCAGCGTGTCCTGATTTGCAGTGCAGTCACTCTACTGGCCCTGGTTACTGTCTGTAAGGCTCAGTGCTCCTTCAAGGAGCTGATCATCACAGACATTATGAACCCTCCCAAAGGTGAGTCTGGAACCTTCCGCTGACCCTCCATTCTCACACCTTCTGTTACTAACACTACCTGGATATCTGCCCTCCATTCTCACACCTTCTGTTACTAACACTACCTGTATATCTGCCCTCCATTCTCACACCTTCTGTTACTAACACTACCTGGATATCTGCCCTCCATTCTCACACCTTCTGTTACTAACACTACCTGGATATCTGCCCTCCATTCTCACACCTTCTGTTACTAACACTACCTGGGCATCTGCTCTCTGTCAGTATGAACAGGATTAGGCACATCTGTGGATATAGTGACCTAATGTGAAATATTATTTGCCTAAACGGGCACGCACAAACATTTATCTGCTCTTGAATCGTTGGATCTATGGGTGTAGTCATAAAAGGTGTAGTGCCAACAGCCAAACACCAAGATGTGTAACCCTTAAACAAAGGCATTACTCATGTTCTGGGAGGATCCCTATTTTACATTGTGTTACAGCTGTGGGTCCGTCTTATCTGAGCTACTATCGTAAAACTCACATTCAGGCATGGGGACAACGTCACCTGACCAAGGAGTCACCATTTTCATTATTAGTCCCTTCATCATTATAATCATTAATTAACTGATCAGATTTTGTGTTTCTCATTATTAATAATATAAACTAGGTAGAGTGTGGGGGTGAAAGATATATCAGATATATTGTATATATACAGTACATACTGCATAGGTGAAATATATTGTACATGTACTCCAAACCTGGGTCATATAGAATAGATTTTATTTATTTTTGCTTTAAGACTCAGCTAAAACTCCTGTGGATTTTTAGATTTCATATGATTGTATGTTTTGTTTGCTAACGTGTTGTTGAAAATCCTAAGATATCCATATGATTGTTTTTGAATTTTACCTACATCTAGAGTTTAAGTTTAAGACCTTAAAATACAGACATTATCCAGGTCTGATGTACTCCGACATAGACAGCTATGTCCCAAATATTAATACAATATTTTTTTGTGAGAATAGATGACAATTCTTAAATATTTACTGTACATTTAACAAGAACAAAATCAAGCGATGGCAAGAATGATGAAACAGTAATCAGTAATATTTCAGTCATATTAACAGTAAGTTTGTATTATTTTATAAAAATAAGTGATTTGTTTTAATGATCTAGAATTGAAGAGTGTTTTTCAAAACCTCACTAAGTCCAGTTTTGATGAACCATATATCTCAAGGTGGGTATAATATTTCAGATAAATGCTTAGATTTTTACATTCGTTTTACTTTTAGACTATTATCCTTAGAGATTTAAGTATAAAAATGTGATTTTACTGCAAAACACTCCACCAGTTTAAAATAATTGGTAAAAGCGGGCTGAGTGAGTTTTGGAAAAGCACGTTTAAATTGGGGTAAAGAACATTTTGTAATTTTGTATGTGTGTGCGTGTGTGTGTGTGTGCCTATCCAGGTTGTCAGGACGAGGCTGGTAAAATGCATGAGTTTGGGACGGAGTGGGTACAGGACTGCCATGAGTGTTCCTGTTCCAACGCAGGACTAAGCTGTTGCAATATGTGAGAAACCATGTTTATCACCCCATGACAATCACCTCCATAACACCCTGCACCATGTTACTCACCTCCATAACACCCTGCACCATGTTACTCACCTCCATAACACCCTGCACCATGTTACTCACCTCCATAACACCCTGCACCATGTTACTCACCTCCATAACACCCTGCACCATGTTCATCACCTCCATAACACCCTGCAACATGTTACTCACCTCCATAACACCCTGCACCATGTTACTCACCACCATAACACCCTGCACCATGTTACTCACCTCCATAACACTCTGCACCATGTTACTCACCTCCATAACACCCTGCACCATGTTACTCACCTCCATAACACCCTGCACCATGTTCATCACCTCCATAACACCCTGCACCATGTTACTCACCTCCATAACACCCTGCACCATGTTACTCACCTCCATAACACTCTGCACCATGTTACTCACCTCCATAACACCCTGCACCATGTTACTCACCTCCATAACACCCTGCACCATGTTACTCACCTCCATAACACCCTGCACCAGGATAATTACCTCCATAACACCCTGCACCATGTTACTCACCTCCATAACACCCTGCACCATGTTACTCACCTCCATAACACCCTGCACCATGTTCATCACCTCCATAACACCCTGTACCTTGTTAATTACCTCCATAACACCCTGCACCATGTTCATCACCTCCATAACACCCTGCACCATGTTACTCACCTCCATAACACCCTGCACCATGTTACTCACCTCCATAACACCCTGCACCATGTTACTCACCTCCATAACACCCTGCACCATGTTCATCACCTCCATAACACCCTGCACCTTGTTAATTACCTCCATAACACCCTGCACCATGTCAATGACCTTAATAACACCCTGCACCATGTTACTCACCTCCATAACACCCTGCACCATGTTACTCACCTCCATAACACCCTGCACCAGGATAGTTACCTCCATAACACCCTGCACCATATTAATTACCTCCATAACACCCTGCACCATGTTACTCACCTCCATAACACCCTGCACCATGTTCATCACCTCCATAACACCCTGTAGCAGGATAATTACCTCCATAACACCCTGCACCATATTAATTACCTCCATAACACCCTGCACCATGTTACTCGCCTCCATAACACTCTGCACCTTGTTACTCGCCTCCATAACACCCTGCACCATGTTCATCACCTCCATAACACCCTGCACCATGTTACTAACCTCCATAACACTCTGCACCATGTTACTCGCCTCCATAACACCCTGCACCATGTTACCTCCATAACACCCTGCACCATGTTACTCACCTCCATAACACCCTACACCATGTTACTCACCTCCATAACACCCTACACCATGTTACTCACCTCCATAACACCCTACACCATGTTCATCACCTCCATAACACCCTGCACCAGGATAATTACCTCCATAACACCCTGCACCATGTCAATTACCTCCATAACACCCTGCACCATGTTACTCGCCTCCATAACACCCTGCACCATGTTACTCACCTCCATAACACCCTGCACCATGTTACCTCCATAACACCCTACACCATGTTACTCACCTCCATAACACCCTACACCATGTTACTCACCTCCATAACACCCTACACCATGTTCATCACCTCCATAACACCCTGCACCAGGATAATTACCTCCATAACACCCTGCACCATGTCAATTACCTCCATAACACCCTGCACCATGTTACTCGCCTCCATAACACCCTGCACCATGTTACTCACCTCCATAACACCCTGCACCATGTTACCTCCATAACACCCTGCACCATGTTACTCACCTCCATAACACCCTACACCATGTTACCTCAGCTCCATAACACCCTACACCATGTTACTCACCTCCATAACACCCTGCACCATGTTACCTTCATAACACTCTGCACCATGTTAATTACCTCGATAACACCCTACACCATGCTAATCACCTCAATAACACCCTGCACCATGTTACTCACCTCCATAACACCATGCACCATGTCAACTACTTTCATAACACCATGCACCATGTTAATTACCTCCATAACACCCTGCACCAGGATAATCACCTCCATAACACCCTGCACCATGTTACTCACCTCCATAACACCCTGCACCATGTTACTCACCTCCATAACACCCTGTACCATGTTACTCACCTCCATAACACCCTGCACCATGTTACTCACCTCCATAACACCCTGCACCATGTTACTCACCTCCATAACACCCTGCACCATGTTACTCACCTCCATAACACCCTGTACCATGTTACTCACCTCCATAACACCCTGCACCATGTTACTCACCTCCATAACACCCTGCACCATGTTACTCACCTCCATAACACCCTGCACCATGTTACTCACCTCCATAACACCCTGCACCATGTTACTCACCTCCATAACACCATGCACCATGTCAACTACTTTCATAACACCATGCACTATGTCAACTACTTTCATAACACCCTGCACCATATTAATTACCTCTATAACACCCTGCACCATGTTACTCACCTCCATAACACCCTGCACCATGTGCATCACCTCCATAACACCCTGCACCATGTTACCTCCATAACACCCTGCACCATGTTACTCACCTCCATAACACCCTACACCATGTTACTCACCTCCATAACACCCTACACCATGTTACTCACCTCCATAACACCCTGCACCATGTTACTCACCTCCATAACACCCTACACCATGTTACTCACCTCCATAACACCCTGCACCATGTTACCTCCATAACACCCTGCACCATGTTACTCACCTCCATAACACCCTACACCATGTTACTCACCTCCATAACACCCTACACCATGTTACTCACCTCCATAACACCCTACACCATGTTACTCACCTCCATAACACCCTGCACCATGTTACCTTCATAACACTCTGCACCATGTTAATTACCTCGATAACACCCTGCACCATGTTACTCACCTCCATAACACCATGCACCATGTCAACTACTTTCATAACACCCTGCACCATGTTACTCACCTCCATAACACCCTGCACCATGTTACTCACCTCCATAACACCATGCACCATGTCAACTACTTTCATAACACCATGCACCATGTCAACTACTTTCATAACACCCTGCACCATGTTACTCACCTCCATAACACCCTGCACCAGGATAATTACCTCCATAACACCCTGCACCATGTTACTCACCTCCATAACACCCTGCACCATGTTACTCACCTCCATAACACCCTGCACCATGTTACCTCCATAACACCCTGCACCATGTTACTCACAGATTAATGCCCTGCATTACATCACTTCCATAAAAATATCTCTGAGAAGAATGAAAGCAATATACAGTACATGCCTTTTCATAATGAATTATTAATTACTCTATTAATCTCTGCATATTTTTATTTATTTTATAACTAACTTCTCTTTTTTCTCTTTTTTTTAACTTAACATAGGATACCCACCGCAATGGACATTCCCCCAGAGTGTGAGCTGGTTGTTGATAGAGAACAGTGCAAGGCTGAAATGGTGTTAAAGTCTGACAAAACCAAGGAATGTGTGCCTGTGTAAATGTAAACTTCCACAGTTCCAACTGTAAACACTGAATGACATAAAGTACCTTTAATATGCTGGTACAGCTTTGCTTTATCCTCATAACTAACACTACACAATGGGCCATTAAAAAAACACCATGATATTCAAGTAATCTTTGGTTTTTCTCAATCATTTTTCAATCAACTGTTTCCTTGAAACTTTTTTAATGCTTATTTCAGTTCTGATATGAAAAAAGGCATGCATTCCAGTGGGCTAAATTTTAAATAAAATTAATCCATGAAGCTAAATAAACCTCAAATAAAACAAAAGTTTGAATGTGAAGCCTTATTTAAATAATGTGAGGAACATTATCCTCTGAGTATTTGCGACCAGTTTTGTAGTACAGTACAGAAATGAATATGTCTGACCACATGAGCTGGACTGGATAGAAAGTCATTGGTTGATGGTACAGTACAGGAGCCTCACACATCCTGTTAGATACAGGAAACGGGATCCTTTTTTAAAACGTCTTTCTTTCCTTATTTATTTGTATACAAAAACAATACAAAGCAATACAACAAATGCCAAGGGGGTACTACAAATACAGATTATATAAATACATTATATGATTTACAGACCATAACTGTTTTTAATGCTTTTTTGTTATTCGGGTTTCTGATGGTATTTGTGTACTGCTTTATTTCACTGGATAATCATTTAAAGCTAGGTTTTTATTGGTGAATTTGTATCTGTGAATCATAAATTTGGCTAAAATGATAATTAGATTAATTAAGTAAAATTTCTGATTTTCCTCCCTGCAATGATTAATAAAACCCAACCGTATGTTCATGATTAATAAAACCAAACCATATGTTTATGATTAATAAAACCAAACTGTATGTTTATGATTAATAAAACTAAACCGTATGTTTATGATTAATAAAACCAAACCGTATGTTTATGATTAATAATACCCAACCGTATGTTTTCTCACAGTAATGATAAAGGTTGAATGTTGTGAATGTTGTCAATAACAAAGCTTTGCACATTCTGCCAGGGTGTAACCCTGTATGAGCACCCTTACAAAACTGGATAGTTTGCTGCAAACTTGCAGCTAATATGTAGCGCATGCATTTGCCACAAACTAAATTGTTTTCCACAAAATGTTGCCAGAGGTTTGCAAGAATCTGCCAGTAGTGGTGAAATTCTGGTGAACTTCTTCCCACAAAGCTAATTTGCATGTGAAAATATGAGCTTGCCGCAAACCTGCGGCAACAAGGCCAAAGGTTTGACGTAAATTTGCCAGAAGGACTATATTTTTGTAAGGTCAATTCCAGAATAGGTGCATTACAGTCTCCGGACACTCAGGACAAAATATAAAGTTTGTATTGATGTCTTTCTTTAATTTTCTTAAGTAATGACATGTTGAATAAATTCTGTGAATCCATTTAAACGACACCTCTTTAATCTCATTCAGAAGGAGACACTTCTGGCCTCAAACATTCTTACATGACTTCATCATACTTGTGCAGCAATGCTTATTATAAATTCAGATTAGATGCCGGACCTTGGGGCCCATACATGTTCAAGAAGAGTGCTTTAACAGACTGATCCACCCAGCAGTTCCCGCGCAGTCTGTATTTTAAAATTTCCACATCTTGTGTTCATCTTTTTAAAATTTTCTGTCCGTTTTTGTTAATTAAAAAAAATAAATTTGCATTTAAAGAAATCTGCAACACATAAAAATTACTGAAAGAAAATTGAAGTGCAAACGTGTGTGTGAAGATTCACAAATAGCGTGAGAAATGTGCAGAGATTACAAACAAAAACTTTGGTGGCGTTAGATTAGTCCCACTAAGAAAGATGTTGTTAGGTATGGTGTTATATTAGTCCCACTAAGAAAGATGTGGTTAGGTATGGCGTTAGATTAGCCCTACTAAGAAAGATGTGGTTAGGTATGGCGTTAGATTAGTCCCACTAAGAAAGATGTTGTTAGGTATGGTGTTATATTAGTCCCACTAAGAAAGATGTGGTTAGGTATGGCGTTAGATTAGTCCCACTAAGAAAGATGTGGTTAGGTATGGCATTAGATTAGTCCCACTAAGAAAGATGTGGTTAGGTATGGTGTTATATTAGTCCCACTAAGAAAGATGTTGTTAGGTATGGTGTTATATTAGTCCCACTAAGAAAGATGTGGTTAGGTATGGCGTTAGATTAGTGTCACTAAGAAAGATGTGGTTAGGTATGGCGTTAGATTAGTCCCACTAAGAAAGATGTGGTTAGGTATGGCGTTATATTAGTCCCACTAAGAAAGATGTTAGGTATGGTGTTATATTAGTCCCACTAAGAAAGATGTGGTTAGGTATGGCGTTAGATTAGTCTCACTAAGAAAGATGTGGTTAGGTATGGTGTTATATTAGTCCCACTAAGAAAGATGTTGTTAGGTATGGTGTTATATTAGTCCCACTAAGAAAGATGTGGTTAGGTATGGTGTTATATTAGTCCCACTAAGAAAGATGTGGTTAGGTATGGCGTTAGATTAGTCCCACTAAGAAAGATGTGGTTAGGTATGGCGTTAGATTAGTCCCACTAAGAAAGATGTGGTTAGGTATGGCGTTAGATTAGTGCCACTAAGAAAGATGTGGTTAGGTATGGCGTTATATTAGTCCCACTAAGAAAGATGTGGTTAGGTATGGTGTTATATTTGTTACGTTTCTGTCATGTTTATGCCATGTTTCATGTTTAGTGTTTGTCACAGTTTATTTTCTGTTTATGTTACGATGCAGTTCATTGTTTGCATACATATTTCCATGTTTTTCCGCAGCCTTGCGTTCATGCTGTTTCTTCTCTTGCTGTCACTCATGCTTCCCTAATTGTTTCATTCTCCCTTGTCTAGTTACTAATATACTAACATTAGATCAGGATTGGGTAATACTAACTATCTAACCATGTGTTCATGTTTACCTTACGTTTCTCGTACATGTTAATTTACTAACGCTAGGTCAGGATAGGTTAACTACTAACGATTTACTAATTGCCTCGTTACGTGTCTCATTTTCTCAAGCTGTTGTGAATTTCCTGCTGCTCTCAAGCTAATGTCTGCACCTGTCTACACCTGCATATAAGATCAGTGTTCATGTCATGTCTTTGCGAAATTGTTGCCTTAGTTTACTATTGTCACTTTTGAGCGGTTTCCATTGTTTTGACTACCGATATTGATCTAGCCTGTTTATTGACCATCGTTACTGCCTGCCTATTGTTTCCACTGCCTGTTTTTGACCACGAGTTTTGCCTGCTGTTTGTTTGTACCTCTGCCCCGCGGATAGGACTTCGGTCTGACTCCTGCTACGCCCCACGACTACGAACTTTGCTTTTTCCCTGTTTTGTACTTCTGTTACTCTGGTTAACAAACTCTTGCATGGATACCGATTTCGAGACTGCCTTCTCCCTCGGTACTGTATCTTTGGTCTGGCTGGATTTATTGGTTTTTGGACTTTGCTTGTGTGACTACGTTTTTGGATTTCCCCATAATAAAGCCCTTGCGGGTATTTATTATCAAGTTAGTATTCTGAGTCGTGCATTACGGGTCCAACCCGCACACATCCGTCTCAATATTAGTCCCACTAAGAAAGATGTGGTTAGGTATGGCGTTATATTCGTCCCACTAAGAAAGATGTGGTTAGGTATGGCGTTAGATTAGTCCCACTAAGAAAGATGTGGTTTGGTATGGCGTTATATTAGTGCCACTAAGAATTGATACTGAAAAAATATTAATTGATATTGAATTTTTTTAAATTGATATTGAAAAAATTATTGATACTGAAAAAAATAATAATTGATATTGAAAAAATATTGATTGAGTTGTGATAATCATTTTATATTCACTTTAGAATTTTCTTTGATCAAAAATATTATTTTGACCTTTTTTTCCCTTGCGCGTACTATGTTTTTTCACTCTCGGTCAAGTAATTTTTTTCTTCAGCCAATTCATCTTTTTCTACGACCAATTTTGTGAAAATAAATTTGAAATAAATAAACAAAATGACTTTTTTTTTTAAAACGCCCAGCAAACAAATAACGTTATCATTGTCCATTTACTTACCCTTCCTATGACGAAGTAAAATCATGCTTTTTGAGCAATTTAACTGTTACAGATGGTGCAGTTTGGGATTATAAACCTCCAGGTAATTGTACATTAGGCATCTGTCCTTTTATAAGCATCCAGGGACTCGGATTGTTTATATCAGGTCATTTCAGTAACATATAGCTTTCTACTTCTACAGTACAATGCTAGCTAGCGACCTAATGTTATTCCTCAAGTGTATTTACTCATTTGCCAGGCCATGTGTCATTTTAAGCCTACAAGCGTATCCGCCACTGCCAGGAAGTAACGTTAAATGGGATAATGAAAGTAACTAAAGCCGAGACCACTCGCTAAAGGACGGATATATATATATATTATACAGGAATACATTAGGCTAATGTGAAGATGTAGCCTGCAGGATTATTATCGAGTATTGTACTGTAGAAGTAGTAGGCTATATGTTACTGAAATAGTCTGATACAACCGGCAGCAATATCTTCACTATTTCAGTTGAATTCCCCTTTTTACTCTGCAGCTGTCACTCAATGCTGACACGCCCACACCCCGCCCCCACGTGAAAAGAGTGCCACACAATTGGTCGCAGAAAAAGATGAATTGGCTGAAGAAAAAAATTACTTGACCGAGAGTGAAAAAACATTTTACGCTCAAGGGAAAAAACCAAAGCTGAAAATAAAAATTTTGATCAAAGAAAATTCAAAGGTGAATACAAAATAATTATTACCAATCAATTTTTATTTTTTCAATATCCATTTTTATTTTTTCAATATCAATTATTATGTTTTCAGTATCAATTCTTAGTGGCACTAATCTAACGCTCGGGAAGAGGAAGAACAAAAAAAAGTAATCTTTTTATTTAAGGGGAGAAAAGTGATGCTTCTCCATACTGCATGACCCTTTCTGACCACTGGGAGGCAGTAGAGCTCAAAAGTACATTCATGCGAAGCCTGCTGGTACTTTGGGGTAGCCCAACAACTTGCTCTTCGAGCCCAGTAAACCATGTCATCGCAGGGAGATTCATTTCAACATCTGGTGTAGGATCAGTTCCGCAGAATACACAAACCCGAGGAAGTTTTCGATCTCTACACTGATGGGATGGGAGTCTGCAAGCTGAGAACAGGTTGGTGTTTCTCTCCAACGAAATATCTAACGCGCAGGCGAGGTTATATGATGTTTGTGAGTTTAGAGTTTTACGAGTTTGTCATTTGAGCACATGCATCGCGCATTTGAGTGCGTTTCGCGTTTTTTAAAAAAATAGTTAATTCTCAAAGTTCACGGATTCTTTAGTGTGGCTTATGTTTTTTGTTATGAACCGAAGTAGGTATGACGTTTTTGAAATATCAATTAGCCCAGTGCACGCGTTATAGGCTACGTTCCCATCTTTGATCTCTCTCATTAATTCATTAAATAAACATGTAGCCTTTATAAAGGATAGAATATCATATTATATTCAGTTTAGGAATTCATAGTTATAAAATCATACCACGCCAAAAATAGTTTTTTTCAGCAGAGTAAGAACAGAATTGTTAATTGTTCTTCGCTTTAAAACGCTAAATCGTCTGTTTGTTACGCGCGCGCGGGCGTGTGTGTATACACACAATTGACTTTGTTGTTTTTGTTGCTAAACTTTAAAAAAATAAAAATAAAACCTGAACTCAGATGATATTAGGCTTATTTGATGTGCAATGCCCCCTGACCTTGTGAGAACCCAGAATTTTCCCACGTAATGTAAACTGAATCAGGGTTTGATAATGATGGGTATAAGTTTGTGATTTAACATATCTTTTATTTAAAATAATAGTTTTTATCAACAGCTGTAAAACGCTGAAAATGCAAGTATACGCTGCCCGTGCGCTTCAGCATAAAATATAATCAATGAATCATTAACACAACATCAACTATGATACTGAACTTATATCGACTTCACCGTAACGCTGTAGCACTTTGGTGCAGCATTACAGTGGTAGTGTCAAAAAAAGGTTTACTGTCACAGGGGCGCCCAACAGAAACACACAGAGGATGCAGTCATGGTTCGGTGGTGCAGTTAAATTCGCCTCACGAGAACAGACAACTCTGGAGTCTTGATGTCTTGCAAACAAGCTGGACGGTCATGTTTTTTTTTTCTGGAGAAGAATCTCCCGCTGTGGTCAGGGACACGGAGCGACAGGACGTGTTGAACTCAAGAGATAAGCCGCTGACATTCTTGCTGTGGATGATGCGGCTCCTTGCTGTGTTCGTGGCTAATGAAATGTTAATAGTATTTATTTATTTATGATTTGGTGCCCAACGCTGAGCTGTGTGGCATACATCCAATTCCCAGCTTAATCTGGAAGTCCAATTAATCTCAAAAGCGTTCATGGGCGAACGGGATCACGGGAGAGTGCAGACCCACGGCTTTCCTCCGAAACATGTGCCCAGCCACCTGTTTCAATACGCACCCCCGCCAAACTCGCGCAGAGCAGAATTTTAAAAAGACAATCCATAAGCAGCTGCAAGCAGACCAGTATTATTAAGTATTTTAATGCACAGGGGTGGAGACTAAGGGCGTATATTGGAGAGAGGGGTCATAGGTATGTATTCCAGAGACCTAGCACATTTTTACTTCTGTAACCGTGTATACAAATTGGATTGTTTGATTCTAATTAACGTTTTCACGAATCAACGTTGTACCCTAACCCAGTAGTGCTTTACGTTTTGGGGGGAAATAATTGGTTGGCGAAATATCCCAAGCTAAAATGCTCGGATGTCGTGCGAGGGCATTTGGAAATAATAGTCTTATCATTTGCAGATTCCTGGCACATGTAGCGAGGTTCTGCTTGGTATTCACATGCTAATAGAAACCTTTTGATAAGTAATGGTGTAAAATACTTTTTGCAGAATCCAATCATGGAAGCTGAATTGACATGCTAGTGTAACGGAATAGCCATTGCGGGAGAGGCCGCCAGTGTGGCATAGCCCTTACAGGCATAAAGGTCTGTGGACAGAGGTTGCGGGAGAGGCCGCCAGTGTGGCATAGCCCTTACAGGCATAAAGGTCTGTGGACAGAGGTTGCGGGAGAGGCCGCCAGTGTGGCATAGCCCTTACAGGCATAAAGGTCTGTGGACAGAGGTTGCGGGAGAGGCCGCCAGTGTGGCATAGCCCTTACAGGCATAAAGGTCTGTGGACAGAGGTTGCGGGAGAGGCCGCCAGTGTGGCATAGCCCTTACAGGCATAAAGGTCTGTGGACAGAGGTTGCGGGAGAGGCCGCCAGTGTGGCATAGCCCTTACAGGCATAAAGGTCTGTGGACAGAGGTTGCGGGAGAGGCCGCCAGTGTGGCATAGCCCTTACAGGCATAAAGGTCTGTGGACAGAGGTTGCAGGTTCCAGTCCTTGGTTGAGCACAGTCATTTTTGTGCAGCATCCAGCTGCTTCTGTGAGTTAGAGTGTCTTCTCGAAAAAGGACATAATGCCAAGTGCTGCTGAGGAGAAGAGAGCTTAGGAAAAGGAGATAACATTATTATTATTTTAAATCTGGTGTTGCCTTGAGACAGCATCCTCTCTGGTCCTGAACCCCCAGCCTCAATGTCCTGTCAGCTTGCGTAGATGAAGGGACTGAATGAACGATTGATTGACACGGCTGGTTACTTGTTTGATTTATTGATGAATGGTGTAGCCTCCATGCCTCCATTAAGTCACCATTTACTCAGCATTCAGAAAACATTTTTAAACCTCTTTTTATGTAATTGTTTGCAATATATCACTATAAGTACAATGTGAACATGGGACTTTTATTATTCATGGCATGCATAATGTACCCCCTAAACATGAAAAGCACCTAATTAAGAAAAATTAACAACTTGCTACAATTCTGGGATTGCAATTGTGGTTGGAACAAAAACCAGCATACTCAGGGGTACTCCAAGATTGAGTTTGTGGACCACTGATCTAAGTGATTGAGTTGTGAAAAATTTAAAAGTGAATATAGAAGGGTGGTGGACGTGAGATCATACTAAAACAGTGAATGACCAGTTCTGAAAAGCTGGGTTTTTGGTACAAACACATTCTGAATGATTAATGATGTTTTGTTTGCGAATATATAGGTATACAGTGCATTGAAACAACAGCAGCAACTAACTCACCAAACAACGACCTCTGACCCGCTTTTTACAATAAATGTCAACACCGAAAATGTGTTGGGTAAGACAACACGCTTTCTTACATCTCATGTTGCATCTGATAACCCTTCGGGTGGGCTTGCAGGGTCAATAGGGCAGTTACCATGGTGTATTGCTAAGGTAGACACACTTGGTTTGAGACAATTGTGTTATCTCCTTATTCTTATTTTCCTTTTGCCCAAACCCTGAATTGCCTAATTAGATTAATTTCTGTTGCTGGCTCTAATTGGTCTGAATGTCTGTAGGTTAATTTCTGTTGCTGGCTCTTATTGGTCTGAATGTCTGTAGGTTCATTTCTGTTGCTGGCTCTTATTGGTCTGAATGTCTGTAGGTTAATTATGTATGGATTGACTATTTTAAGATATCTACAGACCCTGTAGGATGTTGGCCGAGCTCCTTTGTCCTTCAGAGTCCATGTTAATCGATGTTGGTTGACTTACACATAAACACATAGGTGTATATAATAGGCGTATAGTTGTGGCAGAATTTCTTAATCCAGTGTCCAGCGTTTCATAGAATAAAATTGTTTGCTTCACAGTCAGCACCACTGTGGTACTTATGAGGCTTCTAGTCGCAGTGACCACCAACACTGTCCTTGGAGCACAGGGGTGCTACAGCGCTTCTTTATTTAGTCGCAGTGACCACCAACACTGTCCTTGGAGCTCAGGGGTGCTACAGTGCTTCTTTATTTGTCTAAAATAGCGCAAAAAGAACAGTTTGATCATAAAGTATATTTATATTTAAGGAGGGCAAAAATGACAGTCACCTTTATGCTCTAAATTACAAGATGATTTCCATAGTACAGGTGCAGCTCAAAAAATTAGAGTATCGTGAAAAAGTTCAATATTCTTTGTCACTCATTTCAGAAAGTGAAACTCATATATTATATAGATTCATTACACATAGAGTGAAATATTTCAAGCCTTTATTTCTTGTAATTTTGATGATTATGGCTTACAGCTAATGAAACCCAAAATTCAGTGTCTCAGAAAATTTGAATATTTTGCTTTAACATATTTTTTAAGTATCATATTTAATATTTGGTTACATATCCTTTGCATGCTGTTACTTCCTGAAGTCTGTGACCAATCAACATCAAAAGACTCTCGATATCTTATTTTCAGGTACTGTTACAAGTGATACTATAACCTCTCTGCATTTGAACTGATCTCTATGGGAATTGGGGGGTGAGACTAGATTCAGCTGTAAATTACACTGGTACAGTATGGAACACATGGCTGGCTAAATGGCTGTAAGTCATCAAGGGTCTGAGCTATCGAACGAGCCCCAAACCATCACTCTGTTGCCAGATATGGAGTAGATGTGGATAGATCACTGCAAGGGTTATTTCTCCTGACTCATTTTCCTATAGAACACGATGGGGAAAAAAGTCAGGAGAAACAACCCTTAAAGGGATCCATCCACATCTACTCCATATCTGGCCGCAGAGTGATGTTTTGGGGCTCGTTTGATACCTTTAGACCCTTGATGACGTACAGCCATTTCACCAGTCATGTGTTCCATACTGTACCAGCGTAATTTACAGCTGAATCTAGTCTTACCCCCCAATTCTCATAGAGATCAGTTCAAATGCAGAGAGGTTATAGTATCGCTTGTAACAGTACCGGAAAATAAGATATCAAGAGTCTTTTGATGTTGATTGGTCACAGACTTCTGGAAGTAACAGCATGCAAAGGATATGCGACCAAATATTAAATATGATACTTTAAAAATATGTTAAAATATTCACATTTTCTGAGACACTGAATTTTGGGTTTCATTAGCTGTAAGCCATAATCATCAAAATTACAAGAAATAAAGGCTTGAAATATTTCACTCTATGTGTAATGAATCTATATAATATATGAGTTTCACTTTCTGAAATGAGTGACAAAAAATATTGAACTTTTTCACGATATTCTAATTTTTTGAGCTGCACCTGTATATATTTCTGGAACATTCATAAATTAAGATAAATAACTGAACTGGATTGTTTTTAGTTTTTTTTTTGCTGAAAACATCCATCAATACTTCTGTATAATTTTCAAATCAATGAATGTATCTATTTAAAGCTGAATGTGTTGAACTGGAAGAAATAACAGTTTATATATATCAGCTGAGAGATAGAACAGCGATCATAACGCTCACTAATGAATAGCAAGAGATATAACAGCGATCATAACGCTCACTAATGAATAGCAAGAGATATAACAGCGATCATAACGCTCACTAATGAATAGCAAGAGATATAACAGCGATCATAACGCTCACTAATGAATAGCAAGAGATATAACAGCGATCATAACGCTCACTAATGAATAGCAAGAGATATAACCGATCATAACGCTCACTAATGAATAGCAAGAGATAGAACAGTGATCATAATGCTCACTAATGAATAGCAAGAGCTATAACAGTGATCATAACGCTAACTAATGAATAGCAAGAGATAGAACAGCGATCATAATGCTCACTAATGAATAGAAAGAGATATAACAGCGATCATAACGCTCACTAATGAATAGCAAGAGATAGAACAGCGATCATAATGCTCACTAATGAATAGCAAGAGATATAACAGTGATCATAACGCTCACTAATGAATAGCAAGAGATAGAACAGTGATCATAATGCTCACTAATGAATAGCAAGAGCTATAACAGTGATCATAACGCTAACTAATGAATAGCAAGAGATAGAACAGCGATCATAATGCTCACTAATGAATAGCAAGAGATATAACAGCGATCATAACGCTCACTAATGAATAGCAAGAGATATAACAGCGATCATAACGCTCACTAATTAATAGCAAGAGATATAACAGTGATCATAACGCTCACTAATGGATAGCAAGAGATATAACAGCGATCATAACGCTCACTAATGAATAGCAAGAGATATAACAGCGATCATAACGCTCACTAATGAATAGCAAGAGATAGAACAGTGATCATAACGCTCACTAATGAATAGCAAGAGATAGAACAGCGATCATAATGCTCACTAATGAATAGAAAGAGATATAACAGCGATCATAACGCTCACTAATGAATAGCAAGAGATAGAACAGCGATCATAATGCTCACTAATGAATAGCAAGAGATAGAACAGCGATCATAATGCTCACTAATGAATAGCAAGAGATAGAACAGCGATCATAATGCTCACTAATGAATAGCAAGAGATAGAACAGCGATCATAACGCTCACTAATGAATAGCAAGAGATAGAACAGCGATCATAACGCTCACTAATGAATAGCAAGAGATATAACAGCGATCATAACGCTCACTAATGAATAGCAAGAGATATAACAGCGATCATAACGCTCACTAATGAATAGCAAGAGATATAACAGTGATCATAACGCTCACTAATGAATAGCAAGAGATATAACAGCGATCATAACGCTCACTAATGAATAGCAAGAGATATAACAGTGATCATAACGCTCACTAATGAATAGCAAGAGATATAACAGCGATCATAACGCTCACTAATGAATAGCAAGAGCTATAACAGCGATCATAATGCTCACTAATGAATAGCAAGAGCTATAACAGCGATCATAACGCTCACTAATGAATAGCAAGAGATATAACAGCGATCATAACGCTCACTAATGAATAGCAAGAGCTATAACAGTGATCATAACGCTCACTAATGAATAGCAAGAGCTATAACAGCGATCATAACGCTCACTAATGAATAGCAAGAGATATAACAGCGATCATAACGCTCACTAATGAATAGCAAGAGATATAACAGTGATCATAACGCTCACTAATGAATAGCAAGAGCTATAACAGCGATCATAACGCTCACTAATGAATAGCAAGAGCTATAACAGTGATCATAACGCTCACTAATTAATAGCAAGAGATATAACAGCGATCATAACGCTCACTAATGAATAGCAAGAGATAGAACAGTGATCATAACGCTCACTAATGAATAGCAAGAGAAATAACAGCGATCATAACGCTCACTAATGAATAGCAAGAGATAGAACAGTGATCATAACGCTCACTAATGAATAGCAAGAGATATAACAGTGATCATAACGCTCACTAATGAATAGCAAGAGATATAACAGCGATCATAACGCTCACTAATGAATAGCAAGAGATAGAACAGTGATCATAACGCTCACTAATGAATAGCAAGAGAAATAACAGCGATCATAACGCTCACTAATGAATAGCAAGAGATATAACAGCGATCATAACGCTCACTAATGAATAGCAAGAGATATAACAGCGATCATAACGCTCACTAATGAATAGCAAGAGATATAACCGATCATAACGCTCACTAATGAATAGCAAGAGATAGAACAGCGATCATAACGCTCACTAATGAATAGCAAGAGCTATAACAGCGATCATAACGCTCACTAATGAATAGCAAGAGATATAACAGCGATCATAACTTTCACTAATGAATAGCAAGAGATATAACAGTGATCATAACGCTCACTAATGAATAGCAAGAGATAGAACAGTGATCATAATGCTCACTAATGAATAGCAAGAGCTATAACAGTGATCATAACGCTAACTAATGAATAGCAAGAGATAGAACAGCGATCATAATGCTCACTAATGAATAGCAAGAGATATAACAGCGATCATAACGCTCACTAATGAATAGCAAGAGATATAACAGCGATCATAACGCTCACTAATGAATAGCAAGAGATATAACAGTGATCATAACGCTCACTAATGGATAGCAAGAGATATAACAGCGATCATAACGCTCACTAATGAATAGCAAGAGATAGAACAGTGATCATAACGCTCACTAATGAATAGCAAGAGATAGAACAGCGATCATAATGCTCACTAATGAATAGAAAGAGATATAACAGCGATCATAACGCTCACTAATGAATAGCAAGAGATAGAACAGCGATCATAATGCTCACTAATGAATAGCAAGAGATAGAACAGCGATCATAATGCTCACTAATGAATAGCAAGAGATAGAACAGCGATCATAACGCTCACTAATGAATAGCAAGAGATAGAACAGCGATCATAACGCTCACTAATGAATAGCAAGAGATATAACAGCGATCATAACGCTCACTAATGAATAGCAAGAGATATAACAGCGATCATAACGCTCACTAATGAATAGCAAGAGATATAACAGTGATCATAACGCTCACTAATGAATAGCAAGAGATATAACAGCGATCATAATGCTCACTAATGAATAGCAAGAGATATAACAGTGATCATAACGCTCACTAATGAATAGCAAGAGATATAACAGCGATCATAACGCTCACTAATGAATAGCAAGAGATATAACAGTGATCATAACGCTCACTAATGAATAGCAAGAGATATAACAGCGATCATAACGCTCACTAATGAATAGCAAGAGATAGTACAGTGATCATAATGCTCACTAATGAATAGCAAGAGATATAACAGTGATCATAACGCTCACTAATGAATCGCAAGAGATATAACAGCGATCATAACGCTCACTAATGAATAGCAAGAGCTATAACAGCGATCATAATGCTCACTAATGAATAGCAAGAGCTATAACAGCGATCATAACGCTCACTAATGAATAGCAAGAGATATAACAGCGATCATAACGCTCACTAATGAATAGCAAGAGCTATAACAGTGATCATAACGCTCACTAATGAATAGCAAGAGCTATAACAGCGATCATAACGCTCACTAATGAATAGCAAGAGATATAACAGCGATCATAACGCTCACTAATGAATAGCAAGAGATATAACAGTGATCATAACGCTCACTAATGAATAGCAAGAGCTAGAACAGCGATCATAACGCTCACTAATGAATAGCAAGAGCTATAACAGTGATCATAACGCTCACTAATTAATAGCAAGAGATATAACAGCGATCATAACGCTCACTAATGAATAGCAAGAGATAGAACAGTGATCATAACGCTCACTAATGAATAGCAAGAGAAATAACAGCGATCATAACGCTCACTAATGAATAGCAAGAGATAGAACAGTGATCATAACGCTCACTAATGAATAGCAAGAGATATAACAGTGATCATAACGCTCACTAATGAATAGCAAGAGATATAACAGCGATCATAACGCTCACTAATGAATAGCAAGAGATAGAACAGTGATCATAACGCTCACTAATGAATAGCAAGAGAAATAACAGCGATCATAACGCTCACTAATGAATAGCAAGAGATATAACAGCGATCATAACGCTCACTAATGAATAGCAAGAGATATAACAGTGATCATAACGCTCACTAATGAATAGCAAGAGAAATAACAGCGATCATAACGCTCACTAATGAATAGCAAGAGATAGAACAGCGATCATAATGCTCACTAATGAATAGCAAGAGATAGAACAGCGATCATAATGCTCACTAATGAATAGCAAGAGATAGAACAGCGATCATAACGCTCACTAATGAATAGCAAGAGATAGAACAGCGATCATAACGCTCACTAATGAATAGCAAGAGATATAACAGCGATCATAACGCTCACTAATGAATAGCAAGAGATATAACAGCGATCATAATGCTCACTAATGAATAGCAAGAGATATAACAGTGATCATAACGCTCACTAATGAATAGCAAGAGATATAACAGCGATCATAACGCTCACTAATGAATAGCAAGAGATATAACAGTGATCATAACGCTCACTAATGAATAGCAAGAGATATAACAGCGATCATAACGCTCACTAATGAATAGCAAGAGATAGTACAGTGATCATAATGCTCACTAATGAATAGCAAGAGATATAACAGTGATCATAACGCTCACTAATGAATCGCAAGAGATATAACAGCGATCATAACGCTCACTAATGAATAGCAAGAGCTATAACAGCGATCATAATGCTCACTAATGAATAGCAAGAGCTATAACAGCGATCATAACGCTCACTAATGAATAGCAAGAGATATAACAGCGATCATAACGCTCACTAATGAATAGCAAGAGCTATAACAGTGATCATAACGCTCACTAATGAATAGCAAGAGCTATAACAGCGATCATAACGCTCACTAATGAATAGCAAGAGATATAACAGCGATCATAACGCTCACTAATGAATAGCAAGAGATATAACAGTGATCATAACGCTCACTAATGAATAGCAAGAGCTATAACAGCGATCATAACGCTCACTAATGAATAGCAAGAGCTATAACAGTGATCATAACGCTCACTAATTAATAGCAAGAGATATAACAGCGATCATAACGCTCACTAATGAATAGCAAGAGATAGAACAGTGATCATAACGCTCACTAATGAATAGCAAGAGAAATAACAGCGATCATAACGCTCACTAATGAATAGCAAGAGATAGAACAGTGATCATAACGCTCACTAATGAATAGCAAGAGATATAACAGTGATCATAACGCTCACTAATGAATAGCAAGAGATATAACAGCGATCATAACGCTCACTAATGAATAGCAAGAGATAGAACAGTGATCATAACGCTCACTAATGAATAGCAAGAGAAATAACAGCGATCATAACGCTCACTAATGAATAGCAAGAGATATAACAGCGATCATAACGCTCACTAATGAATAGCAAGAGATATAACAGCGATCATAACGCTCACTAATGAATAGCAAGAGATATAACCGATCATAACGCTCACTAATGAATAGCAAGAGATAGAACAGCGATCATAACGCTCACTAGTGAATAGCAAGAGATATAACAGTGACCATAACGCTCACTAATGAATAGCAAGAGATATAACAGCGATCATAACGCTCACTAATGAATAGCAAGAGCTATAACAGCGATCATAACGCTCACTAATGAATAGCAAGAGCTATAACAGCGATCATAACGCTCACTAATGAATAGCAAGAGCTATAACAGCGATCATAACGCTCACTAATGAATAGCAAGAGCTATAACAGCGATCATAACACTCACTAATGAATAGCAAGAGCTATAACAGCGATCATAACGCTCACTAATGAATAGCAAGAGCTATAACAGCGATCATAACGCTCACTAATGAATAGCAAGAGCTATAACAGCGATCATAACGCTCACTAATGAATAGCAAGAGCTATAACAGCGATCATAACGCTCACTAGTGAATAGCAAGAGCTATAACAGTGATCATAACGCTCACTAGTGAATAGCAAGAGATATAACAACGATCATAACACTCACTAATGAATAGCAAGAGCTATAACAGTGATCATAATGCTCACTAATGAATAGCAAGAGATATAACAGTGATCATAACGCTCACTAATGAATAGCAAGAGATATAACAGCGATCATAACGCTCACTAATGAATAGCAAGAGATATAACAGTGATCATAACGCTCACTAATGAATAGCAAGAGATATAACAGCGATCATAACGCTCACTAATTAATAGCAAGAGGCGCACATGCGGTTCCGACCCAATATCCTGCAATAAGAGGGAAAGCGTGTAAAGAGCACATGTTCATAAAGGGGATAATAATGCGTGTGGATACCATCTTCATTCTTTGTGCTTAAATAATGCAGCACATTTTCTATGAAGCACGTGCCTGGAAAAGGTCATTTTTGAACACAGACTACATGACATTATAGTATACAATCCCTTAGGTAACACTCTTAGCCACTCTGAGCAACGTACAGAAGTGCAGAACATCAGTGTTGGTCTCAGGAATACAAAAGAGTGACATCACCAAGGCCCAGAAGGCCCATCTTCAATCAACGGAATCTTAACCCTTAAAAGAAATTACTGAATTTTAAGAGCATTATATTTTCTCCTGTTTACGTATGTGGAAATCAAAAGAAGCAACCTTGCCCATCTCAAGGTATTCAGCGCTCCCCATCCCTGCACAATTACAGCACAATTCTTTGAGGGCCCCTGTCAGTCAGGGCCCTTAGACATGTTCTGCAGCACCACTTGAGGACATATTTCACAGTGGGACAACATACAGTACTGGGGGCAACAACAACAATAACAAACCGTTACCCCCTCCAGCCCTCGCTGGACTCCTGTGCCCGGTGTTTCTCCGACCGTTACCCCCTCCAGCCCTCGCTGGACTCCTGTGCCCGGTGTTTCTCCGACCGTTACCCTCTCCAGCCCTCGCTGGACTCCTGTGCCCGGTGTTTCTCCGACTGTTACCCTCTCCGGCCCTCGCTGGACTCCTGTGCCCGGTGTTTCTCCGACATCGACTCATCTGTGACACACGGCCACAACACCAGCGCAGCCACAACAGGATTAAAAGGTCAGTTTTTAATGGGATTTATTTACGAGAGGCTTAGTTTGGAGACGCACGGTCATCACGGATCAAAGACTTCAGAAATCCGGGACATGGACAAGGCAATCGCACTTTATAATACGGGCCTATCGTAAACAAAGTGTTACGGCTGACGTCTCTTCAGCAGTCGGAACGCTATATTCAACACGCCGTGCTGCCACAGGTGACCTCTAGGGGCAGGGGTGGAAAACCCAGGTTCAGAAAGTAAAGGGTCTCCCCAGTATTTGGTTCCAATCACCTGGATTTGCTAATTAGCACGATTCTTCAGCCAGGAGGCAGAACTAATTAGTGAAATCATCTGGCTGAGCTCATGGGTAGAAGACACACATGGCAGGACTTTTACTTTCTGACCCCTGGAGTTTACACGTCTGCCTCGGAGAAGCACTGCTGGGCATACGCTGCATTGTGGCATCAGTCTCCCTACTGCTGCCTTGCATTCAATCTCTTCTTCACTTATTTTTGCTTCAGTCATTTTGTCAGCCGAGCGTTTTTTGCTATGGTATGTTGCTTTAAATCTGTAGTGAAAACATGCACACAACAGGTAAAATATGAATATGTCTTTCAGGACTAGCAGGATATTTACTGCGAATCAGCAGTTGTGCACTGCTTGTTTTGATCGCAGTGTATGTAGCTAAACGTGATATGCAACCAGACCCGCATTTAATAAAGTACTTAAAAACTGGACAAAAGTACTGGAAAACTGTACACTGCAGTCGACCCAAAATTAACGGCAAAATTAACGACAAGGTCCATTTACCATTGTTATGTTTATTTTTTGATATATAAAATATATATTTTGATTGTGAAAATGGTTTCTTTTTCACTGCCTTTCAAGTTAAATGAGTTAATTGTTTATTTTTCCAAATACAAAGTATATTGAGAGCCAAGGCAAAGAAATTGTATAGATTTAGACAACTAGGCAATATTTAGCTTCACGCTTTGTGCACAGACCTGATTGACCTAAAATAGTTTGGCTGAATTGGTCAAGGGTAATGAATCACCTCTTGCATATTTTTTTATTTTATTGTGAAATTTTATGTGTTAATGTCTTATAAAGAAAAATAAAACAGTCGTTGAACAGCTAATTTCGTTTGCCTGTTCAGTGGGGGGGAAAAAGTTCACTTTATGGACCAGCTGTGGAGGATTGAGGATGTAAATATGATTGATGAGATGATAAAAAGTATCAGTGACTTCAGATGCTTAAGATGGGAGCGCATGTTTGTCTGCTCTCACTAGCACAACTGAACGCTGATGGAAACTATCGCGCACTATTGGAGAAAAGACTGAAAAAGCATGAAAAAAGATGCTAGACAACTAAAACATCCCAGACTACTGCCGACACCTAACAATCCCAGACTACTGCCGACACCTAACAATCCCACACTACTGCTAACACCTAACAATCCCACACTACTGCCAACACCTAACAATCCCACACTACTGCTAACACCTAACCATCCCACACTACTGCTAACACCTAACAATCCCACACTACTGCCGACACCTAACAATCCCACACTACTGCTAACACCTAACCATCCCACACTACTGCTAACACCTAACAATCCCACACTACTGCCGACACCTAACAATCCCAGACTACTGCTAACACCTAACAATCCCACACTACTGCCGACACCTAACAATCCCAGACTACTACTAACACCTAACAATCCCAGACTACTGCTAACACCTAACAATCCCACACTACTGCCGACACCTAACAATCCCACACTACTGCTAACACCTAACCATCCCACACTACTGCTAACACCTAACAATCCCACACTACTGCCGACACCTAACAATCCCACACTACTGCTAACACCTAACAATCCCACACTACTGCTAACACCTAACAATCCCAGACTACTACTAACACCTAACAATCCCAGACTACTGCTAACACCTAACAATCCCACACTACTGCCGACACCTAACAATCCCACACTACTGCTAACACCTAACAATCCCACACTACTACTAACACCTAACAATCCCACACTACTACTAACACCTAACAATCCCACACTACTGCTAACACCTAACAATCCCAGACTACTGCTAACACCTAACCATCCCAGACTACTGCTAACACCTAACCATCCCACACTACTACTAACACCTAACAATCCCACACTACTACTAACACCTAACAATCCCAGCCTACTGCTGACACCTAACAATCCCACACTACTGCTAACACCTAACAATCCCACACTACTGCTAACACCTAACAATCCCAGACTACTGCTAACACCTAACAATCCCAGACTACTGCTAACACCTAACCATCCCACACTACTGCTAACACCTAACAATCTCAGACTACTGCTAACACCTAACAATCCCAGCCTACTACTTACACCTAACAATCCCACACTACTGCCGACACCTAACAATCCCACACTACTACTAACACCTAACAATCCCACACTACTGCTAACACCTAACAATCCCAGACTACTGCTAACACCTAACCATCCCACACTACTACTAACACCTAACAATCCCACACTACTGCCGACACCTAACAATCCCACACTACTACTAACACCTAACAATCCCACACTACTGCTAACACCTAACAATCCCAGACTACTGCTAACACCTAACCATCCCACACTACTACTAACACCTAACAATCCCAGACTACTGCTAACACCTAACAATCCCACACTACTGCTAACACCTAACAATCCCAGACTACTACTAACACCTAACAACCCCACACTACTGCTGACAATTTCTGTCAGAAACTTCACATTCTACAATCTCTCGTCAATGAAGAATCCATTATAATACAGGCATGTAGAATTTTCATATCAGATATGTCAAGTTTTTTATTTTATTTTAGGAAATAAGATATTACAAAAATATTCTAGCCACAGTGTCACCCAGATTGGATCAGATCCCATTAGAGACACTAGGATTTTAACACACACAGATACACACATATACACACACACATTATCTTATTTTTCCCCAACTTGTCGTTGCATAATCTGTATTCATCCATTCTTCAGATTCTGCTCCCTGGAGAAGGCATTATTTTTGCTGTTGTTTTGTAAGATTGGCTTTTTGCCAAAATCTTTATTCCCTTCCCCATTAAAAAAATATAAAGTTTCCTGAAAGGCTCGTGGGATGTTGAAGAGTTCCTCTATATCTTCTGATTCCCCTCCTCTGCCTCCTGTTACAGACCCTCAAAGTAGTCAAAGTAGTCTTCATTCCTTGGTATCAGCAGCTTGAGAAGTAATGACACTCTCCAGCTGATAAAATTATCTTTTTGAGTGCAGCAGCGTCCAACAAACGGAGCTGTGTGTCTGTTCACACTGAAAGGGGAGTGATTGGAAATTTCACGTGACATCCAAAAAGGAGTCAGCTGGCGTTCACCACTTCCTGTGTAGGGGGGGGTGGCTTAACCCTTTCAGGTGTAAGATCACAAATATGTGATTAGAATGTTTTTAGCTGAACATTCTAATGCTGATGTAACAATGCAATGGAGTTCTAGAAAACAAAAAACCGTACTCTTCAAAGGGTTAACTAGAGGCCATTTCCTCAGGGCAGGGACAGGAAGTAATTCACAGAGTCACAGGGCCTGCTGTGTCACTGTTTGTCTCGTGTCAATCAAGCATTGTTGACTATTCATAGTGTAATGTCTCAGGGCAGGACCATTTAATTTCACCCTTATAACGGTTGAGAGTCTACACCCTTCTTAACCCCTCGTGTTCACTTTGGGCCAAATTGTGCCATTCTAAACTTTTAGTAAAAGAGGAATGACACTTTTGAGAGATGCATTTCTCAAAACAGTATAAATCTGGTGCTTGTTTTGTTTGTCTATTTGTTGTTCATCATCTGTATTAGTTTTTCTTTTGCCTATATTGATTATTTGAATAATATGATAAAAATAATTGAAAATTTCAGTTCTAAACAATAAATGTCAACAATTTAACGCATGAAAACCTGGTTTCATTAAAAAGTTTCACAGATAAACATGATTTATACCCCCCATGACTTCATTATAGTGGATTAATATAAATCATTCACATCTTTCATTGTTAAACATGACCTATCAGAGCTAAATGGCAACCATGAGCCATTTATTTATGTTGTTTATATTGTTTGGAATTGAAATAAAGATAATATATAATGAGTATTTTTGCATAAATTGTATTTCTGTTTCGCTTTAAAATGGCAGTAATGTCCTGGGTATTTTTGCCCCAGGCTAAGCGTTTCACAGCTGCTAATAAATAAACACAAATATCCTGCAACCTGAAAACTCCTTGTCAGCAGGCACACTGTGAAGGGTTAGGGTTAGGGTCAGCAGGCACACTGTGAAGGGTTAGGGTTAGGGTCAGCAGGCACACTGTGAAGGGTTAGGGTCAGCAGGCACACTGTGAAGGGTTAGGGTTAGGGTCAGCAGGCACACTGTGAAGGGTTAGGGTTAGGGTCAGCAGGCACACTGTGAAGGGTTAGGGTCAGCAGGCACACTGTGAAGGGTTAGGGTTAGGGTCAGCAGGCACACTGTGAAGGGTTAGGGTTAGGGTTAGGGTCAGCAGGCACACTGTGAAGGGTTAGGGTTAGGGTCAGCAGGCACACTGTGAAGGGTTAGGGTCAGCAGGCACACTGTGAAGGGTTAGGGTTAGGGTCAGCAGGCACACTGTGAAGGGTTAGGGTTAGGGTCAGCAGGCACACTGTGAAGGGTTAGGGTCAGCAGGCACACTGTGAAGGGTTAGGGTTAGGGTCAGCAGGCACACTGTGAAGGGTTAGGGTTAGGGGTTAGGGTTAGGGTCAGCAGGCACACTGTGAAGGGTTAGGGTTAGGGGTTAGGGTTAGGGTCAGCAGGCACACTGTGAAGGGTTAGGGTTAGGGTTATGGTCAGCAGGCACACTGTGAAGGGTTAGGGTTAGGGGTTAGGGGTTAGGGGTTAGGGTTAGGGTCAGCAGGCACACTGTGAAGGGTTAGGGTTAGGGGTTAGGGTTAGGGTCAGCAGGCACACTGTGAAGGGTTAGGGTTAGGGTCAGGGTTAGGGGTTAGGGGGTTAGGGTTAGGGGTTAGGGTTAGGGTCAGCAGGCACACTGTGAAGGGTTAGGGTTAGGGTTAGGGGTTAGGGTTAGGGTCAGCAGGCACACTGTGAAGGGTTAGGGTTAGGGGTTAGGGTCAGCAGGCACACTGTGAAGGGTTAGGGTTAGGGTTAGGGTTAGGGTTAGGGGTTAGGGTCAGCAGGCACACTGTGAAGGGTTAGGGTTAGGGTCAGCAGGCACACTGTGAAGGGTTAGGGTCAGCAGGCACACTGTGAAGGGTTAGGGTCAGCAGGCACACTGTGAAGGGTTAGGGTTAGGGTCAGCAGGCACACTGTGAAGGGTTAGGGTTAGGGTTAGGGGTTAGGGTTAGGGTCAGCAGGCACACTGTGAAGGGTTAGGGTTAGGGTCAGGGTTAGGGGTTAGGGGGTTAGGGTTAGGGGTTAGGGTTAGGGGTTAGGGTTAGGGGTTAGGGGTTAGGGGTTAGGGTTAGGGGTTAGGGGTTAGGGTTAGGGGTTAGGGTTAGGGGTTAGGGGTTAGGGGTTAGGGTCAGCAGGCACACTGTGAAGGCCTGTGTGATGGTAACAACATCATTCAAAAGCACAGATTTTATTGCTTGATTGATGACATGGAAACAGTTATATTTCAGTAATCAAACACCCTGCTTCAGACTTCTTTCAAGCAACATTTTTACCTCAAATCTTCAGTGGCCTCTTTTTAAAAAAACATTTAGAGGCAAAAATGTCATCATAAATTCTGTGGACACTAACATCTGTGCCAATGTGATTTATAAACCCTGGAAGATTAGAAAAAGGGAGTGCTATTGGATGAGTATAAAGTGTGTACTCACTCATAGTGTAGGGAGTGCTATTGGATGAGTATAAAGTGTGTACTCACTCATAGTGTAGGGAGTGCTATTGGATGAGTATAAAGTGTGTACTCACTCATAGTGTAGGGAGTGCTATTGGATGAGTATAAAGTGTGTACTCACTCATAGTGTAGGGAGTGCTATTGGATGAGTATAAAGTGTGTACTCACTCATAGTGTAGGGAGTGCTATTGGATGAGTATAAAGTGTGTACTCACTCATAGTGTAGGGAGTGCTATTGGATGAGTATAAAGTGTGTACTCACTCATAGTGTAGGGAGTGCTATTGGATGAGTATAAAGTGTGTACTCACTCATAGTGTAGGGAGTGCTATTGGATGAGTATAAAGTGTGTACTCACTCATAGTGTAGTGCTATTGGATGAGTATAAAGTGTGTACTCACTCATAGTGTAGGGAGTGCTATTGGATGAGTATAGAGTGTGTACTCACTCATAGTGTAGGGAGTGCTATTGGATGAGTATAAAGTGTGTACTCACTCATAGTGTAGGGAGTGCTATTGGATGAGTATAAAGTGTGTACTCACTCATAGTGTAGGGAGTGCTATTGGATGAGTATAAAGTGTGTACTCACTCATAGTGTAGGGAGTGCTATTGGATGAGTATAGAGTGTGTACTCACTCATAGTGTAGGGAGTGCTATTGGATGAGTATAAAGTGTGTACTCACTCATAGTGTAGGGAGTGCTATTGGATGAGTATAAAGTGTGTACTCACTCATAGTGTAGGGAGTGCTATTGGATGAGTATAAAGTGTGTACTCACTCATAGTGTAGGGAGTGTGTACTCACTCATAGTGTAGGGAGTGCTATTGGATGAGTATAGAGTGTGTACTCACTCATAGTGTAGGGAGTGCTATTGGATGAGTATAAAGTGTGTACTCACTCATAGTGTAGGGAGTGCTATTGGATGAGTATAAAGTGTGTACTCACTCATAGTGTAGGGAGTGCTATTGGATGAGTATAAAGTGTGTACTCACTCATAGTGTAGGGAGTGCTATTGGATGAGTATAAAGTGTGTACTCACTCATAGTGTAGGGAGTGTGTACTCACTCATAGTGTAGGGAGTGCTATTGGATGAGTATAGAGTGTGTACTCACTCATAGTGTAGGGAGTGCTATTGGATGAGTATAAAGTGTGTACTCACTCATAGTGTAGGGAGTGCTATTGGATGAGTATAAAGTGTGTACTCACTCATAGTGTAGGGAGTGCTATTGGATGAGTATAAAGTGTGTACAATTGGAGCAGTGTAAATTAATCAGTTTGTTAATTTATAAGCGACAGAAATACATCACTGAGGCAAATTTCAAACAAAAACGAAAGCCATTAATTTCTACCTGTCATTAATGTGGGATATGGTCACATAAGGCAGTATTGAAAAGCTAATTTATATTCATTATTAATTGTATTAAAACTGTATAAATGTATTTGAAGCAGAATGACTCCATGTTGGGATTCAGTTACCATTTGTTTTTGACCTTGGCCTGGATTTAATCAATGTTAACTTTAACTCACAATGAACATGCAGATACATTCAAACTGAATACATTTTTAAAGTCTTTAAATAAATAAATAAGGTCACACTTTAAACAAAGTCTCCATATAAAGGTTTTATATAGCATATATAAAACCTTCATAAACATGACATAATGGCTTCATAAAGTATACATAAGCAAATGTCATGCTTCATTAAAGGGTGACAACACCTTAGGCAACATGTTATGCCAAATGCATCACAGTTAGTCTAGTATCCTACACAAGCATGTTTTATATCACCTTGCATAATGTTTAGCCAGAGATAACACCTTCTTATGCAACATGTTATGCCAAATGTGACATAACTAACAATGTCACCTGGCTAATGGCTAAACAGTATACAGGGTGATATAAAACATGCTTATGTAGGATATTAGGCTAATATTAGCATAACATTTGCTTATGTATAATTTATGAAGCCATTATGTCATGTTTATGAAGGCTTTATATATGGAGACTTTGTTTAACGTGTGATCATAAATACTAATTAGTAAGTGCTGATATAAAGGAGGCCGCTCGTTAATGGTGTTTGGATAAACAGTGCGTGCACATCTAAGGACAGCCGTAATGCTGATTGTCTGAACACCATCGCTGTGGAGACTCAAAAGGGACCCCAGCATTCAGCCGCAGGTGGAGATATTTTCAGTGTAAATATTCCTCCTCCCACTGCATCTATTTGCCACCTGCCTTTCATTCCCTGTCCCTGGGGGGTAGATTTGTGATTTAGAGCTAATGGAAACCACTCCAGCTCTCCCTTCAGCATTCCCCCAATGCCCATCTCCCTGTGCAGCCCTCACTCAGTACTGTTCTTCAAGGCAATTGAAATGCCTTTCTTTCAATGAGGGTGAAGCTTCAGTTGTTTATTTATGTATTTTTAGACGGAATGGCTGAGGGTGAGAGCACAAAGATGGTTTTCCGCTGTAATTATATTCCCAAGGAAATAACAGCCCTAATTTGAAAACTCGAGGGGGGGGGGGGGGGGGGGGAGGGTAGGGGGGGGGGGGGGGGGGTGTATTTGTCTTTGCTTTGCACATCATTGCCATCATTTCCGTATAATTCTAAATTGAGAGTGAATTCTGGTCTTTGGCTCTGCAAAAACCTATAAATATTCAGCAGGCTGCTCAATTGACTGACCCCCTCTAAGGGGAATTGTGTATAAAAAGTCCTCTGGAGTGGAGACCTCTGTCTTTGTGAGTTTGTGTGTGGACTTCTTGCTTGAGCTAATGACCAATTCCTGTTCCAATTGTTCTTACACACAACTGCTTATAAATGTGTGAAAAAAGTTGAGTAAATCAAACATGCACATTTTTTATTTCAAATCTCAAATATCACTGAAATATCACTGAATGTCTCTAAAAAATCTCTATCTTCCAACAGAGCTAGTGATCCTTTGCATGTAAACAGCTAGGTCTAGCTAGGTAGCTAGGTCTGTAAGGATTTCACACATGTTACAAGAGAATAGGACTCAACTGAAAACCTTCAAGTATTCGATGTGGAGCCTCACGGTAAAGGGTACGTGAGCCTCCTCATTACGTTAGATGTGCATATGAATACATTGGGGTTTAAAATACCCCCCACTCCTTCCCCACCCCTTCCACATGAGCACCCCTAACCGTACCCCTCAGCCGCCCACTCGTATGCGATCTCCACCGACGCCCCGTGTTGTGAAGTTCCGCTTCTTAACACGCCTCTCCCCGCTAGTCTTGCTCGCTCAGAGGTTAGGAGCTTCATAAACAGTTTAACAGGTAGACCTGCTGGTGCCGGACTAACCGGGAGGGGTCCCTAGGGGGCCACTGAACCCTTCTTAACCCTGGGGGATGCTGCCGCCAATTATACAAAGCCTTGTGGGGCTACCAGCCATGTTTGGGACCATGGGGCTCATCCATCCGTGAGAACGGTGGTGGTGCCTCACATTTCAGTCTTTTATGAGCATGAGTATGAGCTAAAGATGCTCGTTACATAAGAATACATGCATAACATATGCAGCGACATAGTTCATTAAGCCTCTTGGGAAGCATGTTTCTGTTTGTCTTCCCAGTGCTGGAATCCTCAGTCCTGTCTGCAGCTTTCTATAGCAGTCCTGGAGAGTGCAGCGCAGATTAGCACACGCGTGTGCCCTGACACGCATGTAGTCGCCAGCTTACTTTCTCTGAGCAGGATGACGGCACTAATTACACGGCTGGGATAGGTATTTACGCATCACCTGAACTTCATCATATGCAAAGAAATGATCTTTTCTGAAATCTCTGCCCTTATGCAAAATGGGGGATATTATTTCTTGGTAAATTAGCATATTTCTCCCTCTAGCTGCACCGCTCTTTGCTCGTAATGATGGCACAGTCAAACCCTTAGTTGTGACAGTTATAGTCTCCTGCCAAACATGAGAATAGCTCTTTTCTCTGACATTTGAGGGGGAATATTTTTTGGTCACACTTTATTTTGAGTATCCCATGTTGACACTCAACTGGATATCAACTGATATCAATTGAATATCAGTTCAGTGTTAATTTAAAGTCAATTGCATGGCAGTTGATTGTCCACAAACACCACAAACAAGTGAGTGTCAAGAAACACTGTATTGACACTGAACACTCTTGTCAAGAAACACTCTACTGACTGTCAGCAAAGTATAAACTGACTGCTTGCTGTATCTCAACATTCAGTTGATATCAAGTTGAGATCAACATGGGACACTCAAAATAAAGTGTCACCTATTTGTTTACTGTGAGTCCATGACCACCAGCGGGGTGAAAACGACACTAAAATCCTTTCCGCGTTCTTTTATGGGAACCAAAATTTTTTAGCACTGGACATTTTACAGTGATCTGTGCAGGTGTTAACGTTGTTAATGTGTGTGTGTGTGTGTGTGTGTATGTCTGCGTATTTGTCTGCCTGTGTGTGTGCGTGTGTGCATATTTGTCTGTGTGTCTGCGTGTGCGTGTGCGTGTGTCTGTGCAGGTGCAGGTGTGCGGCAGGCTTTGGTTCCAGGTTCGAGCTCATGCCACTGAGTGGGTGGATGTCCCGTTAGGCAGCATGAACGGGACCCAGCGCCCGAGCTTCGAGTCCTGCCTGCTGGAGGACTGCCCCATGTCCCCGGGCCTCACGGCGTTCCTGGCGGTCTCCTACGGCGCGGTCATGCTGCTGGGGCTTTTGGGAAACGTATGCCTGATCTGCGTCATAGCGCAGCAGAAGGAGAAGGCCAACGTCACCAGCATCCTCATCACCAACCTGTCGGTGTCGGACGTGCTGGTGTGCGTGTTCTGCCTGCCCGTGACCGTGGCGTACACGCTGATGGACCACTGGGCGTTCGGCGGGACGCTCTGCCGGCTCATGCCGTTCGTTCAGTGCGCCTCGGTTACCGTCTCCGTGCTGTCGCTGGTGCTCATCGCTCTAGAGCGCCACCAGCTCATCCTGAACCCCGCCGGGTGGAAGCCCAGCATGCCCCAGGCCTACCTGGCGGTGGTGCTGATCTGGACGCTGGCCTGCTTCACCTCGCTGCCCTTCCTGGCCTTCCACACGCTGACGGACGAGCCGTACAGGAGCTTACCGCCTCCGCTGCGCGACAAGGAGGCGTGCACGGAGAACTGGCCGTCGCGCGCGCACAAGCTGGCCTACACCACCTGGCTCCTGCTGTTCCAGTACTGCGCGCCGCTGCTGTTCGTGCTCGTGTGCTACGTGCGCATATTCGCGCGGCTCCGGCAGAGGCGGGACATGCTGGATCGCGGCTGTGCGGAAAACCGCCGCGCCACGCGGAGCCGGCGCCTCAACGTCATGCTCGCCGCCCTGGTGGTCAGCTTCGCCGTGTGCTGGCTTCCGCTGAACGCCTTCAACGCCGTGGCGGACTGGCACCACGAGGCACTGCTCTACCACCACGACTTGCTGTTCTCGCTCTGCCACCTGCTGGCCATGGCCTCCACCTGTGTCAACCCCGTCATCTACGGCTTCCTCAACAGCAACTTTAAGAAGGAGGTGAAGGAGGCTCTCCTGCAGGGCTGCTGCTCTCGCTGTCGCCCCCTGGAGGACGAGTACGAGCACTTCCCCCTCCCCACCATGCACACCGAGCTCTCCAAGACCTCGCTGCGCATCAGCTGCCGTGACAACTCCGTCTGAAGGCCCCGCCCCGCCCTGCCCCGCCCCGCTCCCCCCTTCCCCGCCACGGCTGCGGAGAGTTCCAGAAAGCACCGGGGACGCGCTGGCCGAAACACGGCCGAGACCAAACCGTTCAAACACAAGCTCGAGCTCAATACATTTCTGCTGTTCCAAACACTTTCGAGTGGATACCGTAAATGACAGGACTGCTTCTTTTGAAGATGGTCCACATTTAAAGCATATATAAGGCAGCAGATTTATGGTTATGATGATATGCAAGAGTGTCACCATTTAAACAAAGTCTATAACTGAACGTGCCTCTACCAGCTTCTTTATCAACTGGGTGGGCAGAATTCATCATAAAGTAATCTGAGAACAATTTATATAAATGGTCGGCTATTTATAGTGTAATTACAGTATCGATTATTATGAATCAGCAGATAGTTATTGTGAAGTATTGGTATTATATGTGTACTGTGAAATGATGGTGTTACAGTCGTCCCCATACATTACAGTCTGTATATCCATCTTCTACCAGTTAATGAAGTGGGTAAAGAATATTTAAAAACAGGTCTCTTGCTGAGAGGGAAAAGAAAGTGAATTAGTTGAATGTATACGTGCGCTTTACTTTTCAAGTGTGATATTTCAAACAAGGCACAAAATGAATGTTCCATTTATTAATGTGTAAAATTAACCAGAAGCAAAACTACACACTACAGTCTGCAGTTCAATCACATATTGATTGTACATACATTTATCAAATTAATATTTAAAAAAGAAATACAAACCCCAATTCCAAAAAAGTTGGAACAGTATGTAAAATGCACATAAAAGCAGAAAGCAGCGATTTGTAAATGTTCTTTTACATATATTTAATTGAAGCCAGATATGCAGTAGATATGGATGGATCACTTGAAGGGTTGTTTATTGTTGACTTCGTTTTCCATAGAGTTCAATAGGAAAATGAGTCAGGAGAAACAACCCTTCAAGTGATCCATCCATATCTACTGCATATCTGGCAGCAGAGTGATGGTTTGAGGTTTGTTTGATACCTCAGACCCTTGATGACTTACAGCCATTTAGTCAACCATGTGTTCCAAACTATTCCCATGTAATTTACAGCTTAGTCTAGTCCCACCAACCAATTCCCATAGAGATCCATTCAAATGCAGAAAGGTTATAGTATCACTTGTACCTGAGTACCTGAAGAGTCTTTTGATATCCTTTCATACCCAGTCATGATAGCATCACCTATTTACCTGTGGAATGTCACAACTTTTTTGGAACGTGTTGCAGGCATGAAATTCGGAATTGGCATATATTTACAAAAATCAGTAAAGTTGATAAGGTAAAACATTAAACATCTTTTCTTTGTAGTATTTTCAATTAAATATATGTAAAAAATCATTTACAAATCACTGCTTTCAAGAAACGATGATTAAATGATTTGGCTTTGTTTTATTCAAATTTTTAAATATATTTCCTGTTACAAAAGTACATTTGATTTCAACGCAAACGTTATTTATGACAACATTAGCTTTTAAGGGAATTTGTGGAATATGTTTCGAATGTAACTTCTGAAGTTGTAAAATACAAAAAATGTGAGAAATAATCTCAGAGTGAACCCCTTGTGGCTAATTATTTTCCTACCCTGTAAAAACACAATATTATTCCACACGAGTCAAGCATGCGTTTTAAAAAGGACACGCCCTACAGACATACGCTACAAACTACAGGAAATATGCTTTTACTGTATCATGCCAGTAACCGTACATCAAACCTGCATGCCCTGGCTGCTGAATAAGACCCCAAACACATCCACGGTTTGTCTGGATTCAATTACAGTCTGGATTAAACCAGCTTGTTTTCCCTCCGATGGTCTGGATTTAAGAGAGCCTGATTGCTACCCGACATGACCGTCCAAATTGGCCTGGTGCTGAGATTGGTTTCAAAGCTGAACTTAAAGCCTCCCATTGATCAAATCTGTTACAGGAGCTTAGAGATCTATGGTCTTTTCCCCTGAGCTAATTTGCTTTTGATATATCACCATTGTCATTGAGATGATATTGCCCAGAACAATATATAAAGATAAATGGTACACATTTTTCTGTAATTATAAATAAATCTAAACCGGTCATTTTCACAAATGTGAGTGGGTTATTTAAATGCTCTTTTCTCATGATCTGGTGGGCCTTTTTAGGCAATAATCTTTCTATTATTGCAAATGCCTAAAATTCCCTAACTAAAAATAAAAATAAACAAAACAATAACATTTGCAGCCTAGCAACTTAATTAATGCTCTCCGCAAGTACATTGTTCATATCCATAAACAATACAGCTAATCAACAGGAAATCATAAAACATTAACCTAAATCAGGAAGTTTTCAACCTTTTCTGATCCAGGGACCCTCACCCAGGCACAAATGCATTCCGGGGACATCATGACGTATGCAACATTAATTGTCGTATTTAAAAACTGTATATGTAGTCTGGCCAAGGACAGTACTCCCTCCCCCACCACATTAAATGGCCGCTAGCCTGTATTTTAAATTCAACAGTATTTGTATTTGAAGCAACATACGCTGTAAGCACCACTTTCAATGGCATGCTTTAGCCGCAAGCTTTTATGAAGTAAACATATTTGTTTAGAATAGAAAAACAAAACTTCATTCACTTTGGGGAATGCAACTTGGGGGTTCAAAACAAAACAAAAAAATGTCAGTATTTCAATAACACACAGACACACTCACACACACACACACACACTTACACACACTTACACACTCACACACTCACTTACACACACACACACACACACACACACACACTTACACACACACACACACACAAACACACACACACACTCACACACACACACACACACACTCACACACACACACACACACTCACAAACACACACACTCACACACACAAACACTCACACACACACTCACACTCTCACACACACTCACTCACACACACACACTCACTCACACACATACTCACACTCACACACACAAACACTCACTCACACACACACACACACACTCACACACTCACTCACACACTCACTCACACATACTCACTCACACTCACACTCACACACACACAAACACTCACACACAAACACACACACACACTCACACACACACACTCACACACACTCACACACACACTCACACTCACACACACACACACTCACACACTCACTCACACACACTCACACACACACACACTCACACACACACTCACACTCTCTCACACACACACACACACTCTCTCTCTCTGTTTATGAATGTAAAAGTATGTCCCAGGTAAACAGTTTAGACTGCGCAGCAGCAGTAAGCGGACAGTAAGTCCCTCAGTGTTTTTTAATGCCTCACTTAACTTCACAGCTGGGTTTGCATGCACAACCAATTCACCTGTCATTCGCAAGCTGCTGTTTGTTGTGCTGTTTGCTTAGCGGAGAGCTAATTGTTTCAATATTGTTAGGAGCTACAGCTGAAAAATGGTAACGCATTCCAACACAGAGGGAGTAAATCCCATATGTAGTATTAGGGGGAGCTCATTCTCAACAAGCTAAACTAAAGTGTACCCTGTAACTTTTTAAAGAAAAGGATATCCTTGGGGTTTTGGGGGTGTCATTTCTTTCCACAGCACCGTTTTTGCAGGTTTTGCCATAGATATAGAACCATAGATGTGACATATCATGTGGTGTAATAGTAATCTGGTATTCTGAGATGGAACAATTTGGCAGCCATCTTACCTGGGTACAGTTCCCAGGCCGCAGAAGCCAGATAGCTGATGATTGGCTCATAATTACTGCCCACCATCTTACCAGGGTACGGTCTCAAAAATTGTGCCACTAAACTATGACATATGACGAATCAATGGTTCTATATCTATGGGTTTTGCCATCTTTGTACTTCCTGTCCCGTTGATGCTGCTTTACAGCATGTTATACTGTAGCCATTTAGCAGTGTATAATTTAAATAATTAAATCTGAGTTGGTGCCAAGGACTGCTATACCTTGGTATGGCCATGTCAAAACACCGTCCCGTCCAATGCCTGTGCATAACATAGTTTTAATGGTTGTATGCAGTATTTTAAAGGAAAAGTACATTTAATTAAATAAGAATGTTGTTGCTTATATTTATTGTGGTAGAAGTTATCTAACCAATATATAGCTTGATTTGTTTTTGTAATATGTACCTTTTCAAAATGATGTTGTGAACAGCACTCCCAACAAGCATTTCACCATAATAATGTTATAGACATCATGGACAAAGAGTTTGCAATGAACTACGGGTTCTTGAGGCAGGGGAAACACGTAAATGTCTGTATACATTGTTTAAGATAAAGTAAAAGATAGGAACATTGTATTGATATGTGACTCATTTGATTGACATAGTACCCACACTTGTACAGACAAGTGGTTGTGAAATTGCAGAGATAATTATTCATAGCCAATGCAGATGTACATCTACTTTTCATTTTAATCAGGAGTGGAGTTCCTGTTTTGTTTTTTTAGCTGAATTTAAATCTGAATCCCTCCCATGTTTTATTTGTTTTGCATTTGCGAACATTATGCTGTATGGCTATGTCAAGTACTGAGTTTTAAAAATGTGCTATACTTGTTGTTCTTCTTCTTATTATTATTATTGTTATGAATAAATGAGTGTTTCTCTTTGCTGACAAAAACAGGGTTATTTAGAGCCCTCACATTCAGTGTCCAGTGACACATTACACATCAGATCAAACGTGAAAGGCAATTACACAAACAAATTACACTTGCACTTGTATTGAAGTTTAAAACATAATTGACTGGACAAGCAAACAGTGTTTCTGAAAAATATTTTTTTTTATTTTCAAAGACTTTTTCTAGAAAGCTCATTTGGAGAGGACGTGCATGTTGATTGGCAAGCGTACAGCAATGAAGAGTGACATTATATGTGTTCAATAAGTAGACCACTCCTGATTTCACATGGTAATTTGCTCTTGCATGAAATGGGAAATCAAGAGGCTTACACAAGATGGACCTGCATTGGGCACTAAATGTTATGCATATAGATGAGATTTTGCCATTGTATTAAAAAATATTCCTTTATATGTGTCAATGTGCTTTTGAAACACAGTTATTATTGGTTTAAATAATAAAATTACATCCATGATAGGAGTTTCATCATTCAGGGCCATACCAGAATCCTTTAATGAATTTAATGAATCTCTGTATTTTGGTGTAATATGATTTTTAAATGTATTGAAACATGAACGTGCACTGCTTTAAACTTTTAGCTCAGTGTATGCACTACATATAGTACTACCCAGATAGTAGACGATTTCGGTTTAGGCATTTAAATGTTATGAAAATGACGAGAGTATTCTGGGCCAAAAGTGGAGATTTACTTGTCGCAGCCAGATTTCGGAGACAAATGAAAGTTTAACCGTGGGCCAGCACTGTGCCGTCAATCAGGCGCTATCTGGGACTGTAGCATACTGGCTGAAGAGTTTTGTGGGTAAATGCTTGTAATGAGTTGTAATGAGTTTTAACGAGTTGTAATGAGTTGTAATGAGTTTTAACCAGTTGTAATGAGTTGTAATGAGTTTTAACGAGTTGTAATGAGTTGTAACGAGTTGTAATGAGTTGTAATGAGTTTTAACCAGTTGTAATGAGTTGTAATGAGTTTGCTGATGAATGTTGCCACATCTTTTCTTGGCTCAGAAGTGACAGTCCAGTTTTCTGCTTTGGCTCACTTAATTGAGCAATCACATCAGAAATGCTCACGGTATGTTTTATGGTATATATATATATACAGGTGCAGCTCATAAAATTAGAATATTGTGAAAAAGTTCAATATTTTTTGTCACTCATTTCAGAAAGTGAAACTCATATATTATATAGATTCATTACACATAAGAGTGAAATATTTCAAGCCTTTATTTCTTGTAATTTTGATGATTATGGCTTACAGCTAATGAAAACCCAAATTCAGTGTCTCAGAAAATTAGAATATTTTGCTTTAACATATTTTTAAAGTATCATATTTAATATTTGGTCGCATATCCTTTGCATGCTGTTACTTCCTGAAGTCTGTGACCAATCAACATCAAAAGACTCTCGATATCTTATTTTCAGGTACTGTTACAAGCGATACTATAACCTCTCTGCATTTGAACTGATCTCTATGGGAATTGGGGGGTGGGACTAGATTCAGCTGTAAATTACACTGGTACAGTATGGAACACATGGCTGGCTAAATGGCTGTAAGTCATCAAGGGTCTGAGCTATCGAACGAGCCCCAAACCATCACTCTGCGGCCAGATATGGAGTAGATGTGGATGGATCACTGCAAGGGTTATTTCTCCTGACTCATTTTCCTATAGAACTCTATGGGGAAAAAAGTCGGGAGAAACAACCCTTAAAGGGATCCATCCACATCTACTCCATAGTTTCACTTTCTGAAATGAGTGACAAAAAATATTGAACTTTTTCACGATATTCTAATTTTTTGAGCTGCACCTGTATATAATATGTCTGACTGTACAGTGAATGCACTGAGAATTATAAAAAACACAAACCTAGTTAGCTAGTGCCTGGTCCGTAATTCTCCTGAAGTCCTTACCATAATAAACTTTAATGAATTCATTCATTCATTTATAATGACCATGTCTGAACTTACATGCCAATGATCTCAGTCAAGTTCCCTCCTTGACTCTCAAGTTCTTTACATGTTTGAGTTATTCCTATGAATAAATTAGTTATTTCTTCTTCTGGGTTTTCTGTTTTTCCAGGGCTCTATTCTTATTGTGTTTCTGAACGCTGCATGTGAGAAAATTGTATATCATAAACCATACTTTAAAAAAATAATCTTTATTTATTTTTCTTTAATGTTTTTTTTTTTTGAAAAATATGTATTTGATTGGGAAAAAAAACTCTATTCTGAGTAAATTCTATAATGTGTATTTTATGATTTGTTAATTTGTATGTGCAGCTAAGTGTACCTATGGGCTATAGTGTTAAAATGGCAACAAGTGAATTTACATATATTTAGACAAAGCCGTTAACTTGCTTTGCATAACAATTACTGTTAGATTTGTAAAGAAGATAACTTAAAAAAATTAAAAAAGATACACTACATGGCACAGGGTTTGTTAGTGGTCATGTCATGACGTGCAGTATCTCCACAGCGCTTTGGAAAACTTTAATATGTTTTTTCGCTGGCTGCTGAAATAAATTGTACTTTCCGTGCATCATGTGTGCTTCAATACTGTACAAAATATGAGGTACCCTTACTGATGGTGACGGTAATGGTACAATCCTAATGGTAAAACACGACAATGAGGTACCCCCCCTTTCTGATGGTGACGGTAATGGTACAATCCTAATGGTAAAACACGACAATGAGGTACCCCCCCCTTTCTGATGGTGACGGTAATGGTACAATCCTCATGGTAAAACACGACAATGAGGTACCCCCCCTTTCTGATGGTGACGGTAATGGTACAATCCTAATGGTAAAACACGACAATGAGGTACCCCCCCCTTTCTGATGGTGACGGTAATGGTACAATCCTAATGGTAAAACACGACAATGAGGTACCCCCCCCTTACTGATGGTGACAGTAATGGTGCAATCCTAATGGTAAAACACAACAATGAGGTACCCCCCCCTTTCTGATGGTGACGGTAATGGTACAATCCTAATGGTAAAACACAACAATGAGGTACCCCCCCTTTCTGTTGGTGACGATAATGGTACAATCCTAATGGTAAAACACGACAATGAGGTACCCCCCCCTTTCTGATGGTGACGGTAATGGTACAATCCTAATTACAGAGCACCTGTGCTATAATTATAGTAGATTTTGCTATGTAATTTCAAATCATTCCGTACTGTTAAGGTAGCAACTAAAATGCATTCCCTCATTGAAGGATAAACTATTGTGAACAGATTTATATCTGTTTGATACTACTGTCACTCTTTCCATAACAGCTCATAACCCTGACATAACAGCTCATAACCCTGACATAACAGCTCATAACCCTGACACTTCCATCACCAGCACAGTGGATGTACAGCCCTGGCAGTGTTTTGGCCTTCCGTTTGAGCCATTATTGTATTTGAGACGTTCCCAAGGAACTCTCCTGGTTAAGAAAGGATTAAAAGTATACATTTATGAATAAACTCTTGAATAGTATTACCAATCTTAATTTCAATGAGCTCAAGGAAATATTCTTTTGAACATTATTTGTATTTTACACATAGTGTAAATTTGTCGGCTGCTGATTGCTATGCGTTAACACTGAATTAACCTGGTGATTGGCACATTATTCCATTAATATTGATGTTAAGTAATGATTGCTAGTCTGTACAGACTCAGGGTAATGATTGCTAGTCTGCACAGACTCAGTGTAATGATTGCTAGTCTGTACAGACTCAGTGTAATGATTGCTAGTCTGTACAGACTCAGTGTAATGATTGCTAGTCTGCACAGGCTCAGTGTAATGATTGCTAGTCTGTACTGACTCAGTGTAATGATTGCTAGTCTGTACAGACTCAGGGTAATGATTGCTAGTCTGTACAGACTCAGTGTAATGATTGCTAGTCTGTACAGGCTCAGTGTAATGATTGCTAGTCTGTACAGGCTCAGTGTAATGATTGCTAGTCTGCACAGGCTCAGTGTAATGATTGCTAGTCTGTACAGACTCAGTGTAATGATTGCTAGTCTGTACAGGCTCAGTGTAATGATTGCTAGTCTGTACAGGCTCAGTGTAATGATTGCTAGTCTGTACAGGCTCAGTGTAATGATTGCTAGTCTGTACAGGCTCAGTGTAATGATTGCTAGTCTGCACAGGCTCGGTGTAATGATTGCTAGTCTGTACAGGCTCAGGGTAATGATTGCTAGTCTGTACAGGCTCAGTGTAATGATTGCTAGTCTGTACAGGCTCAGTGTAATGATTGCTAGTCTGTACAGGCTCAGTGTAATGATTGCTAGTCTGCACAGGCTCAGTGTAATGATTGCTAGTCTGTACAGGCTCAGTGTAATGATTGCTAGTCTGTACAGTCTCAGTGTAATGATTGCTAGTCTGCACAGGCTCAGTGTAATGATTGCTAGTCTGTACTGGCTCAGTGTAATGATTGCTAGTCTGTACAGACTCAGTGTAATGATTGCTAGTCTGTACAGGCTCAGGGTAATGATTGCTAGTCTGTACAGGCTCAGGGTAATGATTGCTAGTCTGCACAGGCTCAGTGTAATGATTGCTAGTCTGCACAGGCTCAGTGTAATGATTGCTAGTCTGTACAGGCTCAGGGTAATGATTGCTAGTCTGCACAGGCTCAGTGTAATGATTGCTAGTCTGTACAGGCTCAGTGTAATGATTGCTAGTCTGTACAGGCTCAGTGTAATGATTGCTAGTCTGCACAGGCTCAGTGTAATGATTGCTAGTCTGTACAGGCTCAGTGTAATGATTGCTAGTCTGTACAGACTCAGTGTAATGATTGCTAGTCTGCACAGACTCAGTGTAATGATTGCTAGTCTGCACAGGCTCAGTGTAATGATTGCTAGTCTGTACAGGCTCAGTGTAATGATTGCTAGTCTGTACAGACTCAGTGTAATGATTGCTAGTCTGTACAGACTCAGTGTAATGATTGCTAGTCTGCACAGACTCAGTGTAATGATTGCTAGTCTGTACAGACTCAGTGTAATGATTGCTAGTCTGTACAGACTCAGTGTAATGATTGCTAGTCTGCACAGGCTCAGTGTAATGATTGCTAGTCTGTACAGACTCAGTGTAATGATTGCTAGTCTGTACAGACTCAGTGTAATGATTGCTAGTCTGTACAGACTCAGTGTAATGATTGCTAGTCTGTACAGGCTCAGGGTAATGATTGCTAGTCTGTACAGGCTCAGTGTAATGATTGCTAGTCTGCACAGGCTCAGTGTAATGATTGCTAGTCTGTACAGACTCAGTGTAATGATTGCTAGTCTGTACAGGCTCAGTGTAATGATTGCTAGTCTGTACAGGCTCAGTGTAATGATTGCTAGTCTGTACAGGCTCGGTGTAATGATTGCTAGTCTGCACAGGCTCGGTGTAATGATTGCTAGTCTGTACAGGCTCAGTGTAATGATTGCTAGTCTGTACAGGCTCAGTGTAATGATTGCTAGTCTGTACAGGCTCAGTGTAATGATTGCTAGTCTGCACAGGCTCAGTGTAATGATTGCTAGTCTGCACAGGCTCAGTGTAATGATTGCTAGTCTGTACAGGCTCAGTGTAATGATTGCTAGTCTGCACAGGCTCAGTGTAATGATTGCTAGTCTGTACAGGCTCAGTGTAATGATTGCTAGTCTGTACAGGCTCAGTGTAATGATTGCTAGTCTGCACAGGCTCAGTGTAATGATTGCTAGTCTGTACAGGCTCAGTGTAATGATTGCTAGTCTGTACAGACTCAGTGTAATGATTGCTAGTCTGCACAGACTCAGTGTAATGATTGCTAGTCTGCACAGGCTCAGTGTAATGATTGCTAGTCTGTACAGGCTCAGTGTAATGATTGCTAGTCTGTACAGACTCAGTGTAATGATTGCTAGTCTGTACAGACTCAGTGTAATGATTGCTAGTCTGCACAGACTCAGTGTAATGATTGCTAGTCTGTACAGACTCAGTGTAATGATTGCTAGTCTGTACAGACTCAGTGTAATGATTGCTAGTCTGCACAGGCTCAGTGTAATGATTGCTAGTCTGTACAGGCTCAGTGTAATGATTGCTAGTCTGTACAGACTCAGTGTAATGATTGCTAGTCTGTACAGACTCAGTGTAATGATTGCTAGTCTGTACAGGCTCAGTGTAATGATTGCTAGTCTGTACAGGCTCAGTGTAATGATTGCTAGTCTGCACAGGCTCAGTGTAATGATTGCTAGTCTGTACAGACTCAGTGTAATGATTGCTAGTCTGTACAGGCTCAGTGTAATGATTGCTAGTCTGTACAGGCTCAGTGTAACGATTGCTAGTCTGTACAGGCTCAGTGTAATGATTGCTAGTCTGTACAGGCTCAGTGTAATGATTGCTAGTCTGTACAGGCTCAGTGTAATGATTGCTAGTCTGCACAGGCTCAGTGTAATGATTGCTAGTCTGTACAGGCTCAGTGTAATGATTGCTAGTCTGTACAGGCTCAGGGTAATGATTGCTAGTCTGCACAGGCTTAGTGTAATGATTGCTAGTCTGTACAGACTTAGTGTAATGATTGCTAGTCTGCACAGGCTCAGTGTAATGATTGCTAGTCTGTACAGACTCAGTGTAATGATTGCTAGTCTGTACAGACTCAGTGTAATGATTGCTAGTCTGCACAGGCTCAGTGTAATGATTGCTAGTCTGTACAGACTCAGTGTAATGATTGCTAGTCTGTACAGGCTCAGTGTAATGATTGCTAGTCTGTACAGGCTCAGTGTAATGATTGCTAGTCTGTACAGACTCAGTGTAATGATTGCTAGTCTGTACAGACTCAGTGTAATGATTGCTAGTCTGTACAGACTCAGTGTAATGATTGCTAGTCTGCACAGGCTCAGTGTAATGATTGCTAGTCTGTACAGACTCAGTGTAATGATTGCTAGTCTGTACAGACTCAGTGTAATGATTGCTAGTCTGTACAGACTCAGTGTAATGATTGCTAGTCTGTACAGGCTCAGTGTAATGATTGCTAGTCTGTACAGGCTCAGTGTAATGATTGCTAGTCTGCACAGGCTCAGTGTAATGATTGCTAGTCTGTACAGACTCAATGTAATGATTGCTAGTCTGTACAGGCTCAGTGTAATGATTGCTAGTCTGTACAGACTCAGTGTAATGATTGCTAGTCTGTACAGGCTCAGTGTAATGATTGCTAGTCTGTACAGGCTCAGTGTAATGATTGCTAGTCTGCACAGGCTCAGTGTAATGATTGCTAGTCTGCACAGACTCAGTGTAATGATTGCTAGTCTGTACAGACTCAGTGTAATGATTGCTAGTCTGTACAGACTCAGTGTAATGATTGCTAGTCTGTACAGGCTCAGTGTAATGATTGCTAGTCTGTACAGACTCAGTGTAATGATTGCTAGTCTGTACAGGCTCAGTGTAATGATTGCTAGTCTGTACAGGCTCAGTGTAATGATTGCTAGTCTGTACAGACTCAGTGTAATGATTGCTAGTCTGCACAGACTCAGTGTAATGATTGCTAGTCTGTACAGACTCAGTGATTTTAAAATCACAAGGTAATCAGCAGAAAAACATTTCTATTCATTTATTTCAGCATGGTTACACTGGTACAGTATGGAACACATGACTGGCGAAATGGCTGTACGTCATCAAGGGTCTAAGGTATCAAACAAGCCCCAAACCATCACTCTGCGGCCAGATATGGAGTAGATGTGGATGGATCCCTTTAAGGGTTGTTTTTAAGGGTTAACCTTTGCAGTGATCCATCCACATCTACTCCATATCTGGCTGCAGAGTGATGGTTTGGGGCTCGTTCGATAGCTCAGACCCTTGATGACATACAGCCATTTAGCCAGCCATGTGTTCCATACTGTACCAGTGTAATTTACAGCTGAATCTAGTCTCACCCCCCAATTCCCATAGAGATCAGTTCAAATGCAGAGAGGTTATAGTATCGCTTGTAACAGTACCTGAAAATAAGATATCAAGAGTTTTTTTATGTTGATGGGTCACAGACTTCAGGAAGTAACAGCATGCAAAGGATATGCGACCAAATATTAAATATGATACTTTAAAAAGCAAAGGGTATGAATACATTTCAGTTTTCGATTTTTAATACATTTGCAAAAATTTCTAAAAACACTTTTTCACTTTGTCATTATGGGATATTTTGTGTAGAATTTTGAGACAAAAAATTAACTCAATTTATTGTAGAATTTGTCTGTAATGTAATAAAACGTGGCGAAGGTGAAAGGGGTGTTCAGACTTTCCGGCTTGACTGTATATTTGAGTTGGCCAGTACACTCAATTGCCTAAGTAATATAATGACAATAGTGTCTGTATGGTTTTGAAAATAGTGCTTGATTTTGACAAGAGATATATGACGTTTTGCAGAAAGAGTTGACCGTGTGGGTTTTGTGTTTATAATTTTGAGAAATTAGTTTTAATTTCAGAAAATGTGTCTAAACAATTGAGAAAAGGTGTAAATTAAGTTTTGTTGGGTAATACTCATTTGAGCATCTCGGGGCAATACAAAAGGACTGTCTGTGCATTTTTTGTTTAATTTTTTTCTTCACGATACGTCGTTGAGCTCACTGAAAGGCAGCTATTTTCCCGCAGGAATAGATTGAGCAGCCAAGACCAACCAACCTAGTGACGTCACGACCACAGTTTTTTGTAAATGGCTGTACCCTTCCAGCAAATACGGGTCGATTTGAGATTTGAACGTACGGTCATATCTAATTTAGGGTAAAAAGCTAAGGAACCGAGTGCTTCATGTTCTCTTTAAGGGGTTAAGAGAAGAATCAGATCAGCCCATTCCGCCGAGGTAAGCATCAGTGAATGCCTGCATGTCAGAATCCTCCGGAACCTGGGCATTGTTTGCTTTTGCTAAGCGGTAAAATATGCTTTTGCACCCTGTGGGGCACAGATCTGGAACATCTGTGTTATGAATATTTTACACTCTAACTGCGCCTTTTGGCACGTAGCCCGGGGTTCGTTCGACGGGAGGCAAATTGTTTGGAATCTAAATCCATCTGCCGCTTTTCCTGTAGGACGGCCAGCCTATTACATACTAAAGTGTAATATAATGGGCAGGGAACTGAGCTTACAACCTGAAGGTTGCAGGGTCGATTCCTAGGTAGGACGCTGTGGTTGTAGCTGACCTTTCAGCAAGGTATCTAACCTAAATTGCTTCAGTAAATATCTGGCTGTATAAATAGATGCCATGTAAAATAAATCACACAAAATACGAACGCACAAAACATTGTGTGTAAATCGCTGTGGATAGGAGCGTCTGCTAAATGCCAGGATTGTAGTGTAAAGGCCTGGAACAGAACTGAGCACATTTTGGCACATCACTTAATCTGCGTAATCTCACAGTCATAATCTGCGTAATCTCACAGTCATAATCTGCGTAATCTCACAGTCATAATCTGCGTAATCTCACAGTCATAAAGGGACTGGAATGCTTAGTACTGGAGAGGAGAGCATGTGGCGTAGAGACGCATGTCAAGATGTCATTTACATTATAAACAGATGAAGGGTAAATTATTCTTCCATGTCTGATATATAGTAATATTGAGCGCAGTGAAACCATGGCAGTCATTCTGAATCCTGCATGAAAATATCGGAATAACTGCAAAGTATCTCAGGTCATGACTTACATTCTGTCTCCTTCCAAATACAGCTCCCAAGTGCACAGAAATAAAATGGTAATGATAAGGATAAACTCTCCCTGGTGTGTGTGTGCGCGTGTGTGTGTGTGTGTGTGTGTGTGTGTGTGTGTGAGTATGCCTGTAATGGACCCACTCTGGGGGTGACTCAAAGACACGGGGCGTGTGCCTGTAATGGACCCACTCAGGGGGTGACTCAAAGACACGGGGCATGTGCCTGTAATGGACCCACTCTGGGGGTGACTCAAAGACACGGGGCGTGTGCCTGTAATGGACCCACTCTGGGGGTGACTCAAAGACACGGGGCGTATGCCTGTAATGGACCCACTCAGGGGGTGACTCAAAGACACGGGGCGTGTGCCTGTAATGGACCCACTCAGGGGGTGACTCAAAGACACGGGGCATGTGCCTGTAATGGACCCACTCAGGGGGTGACTCAAAGACACGGGGCGTGTGCCTGTAATGGACCCACTCTGGGGGTGACTCAAAGACACGGGGCGTATGCCTGTAATGGACCCACTCAGGGGGTGACTCAAAGACACGGGGCGTGTGCCTGTAATGGACCCACTCAGGGGGTGACTCAAAGACACGGGGCATGTGCCTGTAATGGACCCACTCTGGGGGTGACTCAAAGACACGGGGCGTGTGCCTGTAATGGACCCACTCTGGGGGTGACTCAAAGACACGGGGCGTATGCCTGTAATGGACCCACTCTTGGGGTAACTCAAAGACACAGGGCGTGTGCCTGTAATGGACCCACTCTGGGGGTGACTCAAAGACACGGGGCGTGTGCCTGTAATGGACCCACTCTGGGGGTGACTCAAAGACACGGGGCGTGTGCCTGTAATGGACCCACTCTGGGGGTGACTCAAAGACACGGGGCGTGTGCCTGTAATGGACCCACTCAGGGGGTGACTCAAAGACACGGGGCGTGTGCCTGTAATGGACCCACTCAGGGGGTGACTCAAAGACACGGGGCATGTGCCTGTAATGGACCCACTCTGGGGGTGACTCAAAGACACGGGGCGTGTGCCTGTAATGGACCCACTCTGGGGGTGACTCAAAGACACGGGGCGTGTGCCTGTAATGGACCCACTCTGGGGGTGACTCAAAGACACGGGGCGTGTGCCTGTAATGGACCCACTCTGGGGGTGACTCAAAGACACAGGGCGTGTGCCTGTAATGGACCCACTCTTGGGGTGACTCAAAGACACGGGGCGTGTGCCTGTAATGGACCCACTCTGGGGGTGACTCAAAGACACGGGGCGTGTGCCTGTAATGGACCCACTCTGGGGGTGACTCAAAGACACGGGGCGTGTGCCTGTAATGGACCCACTCTGGGGGTGACTCAAAGACACGGGGCGTGTGCCTGTAATGGACCCACTCTGGGGGTGACTCAAAGACACGGGGCGTGTGCCTGTAATGGACCCACTCTGGGGGTGACTCAAAGACACGGGGCGTGTGCCTGTAATGGACCCACTCAGGGGGTGACTCAAAGACACGGGGCGTGTGCCTGTAATGGACCCACTCAGGGGGTGACTCAAAGACACGGGGCGTGTGCCTGTAATGGACCCATTCTTGGGGTGACTCAAAGACACGGGGCGTGTGCCTGTAATGGACCCACTCTGGGGGTGACTCAAAGACACGGGGCATGTGCCTGTAATGGACCCACTCTGGGGGTGATTCACTGACTCTATGAAAGACTCAAAGACACGGGGCGTGTGCCTGTAATAGACCCACTCAGGGAGTGACTCAAAGACACGGGGCATGTGCCTGTAATGGCGTGTGCCTGTGCCTGTGTCTGTAATGGCGTGTGCCTGTAATGGCGTGTGCCTGTGCCTGTAATGGCGTGTGCCTGTAATGGCATGAGCTTTAAATACCGTCTTCATTAGCCGGGGCTCCAGCTCAGTATGTGTGCTGTATTGTAGGCGGAAAAACAAAACTGTCCCAATCGTACATGAGCCAGAAATATGGGCTAATGTCATTACAGCTCTTTCCGTGTGTGTGTGACAGCTCATATAGTAAGTATGAAGAAACTACAAACACTGTCTTTTTCTACTTTATTGACCCACAATATAAATTTTTTGATATTAACCTGTAGAAAACACTCATAATACACAACTGTATTTTCTAATCATAGTAAAATGTGTGTGTGTGCGTGCGTGTGTGTGTGTGCGTGCATGTGTGTGTGCTTGCGTGCGTGTGCGTGTGTGCGTGTGTGTGCGTGCGTGCGTGTGTATGTGTGAGATTGGTGTATGAGATTACTCTTTATCATTGAGCTAGTGTGTCTGCATGTGTGCGTTTATGTACATCTATCCGTGTGAGTGTGTGTGTTGTATATTTTTGAGTGTTTGTGTGTGTGTGTGGGTGCATGGGGTTGTGTGTGTGAGGTCGTGTGTGTGTGTGCTTGTGTGTGTTGTATATGCTTGAGTGTGTGTGTGGGTGCGTGGGGTTGTGTGTGTGAGGTCGTGTGTGTGTGTGCTTGTGTGTGTTGTATATGTTTGAGTGTGTGTGTGGGTGCGTGGGGTTGTGTGTGTGAGGTCGTGAGTGTGTGTGCTTGTGTGTGTTGTATATGTTTGACTGTGTGTGTGGGTGCGTGTGTGTGGGTGTGTGGGGTTGTGTGTGTGTGAGGTCGTGAGTGTGTGTGTGGGTTTGTGTGGGGTTGTGTGTGTGGGGTTGTGTGTGTGTGTGGTTGTGAGTGTGTGTGTGGGTGTGTGGGGTTGTGTGTGTGAGGTCGTGTGTGTGTGTGTGTGGGTGTGTGTTGTATATGTTTGAGTGTGTGTGTGTGTGCGTGGGGTTGTGTGTGTAAGTTTGTGGAAGGAGGGGGGGTGAAGGGCACACATTTCCGGATTGGTTCCAGCCCCGCTGGCCGCTGGGAGAGACAGTAGGCTGCCGACTCAGCGGACTTCTCTGGCCCGATTACGCTCACCGGGCCTGGAACCAGAACCCAGATCCCTGCTTACATCTGCACCCTGTCTTACAGCTCAGCGCCCGAGTCTGGAACCAGAACCCAGATCCCTGCTTACAGCTCAGCGCCGGCTGTGTGAGAGATCGCCTGGGGGCCTCCACCTTGCTTCACGGGCAACTTGAGTAACAAACTCAAAGACCGTACCGCCTCAGAGCTGGCTGACATTAGAACCGACTCCCTTTCAGAAACCCAGTAAACCAGAAAAAAGCCCCATGAGCTCAGAGTCAGCGATGTGACCCAGAAGATAGTGTTGAGGCTCTGGAGTGGAATTCGCTTTGACGGTCCCCTCAGAACCTTCTTTGCTAATTTGATGTCAAACGCCTTTCTTCTCTTAACCCCCAATGGAGTAATTATTTACCCCCAATAGAGTAATTATTGCGCAGGAAACAGACAGAAAGAGCAGACAGGTGAGAATGCTTTTCAGAACAGCATTAGAGGAAACTGTTTTGGACTGTTTCATATACGATACCAAGGGTCGCGTTAGGCCGGAAATTGCCGGTTTTGACAGTTTTTTTTATACAAAGGGCGGAAAATCTAATTCCCTCCGGACATTCAGGCCAGTAAAAAAAAAAAAAGTTTTAACTTTGCAATATAGTAATTTAAAATATTTAGTCACAAAACCACGGCAATTTATCATTAGGCCTATTATCACCGCAAATCAGACAACGCTACACAGTAGTAAATTCATAGCAAAATGTCCAGTGTTAATTCAACTCTAACAGTGTTGATTCAACTCTAGCAGTGTACATATGAGTCTACTCTGGCCAGATCAGGCTCATATGTACACTGTTAGAGTTTAATTAACACTGGACATTTTACTGTGTACTCTCACAAAATCAGCTATTTCAAATCGTCTGTCCCTCGGCCCTCTGCGGAGCTTGCAGTGATGTAATACTAGCATGTGTGGTGTACCTGCTTGCGAGCTAGCATTCAATAATGGCTAAACAATCTTCTCTTGGTACATATTTTGGTTCCAACACTAATAGAAATAATGAAATGCAGGCTAGATTAGCTGACCCAGAGCCAGGAGTGGAAGTTCTCCCTGCACTGCCTGCAGGTAACAAAACGAGAGGTTTCAGGACTGAATGGAAAGAGAGCGTTGTTCATTAAAGGTCCCATATCATGGAAATTGGAATTTAGCTACTTTTAGCATTTATATGCAGTGTAGCATGATACTTATGTGCTGGTAAAATATGAAGTTGGTACTACCTGCCATTTTTTTTGTTGTTGCGTAAGAAAAAAATCACTTGGCTTAAAAGACTGTTCAGAATTGGCTCCAGCTGTGATGTCATTACTGGACTCCTGTGAAAACAGCTGGATTTCATTTGCATAAACCCGCCCTCCTTCAGCCTCTAAAAAACAGGGTAGGTATACAGTTCTGTGGCAACACCAGCTTTTCCGATTTTTATTTAGCCTCTATCACCGACAAAGTATAATTACGAGCAAGTGGAGAGTTCATGACTAGCAAAACTGGCCATGTTAAATGTGCTGTGTCAGGGCACTTTTAATCTTTCCAGCAACAATAAGTAAGTGCTTCGTTTACAGCTCTCTAGCCAAGCTGCCTGGTTGCGAATGGAATCCTATAACGTTAACCTATACGACCGATACCATTCATTACCTACCGAACAGAATCCAACGCAGATTTCGGTGCCACTGTAAAATAGCACCGAAAACTAATTTATATTATTTAAAAATATATTGCAAAAAAAAATTATGTCGTGAAAAAGTTAAATATTTTTTGTCACTCATGTCAGAAAGTGAAACTCATATATTATATAGATTCATTACACATAGAGTGAAATATTTCAAGCCTTTATTTCTTTAATTTTGATGATTATGGCTTACAGCAAATGAAAACCCAAATTCAGTGTCTCAGAAAATTTGAATATTACATAAGATCAATAAAAAAGGATATTTTAAACAGAAATGTCAGCCTTCTGAAAAGTATGTTAATTTCTATGCACTCAATAATTGGTTGGGGCTCCTTTTGCATGAATTACTGCATCAATGCGGCGTGGCATGGAGGCGATCAGCCTGTGGCACTGCTGAGGTGTAATGGAAGCCCAGGTTGCTTTGATAGCGGCCTTCAGGCCGTCTCCATTGTTGGGTCTGGTGTCTCTCATCTTCCTCTTGACAATACCCGTTCAGGTCTGGCGAGTTTGCTGGCCAATCAAGCACAGTAATACCATGGTCATTGAACCAGCTTTTGGTACTTTTGGCAGTGTGGGCAGGTGCCAAGTCCTGCTGGAAAATGAAATCAGCATCTCCATAAAGCTTGTCAGCATAAAGAAGCATGAAGTGCTCTAAAATTTTCTGGTAGATGGCTGTGTTGACTGTGGACTTCAGAAAACACAGTGGACCAACACCAGCAGATGACATGGCACCCCAAATCATCACTGACTTTGGAAACTTCACACTGGACTTCAAGCAACGTGGATTCTGTGCCTCTCCACTCTTCCTCCAGACTCTGGGACCTTGATTTCCAAATGAAATGCAAAATTTACTTTCATCTGAAAAGAGGATTTTGGACCACTGAGCAACAGTCAGGTTATTTTTCTCCTTAGCCCAGGTAAGAGGCTTCTGACATTGTCTCTGGTTCAGGAGTGGCTTGACACGAGGAATGCGACATTTGTAGCCCATGTCCTGGATTCGTCTGTGCGTGGTGGCTCTTGATGCACTGACTCCAGCCTCAGTCCACTCCTTGTGAAGCTCTCCCAAATTCTTGAATGGATTTTGCTTTACAATCCTCTCAAGGCTGCGGTTATCCCTTTTTGCTTGTGCACCTTTTCCTACCACACTTTTCCCTTCCACTCAACGTTCTATGAATATGCTTGGATACAGCACTCTGTGAACAACCAGCTTCTTTAGCAATGACCTTTTATGGCTTACCCTCCTTGTGGAGGGTGTCAATGACTGTCTTCTGGACATCTGTCAAGTCAGCAGTCTTCCCCATGATTGTGTAGCCTACTGAACCAGACCGAGAGACCATTTAAAGGCTCAGGAAACCTTTGCAGGTGTTTTGAGTTAATTAGCTGATTAGAGTGTGACACCATGAGTTTCCAATATTTAACTTTTTCACAATATTCTAATTTTCTGAGACACTGAATTTGGGTTTTCATTAGCTGTAAGCCATAATCATCAAAATTACAAGAAATAAAGGCTTGAAATATTTTACTCTATGTGTAATGAATCTATATAATATATGAGTTTCACTTTCTGAAATGAGTGACAAAAAATATTGAACTTTTTCATGATATTCTAATTTTTTGAGCTGCACCTATATTCTAGGCAACTATATTTTTAAAAAATATCCATGAAGAGCTCTGGTGGCCTGTGTTCTTTATTACAATGTAACAAGCCCACCATACTGCAGGAGGGGAAAGCCACTGGACCAAGAAAGGAACAAGGAAATGGAGACTGAGCAAGGTTTTAGAGCAAACATTTTTTGTAGTTTTTTTTATTTTTTATTTTGTTTGTTTGGTCTTGCAATTCTAATGTTTTTTTGTTGATGGGCAAATTTTTTTGTTCTACTATTTTTATTTTAAAGAATTCTGAAGATGTGCGCATTACTGAGCTATGCAAACTTTTATGAAGAAGTGTTATGTCCCAAAATCCACCAGCGTTATATTAACCAGGGGACAACTGTTCGGGCATAACAAGCAAAACCCATAGACCAGAAACCGAAACGAGGCCTTGAAAGCCCCCAAATGTAATCTAAACAATGTAAATAGGGGGTAATCCCAAACGCGATACCGGCCGGCTATATAAAAAAAGACTAATAGGTGCTCAACAAAAGGACCAGCGAACTGAAAGAATAAACCCGGACCGCTTCACTAGGACTAACCTGAGATAAGAAAGACTGGAGCACACAAAGCTCAGAGCCAAAAATACTTTAATGGGACTGACGTTTCGACTTCTTCAGAGTCAAAAGGAAATGCAGGCCACGCACCGGGTGGTATATAAATACCCTCCCACCAATTACACAGTGTGCATGTGTGGGACTAATAGATCTCCTCATTGATTCCACATATATACTACTCAAAATAATTTAAGGGTCAAAATAATTTTTTTTATCGTTTTTTGTAAGTATGTCTTTTTAAGCCAGATAGGGTTAGAATATCCCCCTTTGGGTTATCATTTGGATTATAGACATCATGTTATTATGGGACATGCATTCATTGCACTTATCTTTAGAAACTTTTTAAATTAACCCAGATTTCCTTTTCATGGATTTGAAGCACAAACTTAGTCAGACTAAACTGACAAACTGCCTCGAAACACCCATTGTGACACCTCATGCACCATTGTGACACCTCATGCACCATTGTGACACCTCATGCACCATTGTGACACCTCATGCACCATTTGCACCTGTTTTGCATGAGTGTCATTCCATGCGTGCCAATTTTAGCAATAAAATGGCTGAGCATTTTCCATTCATCATCACATCATCATTTTGGGGGGTGCATAACTTTTTTTTCATCAGGGTAATAAACTAGTGTCTAATCAAAAGTTTTTTGTTTTGTGTTTTCTGTTCTTGAGCCATAAAATAATTATTTTGTCATTAGTCATCACCGTTTTAGCTCATTAGCTTATATTTATATGCACAAATATTTTTGACCCTTAACTTCTTTTGAGTAGTATATAATGTTATATTCTTATAACAGGGTAGAGAAATGACTGACAAATATCACAGGTAATTAAATTTTCATAAGTAATTATTATGAGCATGGCATAAAAAATATTTAATAAAAATCAAATAGCCTATACACAAATTACAAAAAAACATGAAAGATTCAGAGACTAATTTAACCAATTGGGTTCCACACTATTAGTTTTTTACAATTGGTTACAAGCATGTCTCAATGCTAGACTCACTTTTTCAAAACTCTTCACACTGTTAGCACAACAGAAGTCTATGCGGACCAAACTGTGACTGACTCTTGCCTTGCTTTCACACAAAATGCATTGGTTTAACACAAAAAACATTCAATGACCACAGCTTTCAAAATTCTTGAATTCTCTTCTCACCCAAAGTCAACCACCTGCAAAACTATGTGTATCTACAGCCCATTTTGCAAATGTTTACATATTCTTTTCAAAACTGTTAAATTTAAGTTCAAAACCTAACATACATTCAAATGGACGGCAATTTGCCAAATTACAAACAACCCATTGAAATACATTCAAAATCCTAAAAAAAACATGGTTATGGTTATTGATTGAAATGATCCTTTTGAGAGGAACTCCGGCGCCAGTATGTCCAGGTAAGATGTCTCTCTAGTATGTCCAGGTAAGATGTCTCTCCAGTATGTCCAGGTAAGATGTCTCTCCAGTATGTCCAGGTAAGATGTCTATGTGATGGGATTTTTTGAACAAAACTGTTTGGCCACAGTAGGGCACAACACACACAGCCATAAAGCCTTTACTGTTGGTATAAAGTAATGCATGTAACCCTGCCTGCGTTCCATCGTGGCCTGAAAACACACCTTTTCAGACTCCACCTGGACTGATATTTATCTAGGACCTCTCATGGTACTTGTTCTTGTTGAACTGTGTATTCAAGTTTATAATATTTAGAATAGAATTGTAGTAGAGCTGATTTACCCAGTTCACTGTGAACTGCATTCAGTGTTCATTACTAGGGATAGCTGCTACTTTATGGGAAGAATGTGCTTTATCTTATCTGTTCTGTAGTTACTTCGATGACCTTTCTGTATGCACTTACTGTACATCGCTTTGGATAAAAGCGTCTGCTAAATGAATGTAATGTAATTTTGCCTTGTAGTTTATTTTAGAGAGTCATGGAGCTTGAAGCCCATCAGACACCTCATCTTTTCATCTATGTGGATGAGGCTGGGTTCAACTTGGCCAAAACGTGCCGGCGAGAATGGAATTTGATCGGCAAAAGAGCTACAGTGGAGTGCCAATATCACCATATGTGCAGCGATATCCTCAGATGGATTGCTGCTACACAGACCGCTCATTGGGCCATACAATACAGAGCGCCTCATTTTGTTTCTTGATGAGCTCCATGGCAGGCTTGTGCCAGTGGAGGAAAGAGGGGAGGTGAGGCAGGTTTGTTATTGTACGGGACAATGTGACATTTCACCACTCCAGTACCGTCACCGAGTGGTTTGCAGCCCATCCTGCTACGCTGTCACTGTTCCTGCCACCGTACTCGCCATTCCTCAAACCCATTGAAGAATGTTTTTCTGTGTGGAGGTGGAAGGTTTATGACCACAATCCACACAATCAGATGTCACTTGTCAATGCAATGAATGCTGGATGTGAGGACATATCCGCAGAGGATTTCCAAGCTTGGATCCGGCATCTCAAAATATTCTTTCCCTGGTGTTTGGCAAGGGAAAACATTAGGTGTGATGTGGATGAAAGCATGTGGCTTTCATAAATATATATATTTATATATACACACAACAAAAAACTCAGAGCACAAAATTATTTACTACTTCAAAGATTGCCATAAAAGGATGCATCTACTGTAATGCTACCTGTTGTTAGTGTTTTTTAGGTAATTGTGTTATGAGTGACAAAGTGTTGCTGTTGGAGAAAACTAGTGCTGGTGTTTTGGTATCAATTTTTGATTTTGTATGCAGTGTTTTGGTAGTTTTGGTGCGTTTGGGAGTGAAATTAACTGTTGTGCCAAGCTGCGTGTTGCTACAGAAAACACTGTGAAGAGTTTTGAAAAAGTGGACTCGGTATTGAGACAAGTTTGTAACCAATTGTAAAAAACTGTAGAGGACGAGGCGCCTTCCTTCCTGATGGGGTTGTGTAGCGGCAAATTCTCAAGCGGTTGCTACAAAAAATCAAATAACATAGGGTTCAATTGGCTACCAAATTGGAAGAAAAATGGAAAAATATGAAACAAATAAAAAAGTTTCAATTGATAGGGTATTTTCCAGAGTGGAAAGCTTGAGAGAATATGTAGATGTGAAGACTGCACTGTGCTGTGAGGATACAAATTATTGAATCCCTCAAATGAGAATACCTCCTCATGGCGACTTGCTATCCAGAGCCAAGTATCATTTTTAGACTAAAAAAACACAGAACAATCCATTTTTGCCATGCACCAGTGTGGTCTTGTTCAGAGCTCTGTCTCACGTCTCCAGTTTCTAACATTAATCAGCGAAATCAGTTCGGAAGATATTTCTGAGTCAGTCACAGCCTCCTTCAAAGATGATGACCTTCAAACGGAATTCAGAAAGTTCATTATTTCTGACTCTGTTCCACACAGACTACATTAGCACTACGAACGAGGCATATTTTCCCCCTTGAAACTGACAAATAAGATTGCAGCTAATGTTGGGGTGTCATTTTTTTTAGGCCTGAATTTTGAAAGGTTAAAATGAAGTGCTGTGGAGAGCCAATGATCATTCTGCTTTGACACGCTTCGTCATTCTGGGGGTTGTAAACGACTTATTCCTTAGCCTGTCTACACAACGATAATTTCAGGGCTGGGATGTTTCAAGAACATGTTTATTGGCTTGGCCTTGGAGCAAATCAAGTCATCCTTTCCCATTCATATTCTCCTGGCCCTTTTGTTGTAGTTTTCCCATTTAAATGGAAATTTGTAATTAATTGTGTTGCCCAAGCTAATAAAATGCTAGTAAAGGACTGATATTTTAATGGAGTTGTGCATACATTATTTAATACAATTTACGTCATTGAAAAATGTGTACAATGTCTGTAGTTTTCCAATACTTTTGATTCTCAATAATTTATGTTGCATTGTCTTTCATGCACTGGTGCAGTCTATTTAAACCTGCTATTAAAAAGATGAAACAATCTGTTATGTGTCTAAAGAATTCAAGAAGAATATATAGCACTGATTTGGAGTTGATATTTGAGGCCTGTCTACACTGGGATAGTGTTAATATCACTGCCATTTTCAGATACAGCAGTTGATAGATGAGTGTGGTTTTGGCAGGAGGAGGGGAGCCATTGTTTACTAAGCAAATTGAGCTCACCTCATTTCACCTGATATCCCAGAAATCCCTGTAACCTCTGCTTCTTCGGTGGTTTTAACAGCAAACATAGATAACAAAGTTAATATTGACATTAAATAATCGTCAATAACCAATCAAATCAAGTGTACAGGAAGTAATGAAATAGGTTATTCTAAAGGGAACTTAATGCTTAATTCTCATACTCTGCCCAAACACACTTCAGTCACACTTCTCTGGTCAAACATGCAAATAATATAACAATAACAATTTTTGCAGATTAGTAAGAAATGTGACTTTTAAAATTTATTTTCAGGTTTAATCATTGTAAATGAAGGTGGGATCAAGATCACGATTATGATTATGATAATGTTACAGATGTAACAAATTAGGGGGAAATTGTGTAGAATTGTATTGTGCACTCGTTAAAATTATATTAAAAATCCCTGAAGTATGTTTGCTATGAGCCTATTTTATAATGCATTTTTTCATCATGAATATAAATACTGTGTACATATAGTAATAGAAACTTTGTGGGTCTGCTTGTTGTGTGTGTAAAGCTTTTTAATTATGGTTTATCACGACACATTCACAATAAAAGTTTACATGAAGCACAACAAAAAAACTATTTTAAAATGTAATAATACAGTAAATAATACAGATGTGGATCAAATAAAATCCACATAATGCCAGATATACTACCATACAGTGCATCTTTAACAACCTTATTTATTAATGTAGTGTGTATGTTGGGAACCAGCAACCCCTTACCTTGCAATGCTGAATTGAAAAAGTACACCGTGGTTTGCCATGAAGAATGCCTTAGAGATCAAACCCAGAATGCTTTAGAGATCAAACCCAGTAAGCCTTGGAGATCAAATCCAGAATGCTTTAGAGATCAAACCCAGTAAGCCTTAGAAATCAAACCCAGAATGCCTTCGAGATCAAACCCAGAATGCTTTAGAGATCAAACCCAGTAAGCCTTGGAGATCAAATCCAGAATGCTTTAGAGATCAAACCCAGTAAGCCTTAGAAATCAAACCCAGAATGCCTTCGAGATCAAACCCAGAATGCTTGAGAGATCAAACCCAGTAAGCCTTAGAGATCAAACCCAGAATCCAGGTCACAGATTTTTCTGTCCAGTCGAAAAAGACATTCAGAAATACACACCATAACACAGATGATAACAAAGTTAATGTTGATATAAAATAATATTGGTTAATTACAAATCAAATCATGTACGGGAAGGTAATAAACCATGTTTCCTTATAAACTGTTTTAATGCTGTATTATTTCACCAGGAATATGATTACTACATGCACTCAGTAATGGTAATAGTTACGTTCGCGAGTAGGACCCAGACGCAGACCACAGGATAAGGCAAAAGGCGTAGTTTATTTACCGTACAGGAGTCAAGCCAGGAAGTCAGAATGAGGGAGGTACAAAAACGGCAGGCAAAGGGGCAATCAAGGGCAATACAAAAGTCAGGCAGTAACAGGGGACAAGGCAGGAGAATCATCAGAAAACAGGCGTGATCAAAACCGTAAAACAAACAGAGCAGATAAGGGCTAAGCAAAAGAATCGTCGGGCAAAGGGTATCGCGGAAGAATAAACTGATCACAGGCTTTAGTTAATCGCAGGCACTGGAAAAGAAAATCAACGTTCTGACACAGACTGGAGTTAACACAGGGTTTAAATACACACGGTACAAATGACACAAAGGGAATCAGGTGTGTGAAGAGGCGGGGATCAAAACGAGAGACAATTGAAAACCATTGGGAACAATGAAACAATCACGGAGACAACTAGGGAAAACGCGGACTGGATTCCATACATATACACGATAACAGATGACCTGGAGTTTCAGGAAATCGTGCATAGATTAAGAGGACAGGGAGAGAAGATCAGATGCAGCTGAGAATGATTGGCAAGGACAGAACAGCGTGAAAATGTGCGCTCTAATATATTAGTAACTATCCACACCCCTGCCGTTAGTACAATTAGTAAGTATATACAAATTAGTCTGTTAGTGGAGTTAGTAGATCTTATCTATCATTAGTATGTTAGTGGTAATTAGTAAATCTAAGTGCACAGAGATAGGTGCGAAGCAAGAGGGAACCCGAACACCAATGAGATCACCCGAATGGTACAGAGACGTAAACTGGGAGTGACAGATCAGAAGTAAACAAGCAGACAAAGGACATCTAGGAAAAACCGGAAAATAAACAAGTCAGATAGAAACTAAGAATAACAATACATACAAAATAAAACTACAAATAACACACAAAACTCAGATCCTTACAGTAATAAACCATGTTTCCTTATAAACTGTTTTAATGCTGTATTATTTCAGCAGGAATATGATTACTACATGCACTCAGTAATGGTAATAAACCATGTTTCCTTATAAACTGTTTTAATGCTGTATTTTTTCACCAGGAATATGATTACTACATGCACTCAGTAATGGTAATAAACCATGTTTCCTTATAAACTGTTTTAATGCTGTATTATTTCACCAGGAATATGATTACTACATGCACTCAGTAATGGTAATAAACCATGTTTCCTTATAAACTGTTTTAATTTTGTATTATTTCAGCAGGAATATGATTACTAGATGCACTCAGTAATGGTAATAAACCATGTTTCCTTATAAACTGTTTTAATGCTGTATTATTTCACCAGGAATATGATTACTACATGCACTCAGTAATGATAATAAACCATGTTTCCTTATAAACTGTTTTAATGCTGTATTATTTCAGCAGGAATATGATTACTACATGCACTCAGTAATGGTAATAAACCATGTTTCCTTATAAACTGTTTTAATTTTGTATTATTTCACCAGGAATATGATTACTACATGCACTCAGTAATGGAAATAAACCATGTTTCCTTATAAACTGTTTTAATGCTGTATTATTTCAGCAGGAATATGATTACTACATGCACTCAGTAATGGTAATAAACCATGTTTCCTTATAAACTGTTTTAATTTTGTATTATTTCACCAGGAATATGATTACTACATGCACTCAGTAATGGTAATAAACCATGTTTCCTTATAAACTGTTTTAATGCTGTATTATTTCACCAGGAATATGATTACTACATGCACTCAGTAATGGTAATAAACCATGTTTTCTTATAAACTGTTTTAATGCTGTATTATTTCACCAGGAATATGATTACTACATGCACTCAGTAATGGTAATAAACCATGTTTCCTTATAAACTGTTTTAATGCTGTATTATTTCACCAGGAATATGATTACTACATGCACTCAGTAATGGTAATAAACCATGTTTCCTTATAAACTGTTTTAATGCTGTATTATTTCAGCAGGAATATGATTACTACATGCACTCAGTAATGGTAATAAACCATGTTTCCTTATAAACTGTTTTAATGCTGTATTATTTCAGCAGGAATATGATTACTAGATGCACTCAGTAATGGTAATAAACCATGTTTCCTTATAAACTGTTTTAATGCTGTATTATTTCAGCAGGAATATGATTACTACATGCATTCAGTAATGGTAATAAACCATGTTTTCTTATAAACTGTTTTAATGCTGTATTATTTCACCAGGAATATGATTACTACATGCACTCAGTAATGGTAATAAACCATGTTTCCTTATAAACTGTTTTAATTTTGTATTATTTCACCAGGAATATGATTACTACATGCACTCAGTAATGGTAATAAACCATGTTTCCTTATAAACTGTTTTAATTTTGTATTATTTCACCAGGAATATGATTACTACATGCACTCAGTAATAACTTTGTGGTGCTGTCAGAGTATGTTTGTGAAGGATTTGACTTTGGATCTGAAAGACTCGTACAGCCAGAGTGCAGCAGACAGACAGAGTATAAAGGCAAAGATCAGTGGCACAGTTGTCATAACACTGCATGTCAAGATAAGACGTTGCACACGAGGGGGGCTTTCCCAGCATGCAGAAAAAGTCATCGGAACATTTTCTGTGAGATCAAACAAAATGCTTTTATGTGCAACGCATTGCCCACAGTCCTTATAAGGCATCGCAATATGACAGGCATCATTGCTGATGTCAAAAGAAGACTCTCTGGAATTATTGCACCCTTCATAGCAAAACAGTCCAAGAAGAAAATATTGCACTCAAAATAGGAGATAAATCTAAATTGAGGTAATGTTGTTCAAAGAAAAAAAGATCCTTCATCTAGAAATAACTGTTTTTTCTCAAAAACGTGTGTCACAATTATTGACAACCCTAGAGCTAAATATAATAAAAGCTTTTGGCTGTGTCTGAGTCAGAGCCCTATCTATCCTGTTTACTGTTTACTAGCATACTGCTTACTGCATACTGTTTAGTGACATGCAGTATGCAAAAAAGAACCTAAGAATATCCTCCATACGATTATCCTAAAAATATCTTCCATACTCCCAGAAATAAGTATATCGTCCGAAAATATTAAGAACACTCAATTTTCAGTCGCATACTTAACACCTTTTTTAAAAAGTATACTCAAATGGCATACTCAATAGTAGGCAAGTGTGCTGATTTGGACACGGCCTTAGTGATCTATATACATGAAGGTCAGGTAAGAAAACACAAATAAAATGAGACAGGATATCGTTGGATGAGGATGTTGACCTTCATAAATCTGGCAATGGCTATAAAAAATATTAAGTGCCTGAATATACCCACCTCCGGGATCACCACTGGAGAACTGCAGATGTCTGTAGCCTCTTGGGGGTGGGCAAGTCTCCAAAACTACAATTAGATGCCAATTAATTGTAGTGGGTTCTATGGTCAGGTGAGAAGAAAATTTAGCTTTTTGGCCACAAACACCAGAGTCGGGTTTGACACAAAAAGAGAGATGGTCATTGAGAAAAGAACCTAATCCCAACTGTGAGGTATGGTGGTGGGTATGTGATGATGTGAAGCTGTTTTGCTCCTAAAGGTCCTGGGAACCTTGTTTGTATAAATGGCATCATTGACATCAAGAAGTATGAAGAGTTTTTAGACTAAAAATCTAAAAACTATGTCACTGTTGGATCTTCCAGCAGAACAATGACCGAAAGCATCCCTCCAAATCTACAAAATGGCTACAAAAGATCAAGCTTTTGCAATAGCCATCCCAGTCCCCTGCCCTAACACCCAATGAGGGGTCACTGTGGGGTGAGCTCCCTGCCCTAACACCCAATGAGGGGTCACTGTGGGGTGAGCTCCCTGCCCTAACACCCAATGAAAAACTGTGGGGTGAGCTCAAAAGGAGAGTCCACAAGCAAATACCAAAGATCTGAAGAGATTCTTCATGCAGGAATGAATGTATTTCCTCCTCAGCCTAATTGAAGTAAGCATAGAACATTGTGAAAACTGCAGAATAAATTAAATTTTGCAGGTATTTAAGGCCCAACTTCAAACTGTCTGCCTTCTGAGAAAAACAAGGTTGATTCATGAACTGCTGCTGCTCCATATTTACTCAGGAACTGTGCAACAATTCCAGCTAAGCTAAGCCTAAGCCAAGCCAGTGCAGTCCAGCTAAGCTAAGCCTAAGCCAAGCCAGTGCAGTCCAGCTAAGCTAAGCCTAAGCCAAGCCAGTGCAGTCCAGCTAAGCTAAGCCTAAGCCAAGCCAGTGCAGTCCAGCTAAGCCAAGCCTAAGCCAAGCCAGAGAAAAGAGGCTGCGCCATTCATTCACTTCTGATCTAGTCTCAAACAATCAATAAACTGGAAAAAAAAGAATTTTGGGGCCTCATTTATAAAACGATCTTACACACAGATTTGATCTAAGACCGTGCGTACGCTCAAATCTTTGACGTGGAAAAGTACTTAGCTCCACGTCAGGTTCCAACTTGGCATACGCACATTTCTTTGTGGCAATGCTGTACTGCAAGTGTTCGAATATCTCAGCAGCACAGTGCCAAAATTAAGTGTGGAGGTCTGGCTATGCTAGACTACCAACATGTCTTCTGCTGCCTAATTGTTTGCACAATAAAGTCATTAATATATTAAAGCGTAATTGACACCTCCTTGAAGGAAATGTATGTAATATACATATTTAATATACATATTATGGTTCCACATGTGTAAAACATTTCGGTCAATCTATAAAAATGTCTTATAATGCAGCTTCGGCACTCATCGCCACCCGCGTAATACGAAGGGAGCGCGATACGAAGGGAGCGCGATACGAAGGGAGCGCAATACGAAGGGAGCACGTTTTCAGAGATCGGGCAGACTACTGTGCATGATGATTAATGGCTGATCAGCAGGTACCGTCTGCAGAGAGCCACGTTATTAGAGCTTTGTGCCCAGATGGGCCCAAATTTACAGACACGCACCAACTGCAACCGGGCCCTACCCGCTGAGATGCAACCGGGCCATACCCGCTGAGATGCAACCAGGCCATACCCGCTGAGGTGCAACCAGGCCATACCCACTGAGCTGCAACCAGGCCCTACCCACTGAGGTGCAACCAGGCCATACCCGCTGAGGTTCAACCAGGCCCTACCCGCTGAGGTGCAACCAGGCCCTACCCGCTGAGGTTCAACCAGGCCCTACCCGCTGAGGTGCAACCAGGCCATACCCGCTGAGGTGCAACCAGGCCATACCCACTGAGCTGCAACCAGGCCCTACCCGCTGAGGTTCAACCAGGCCATACCCGCTGAGGTGCAACCAGGCCCTACCCGCTGAGGTGCAACCAGGCCATACCCGCTGAGATGCAACCAGGCCATACCCGCTGAGGTGCAACCAGGCCCTACCCGCTGAGCTGCAACCAGGCCATACCCGCTGAGGTGCAACCAGGCCCTACCCGCTGAGATGCAACCAGGCCATACCCGCTGAGCTGCAACCAGGCCATACCCGCTGAGGTGCAACCAGGCCCTACCCACTGAGCTGCAACCAGGCCATACCCGCTGAGGTGCAACCAGGCCATACCCGCTGAGGTGCAACCAGGCCATACCCGCTGAGGTGCAAGTCTTAACTGTACTTGGGTTTCTGGCAACAGGAACATTCCAAAGAGAGATTGGTGACCGGTCAGGCATATCCCAGCCATCGGTTAGCCGAATCATGCCAGCTGTACTTCGAGGCATCATTCGCTTGTCTCGTCAGTACATAGTTTTCTTACACTGCCGAGGAGCTGCAGAATGTGAAGGGAGATTTAGTGCGCACCACAGGACTCCCCATCGTAGCAGATGCAATAGATTGCACTCACGTTGCCATATGGGCACCAAATGAAAATGAGTATGTATATGTCAACAGGAAGAACTACCACTCAATTAATGTGCAACTCATTTGTAATGCCCGTATGGCAATCCGAAACGCTGTTGCAAGATGGTCAGGGTCGACGCACGACTCCTTCATTGTGCGTAATTGCAGTGCGGGGAAGGCGGAGGCTGGGGCAGGCGGAGACGGTTGGCTTCTAGGTAAATCACTGTTATTTATATTTTGCTGTTTTGTTTCTTTTTTAATCTGCATAAAATAATGATCTCTACACAACTAATGATCTCTACACATCCTCTGAAGCCATGGCTTCTCACCCCCATAGCGCACCCACAGACACCTGAAGAAACCCACTTTAACACGGTACATCGGTGGCTCTTCATCTATATAAATAAAATTGTACAATTTCAACAACGTTGCAAGTGTCATTATTTATACTGGACCTTACTTGATTTTAAACACGTCAGCTTACCTTCTGAATCTGCAGCATTCAAAAGATCTGCGTCGCCCTCCGCACACACGCCAACAACCGCACTTCCCCAATGATCTGTGTCGCTCTCCGCACACACGCCAACAACCGCACCTTCCCCAATGATCTGTGTCGCTCTCCGCACACACGCCAACAACCGCACCTTCCCCAATGATCTGTGTCGCCCTCCGCACACACGCCAACAACCGCACTTCCCCCAATGATCTGTGTCGCCCTCCGCACACACGCCAACAACCGCACCTTCCCCAATGATGGCAGCAATTGGATCATCCTCTGGGGTGAGGTTTGGCGTGGCACTCCCACCTCCCGTGGCCTGCACACTGGCCCTATGGTGTGCAGTGCGCTTCTTTGCCTCGAGTTTCAAGTCAGACCATTTTTTCTTCACGTCCTTTCGAGACCTTTGCTGCCCCATAACCTCGTTTACAGCCTGAGGCACAGACTGCCAGGTGACGTATTTAACCTCGTTTACAGCCTGAGGCACAGACTGCCAGGCGACGTATTTAACCTCGTTTACAGCCTGAGGCACAGGCTGCCAGGCGACGTATTTAACCTCGTTTACAGCCTGAGGCACAGGCTGCCAGGCGACGTATTTAACCTTGTTTACAGCCTGAGGCACAGGCTGCCAGGCGACATATTTAACCTCGTTTACAGCCTGAGGCACAGGCTGCCAGGCGACGTATTTAGATTTAGAGGAAACGCCACTGGACAGGCTCCCAACCAGCCTCCCGGCACGCATTTGTACCTCCGCCAAGACCACTTCAATTTTGAACATTTTTTTGGTGCTCGCCATAATCAAGTAGATGATTTTGGTTAGGATTTGGGCTCCTTTATATGCTAATGACATTAATTAGGGGGCGGAGATCTAAAACCTTTCAGCTGCGCACAATTTCGAGATCATTTGTGATTTATAGATTTCACATCTGGGACAGTTGCGCACACAAGTTTTTTTGGGCGTACGTCCATTATCTCTGAATCGCACTTTTGCTCATTTCAGATATGATCTTAGATCAAATGTAAGATGTTTTCGACTAAACTTTTTATAAATGAGGCCCCTGGTGTCTATTCCAGCAAGGCTTCTGTTACATTGGGATCTGGCCTAATCCTCTCTCCTAAAGGAGGCTCAATTGCTAGATGCGAGCAGAGGATTTGCCGTTGGGAAGAAGTGATTATGGAATTTATCGGATTCTCAGTTTCCATGATACTGAAAGGCAGTCTGGGGGAAGGGGCGTGGCCGTGTGATGCTGACGCCACAAAAACAATGTTGCAGGAACACTGTTGCAGCAGGGTTTATAAAAACCCTTTAAGGTGTAGAATGTTTTTAACATAATATTCTAATGCTGATATACCAAATGAAAGCAATGAAGTTCAAGAACACTGAGTTATTATTATTTTTTTAAACCTACTTTTGAAAGGGTTAAAGGAGAGCAGATATTCTCCATTTAAATTTTTATTTTAAATTACATAAGCAGCAGTCAGTTTTGAAATACCTTCTGTACACATACAGTATAAAGTCCATAATACATAACTCATACTACATAATACATAACTCATACTACATAATACATAACTCATACTACATAATACATAACTAGTACTACATAATACATAACTCGTACTACATAATACATAACTCGTACTACATAATACATAACTCGTACTACATAATACATAACTCGTACTACATAATACATAACTCATACTACATAATACATAACTCATACTACATAATACATAACTCATACTACATAATACATAACTCGTACTACATAATACATAACTCGTACTACATAATACATAACTCGTACTACATAATACATAACTCGTACTACATAATAAATAACTCATACTACATGAGACATAACTCGTACTACATAATACATAACTCATACTACATAATACATAACTCATACTACATAATACATAACTCGTACTACATAATACATAACTCGTACTACATAATACATAACACATACTACATAATACATAACTCATACTACATAATACATAACTCATACTACATAATACATTACTCATACTACATAATACATAACTCATACTACATAATACATAACTCACACTACATAATACATAACTCATACTACATAATACATAACTCATACTACATAATACATTACTCATACTACATAATACATAACTCATACTACATAATACATAACTCACACTACATAATACATAACTCATACTACATAATACATAACTCGTACTACATAATACATAACACGTACTACATAATACATAACTCGTACTACATAATACATAACTCATACTACATAATACATAACTCATACTACATAATACATAACTCATACTACATAATACATAACTCGTACTGCATAATACATAACTCGTACTACATAATACATAACTCGTACTACATAATACATAACTCGTACTACATAATACATAACTCGTACTACATAATACATAACTCATACTACATAATACATAACTCATACTACATAATACATAACTCGTACTACATAATACATAACTCGTACTACATAATACATAACTCGTACTACATAATACATAACTCATACTACATAATACATAACTCGTACTACATAATACATAACTCGTACTACATAATACATAACTCATACTACATAATACATAACTCATACTACATAATACATAACTCGTACTACATAATACATAACTCATACTACATAATACATAACTCGTACTACATAATACATAACTCATATTACATAATACATAACTCGTACTACATAATACATAACTCATACTACATAATACATAACACATACTACATAATACATAACTCGTACTACATAATACATAACTCATACTACATAATACATAACTCGTACTACATAATACATAACTCGTACTACATAATACATAACTCATACTACATAATACATAACTCGTACTACATAATACATAACTCGTACTACATAATACATAACTCATACTACATAATACATAACTCGTACTACATAATACATAACTCGTACTACATAATACATAACTCGTACTACATAATACATAACTCATACTACATAATACATAACTCGTACTACATAATACATAACTCGTACTACATAATACATAACTCATACTACATAATACATAACTCGTACTACATAATACATAACTCATACTACATAATACATAACTCGTACTACATAATACATAACTCACACTACATAATACATAACTCATACTACATAATACATAACTCATACTACATAATACATAACTCGTACTACATAATACATAACTCGTACTACATAATACATAACTCGTACTACATAATACATAACTCATACTACATAATACATAACTCATACTACATAATACATAACTCATACTACATAATACATAACTCGTACTACATAATACATAACTCGTACTACATAATACATAACTCGTACTACATAATACATAACTCATACTACATAATACATAACTCATACTACATAATACATAACTCGTACTACATAATACATAACTCGTACTACATAATACATAACTCATACTACATAATACATAACTCATACTACATAATACATAACTCATACTACATAATACATAACTCATACTACATAATACATAACTCATACTACATAATACATAACTCATACTACATAATACATAACTCATACTACATAATACATAACTCATACTACATAATACATAACTCATACTACATAATACATACTATAACTCTGCACGTTGCCTTCAGTAGCCGCAGAGCAGCAGTATCTTAGCACCAAGTTCAGAAAGAAAAAAAACAGACATAACAGATGTACATGAGCTAGGAACAGTGTGTGTTCTACAGTCACAATGGCTGACTTTACTGCCTCCCCAAGGGGCAAAATGAAGTTCTCACAGAGATCAAGACAGCAGAATCACTGACAGTCCTCTGAAAAAGATTAAAGACCCTTCCCTTCAGACCTGGCTCCTCACCAAAGCCCAGCCCCTAAAATATTCCGTTATAATTCAACACTAACAGAGTTTATGAGCCCACAATGGATAGATATGTTCTCTGTGTGAAATGTACTCTATCAGAGTTGATTTAACCCTAACTGTTTTGTATCACTTCCTCTTTGGAATGTAATTCATTCAGGTTTTTATGGCTGTGTGTATTCATTATTCATGAGCTGTGTTGAGTGGACTGTGGAAAAAAATAATTGATTGATGGGTAGAGTGAAGGCCCATGTAATATTTATGCAGTAGTGTGTGTGTGTGTGTGTGTGTGTGTGTGTGTGTGTGTGTGTGTGTGTGTGTGTGTGTGTGTGTGTGTGTTTGTTGTGGGAGCTCAGGTCACAAGTTTAAGCCCAATGTGGGCAGTTTGTTAATAGAACTAGGACTAATGAGCCTTGACAGATATCGAGCTGAAGAGAAGTGTTAAGAACTTAAGAGCTTTTCAGCGGGTGCAACAGGCCATTTCCTGTTGTCTTGATTTCTTGAAAATCTTCTAATTTATTTTGCTCATACAACAAACACGCAGAAAGTCAAATTATGTCCATTAAGATTCCATGATCTTTACGGTTTGAGAGTAAGAATTGCAATATGCCAACAGGCAAACAGGACTGGACTTATTTAAATGGTGTTCAATATGCATCAGTTAGTTATAGTTCATCTAGAGAGCTCTATCTACAATTGCTATTTGTTCATATGAATAAATACACTGAAAAAAGGAATTGACTTTATTGAAAGTACTGAACCAGTTGATATTTGTTCAACGCAAAGCTGCAACCATGTGAACAACACAAATATTTGAAAGCAATCATGTGGAACCACTGTCCACAATTCAATTGAGCAAATCTTTCAAAAACCATCAAAAATAGCACTGGCATTAACATGCAAGCTAAATATAAAGACTAGTGTTAGTGTTTTAATTCTAAACTCTAATTCTAAATTCAAAACCCAAGGAAGGAAAACTTGAGTCTCCCGTGACTGCTATAGTCATTGCATGTCAGGGGGACATTTGGTTTTACCGCATATTCTCCCAAAATCCCAAAGCCAAGAGAACCTTTCCAGTGCATGAATTAGTAAACTCGACCTCTTAAATAACATGCAGGCTTTGACCATGCAGTTGAGTGATTTATTTTGTCAGAATTATACTGAAGACAACCGATTCAACAAAAGGCTCAAGAAACTGAACAGAAACTGTGGTCCTATTATTGTGTAATATTATTATGAGTCCTGTATTGATAAATATTATTAACAGTCCCCTGGATAGTCATATGAATGGGTCTTCTTTTTTATTACAGCATTTCATTTATAAGATCATATGGAATTATATAATAATTACTATAATATGTGTGTACTTTATCACTATAATATGTGTGGACTTTATCACGATAATATGTGTGGACTTTATCACTATAATATGTGTGGACTTTACCACTATAATATGTGTGGACTTATGACTATAATATGTGTGGATTTATCACAATAATATGTGTGGACTTTATCACTATAATATGTGTGGACTTTATCACGATAATATGTGTGGACTTTATCACTATAATATGTGTGGACTTTACCACTATAATATGTGTGGACTTATGACTATAATATGTGTGGATTTATCACAATAATATGTGTGGACTTTATCACTATAATATGTGTGGACTTATGACTATAATATGTGTGGATTTATCACTATAATATGTGTGGACTTATGACTATAATATGTGTGGATTTATCACTTATAATATGTGTGGACTTTATCACTATAATATGTGTGGACGTGTGGACTTTATCACTATAATATGTGTGGACTTATGACTATAATATGTGTGGATTTATCACTATAATATGTGTGGATTTATCACTATAATATGTGTGGATTTATCACTATAATATGTGTGGACTTATGACTATAATATGTGTGGATTTATCACTATAATATGTGTGGATTTATCACTATAATATGTGTGGATTTATCACTATAATATGTGTGGACTTATGACTATAATATGTGTGGATTTATCACTATAATATGTGTGGACTTTATCACTATAATATGTGTGGACTTATGACTATAATATGTGTGGATTTATCACTATAATATGTGTGGACTTATGACTATAATATGTGTGGATTTATCACTATAATATGTGTGGACTTTATCACTATAATATGTGTGGACTTTATCACTATAATATGTGTGGACTTATGACTATAATATGTGTGGACTTATGACTATAATATGTGTGGATTTATCACTATAATATGTGTGGACTTTATCACTATAATATGTGTGGATTTATCACTATAATATGTGTGGACTTATGACTATAATATGTGTGGATTTATCACTATAATATGTGTGGACTTTATCACTATAATATGAGTGGACTTTATCACAATAATATGTGTGGACTTTATCACTATAATATGTGTGGATTTATCACTATAATATGTGTGGACTTATGACTATAATATGTGTGGATTTATCACTATAATATGTGTGGACTTTATCACTATAATATGTGTGGACTTTATCACTATAATATGTGTGGATTTATCACGATAATATGTGTGGATTTATCACTATAATATGTGTGGACTTTATCACTATAATATGTGTGGATTTATCACTATAATATGTGTGGACTTTATCACTATAATATGTGTGGACTTATGACTATAATATGTGTGGATTTATCACTATAATATGTGTGGACTTATAACTATAATATGTGTGGACTTTATCACTATAATATGTGTGGACTTATGACTATAATATGTGTGGATTTATGACTATAATATGTGTGGATTTATCACTATAATATGTGTGGACTTTATCACTATAATATGTGTGGACTTTATCACTATAATATGTGTGGACTTATGACTATAATATGTGTGGACTTATGACTATAATATGTGTGGATTTATCACTATAATATGTGTGGATTTATCACTATAATATGTGTGGACTTTATCACTATAATATGTGTGGACTTTATCACTATAATATGTGTGGACTTTATCACTATAATATGTGTGGACTTATGACTATAATATGTGTGGATTTATCACGATAATATGTGTGGATTTATCACTATAATATGTGTGGACTTATGACTATAATATGTGTGGATTTATCACTATAATATGTGTGGACTTTATCACTATAATATGTGTGGATTTATCACTATAATATGTGTGGATTTATCACTATAATATGTGTGGATTTATCACTATAATATGTGTGGACTTTATCACTATAATATGTGTGGACTTATCACGATAATATGTGTGTACTTTATCACTATAATATGTGTGGACTTATGACTATAATATGTGTGGATTTATCACTATAATATGTGTGGATTTATCACTATAATATGTGTGGACTTTATCACTATAATATGTGTGGACTTATGACTATAATATGTGTGGATTTATCACTATAATATGTGTGGATTTATCACTATAATATGTGTGGATTTATCACTATAATATGTGTGGATTTATCACTATAATATGTGTGGACTTTATCACTATAATATGTGTGGACTTTATCACTATAATATGTGTGGACTTTATCACTATAATATGTGTGGACTTTATCACTATAATATGTGTGGACTTTATCACTATAATATGTGTGGACTTATGACTATAATATGTGTGGACTTTATCACTATAATATGTGTGGACTTTATCACTATAATATGTGTGGACTTTATCACTATAATATGTGTGGACTTATGACTATAATATGTGTGGATTTATCACTATAATATGTGTGGATTTATCACTATAATATGTGTGGATTTATCACTATAATATGTGTGGATTTATCACTATAATATGTGTGGACTTTATCACTATAATATGTGTGGACTTTATCACTATAATATGTGTGGACTTATGACTATAATATGTGTGGATTTATCACTATAATATGTGTGCACTTTATCACTATAATATGTGTGGATTTATCACTATAATATGTGTGGATTTATCACTATAATATGTGTGGACTTTATCACTATAATATGTGTGGACTTATGACTATAATATGTGTGGACTTTATCACTATAATATGTGTGGACTTATGACTATAATATGTGTGGATTTATCACTATAATATGTGTGGATTTATCACTATAATATGTGTGGACCTGATTTTTTATCAGTCTATGACAAGCTACTTCCTGTTTAGAGGGACAGCTTCATGTCTAGGACAATCCTGACACAAGCCAGAAAAACATACTCCTACTATTTCAAAATGTCAAAACTGTGCGACAATATTAGAAATGATACACATAAGAAAATTTGGAAAATGTAAAAAAAATTATAATAATAAAAAATAAAAAAGCTAATTTCATGCTGTCTTGGCTTCATGTTTGTTTAAAATTTTTTGCCACAAATGTACCTGAGTTATTTAATCAGTTGATAACATTTGGGATGTCTGGGATGTCTGCCATCCATTACCTCCCTGTCATTATCGTTCTTCTTGCAACAAAAAATGTAAACAAAGTAAATTGACGAGACTGTACTGCGTTTCACTGCAGCGTTTCTAACGGCGGAGGAATGCAGGCAGGACGCTCTATACCCTTATGGGGAAGTAGCGTTGTCTGCTGTTTAACGTGTATTCTGATACTGATGCCATTGTGTATAACTTTCACTGCAAAAGGGCGTCTGAGCTAGACCTCGTAATAATATTAATAATACTTACTTTAATAATAATACTTTGTGAACTCAAGCACAAGCTTAAGACATAACTCTCAGAAACATTTGACCACTTTCATCATTATTTTACCTCCACACACACATGTTCATCATTATTTTACCTCCACACACACATGTTCATCATTATTTTACCTCCACACACACATGTTCATCATTATTTTACCTCCACACACACATGTTCATCATTATTTTACCTCCACACACACATGTTCATCATTATTTTACCTCCACACACACATGTTCATCATTATTTTACCTCCACACACACACATGTTCATCATTATTTTACCTCCACACACACACATGTTCATCATTATTTTACCTCCACACACACATGTTCATCATTATTTTACCTCCACACACACATGTTCATCATTATTTTACCTCCACACACACATGTTCATCATTATTTTACCTCCACACACACATGTTCATCATTATTTTACCTCCACACACACATGTTCATCATTATTTTACCTCCACACACACATGTTCATCATTATTTTACCTCCACACACACATGTTCATCATTATTTTACCTCCACACACACATGTTCATCATTATTTTACCTCCACACACACATGTTCATCATTATTTTACCTCCACACACACATGTTCATCATTATTTTACCTCCACACACACATGTTCATCATTATTTTACCTCCACACACACATGTTCATCATTATTTTACCTCCACACACACACACACACACACACACAGACACACACACACTCACACACACACACACTCACACACACACACACACACACACTCACACACACACACACACACAGACACACACACACACACTCACACAGACACACACACACACACTCACACACACACACACACTCACACACACACACACACACACTCACACACACACACACACACACTCACACACACACACACACACTCTCACACACACACACACACACTCACACACACACACACACACTCACACACACACACACACACAAACTCACACACACACACACACACACACACACACACTCACACACACACACACACACACACACTCACACACACACACACACTCACACACACACACACACACACACACACACACATGTTCATGTTAATATTTGCAAAGCTTCTTCTGTGAAGAACATATTTTACATTTAAGGACCAATGTTGATTCAGCCACAAAGATGATATATGATTATTAATTCTATTCATTCAGATTCTGTACATATAAGGATTCTGCAGATTCAGCTCATATAAAGACTGCAATCTGTGGTCAAATACATATTTATACACTGGATTATCAGCTGATTGCTATGTCAGTATATTCATTCTTGAGATAACTTCACACACACACACACACACACACACACACACACACACACCCTTGTGGAAACATAAGCAGTGCTGCTCTGGACACCCTCAAATGTGAAATGTTTGATATGGTCAGTGTGCATATGGATGTAAACGGTCCCATAATTGCGATTAGGGTTAGCCAGTACCCCCCACTTTTCTAAAAAAAAAGGAATATGGCAGTTGTATTTTATTGTATCAAATGTATGGAATGTATATATCTTTTTCTGTAGAGTTGTGTCTCAGTGACATCTGAAAGGCCCTCAGCTTCCAAATTCCTCAACACATTTTATTTTTTTAATTTATTCAAATTTTTATTTTCTATTTATTTCTGCCATGTGCTGCTCTGCTGAGATACACCTGTTTGTGTAGATAACACCTCCACTGAACACCTGTTTGTGTAGATAACACCTCCACTGAACACCTGTTTGTGTAGATAACACCTCCACTGAACACCTGTTTGTGTAGATAACACCTCCACTGAACACCTGTTTGTGTAGATAACACCTCCACTGAACACCTGTTTGTGTAGATAACACCTCCACTGAACACCTGTTTGTGTAGATAACACCTCCACTGAACACCTGTTTGTGTAGATAACACCTCCACTGAACACCTGTTTGTGTAGATAACACCTCCACTGAATATCAAACTGATCAGTGAGTTTGGACATTGGAGAAATCCAGACCTCTCCATCTGGCTTGAGGGTAGGGCTGTGACCAAATATGATCCCTTCACCCCTTTGAGGGCGCATATTTGAGTCAACTTTGTAATAACTACTAATTGTAGTACAAGACATAGGCTGTGTCGAAATCAGAACACTATCTGCTGCGGCCTTTAATGTGCACCCTTTAGTACACGACTTGCAGTAAAAAATCCGCCATAGTATTTTTCAACCGTCTGACCCTTGCCACCCTTATTTTTGTTGTATTCGAAGGAAAACGTCAGCAAAGCTGCGCCTCATTTAAAAACAAAATGAAGCTTCATGTCATATTTATGCGACCACAATGTTTGTGTACTTCTTGAAAAGTGTGCTCTTGAAAATACTCAGCGAAACCCAGAAGTAAGTGCGGGGGTTTAAAGTATACTATATTTAGAGAAAGTTTTGCCTACTTGACGACTTTTTCGTCCCGTTTACTCAACAAGCCTACCTAATAGTATGGAAGGGTGTTGATTTGGACACAGCCATAGAGCATATATGCATGTCTATGGTACAAGAGCGGGACATATTATGAACTTCCTGGTTTGGAAGGAGTTTTGCGGGATTTCTTTCGGACACTGCTTGCAAAGTGAGGGGACAGGGCAGATAGTAAACAGGGGTCTGAGTGGACAGGGAACAGGGAACAGGAATCATATTCGGTCATGGCCTAGGTTTTCTGGCCCACTTTGCCTTTTGGTTTCTCATCGCAAAATGGAAGCAATACCGTCCTTAAGTGCTCAATTTTTTGTGTTTATTTTTTGTCCGTTTAAACATCTAAACAAGCTTTCCCAAACGGAGAAAACAATGACAAGGGCAGGCTCATGGAAATCTAATCTTTTGCAAAAGGATCTTTATTCATTGAAAAACTTGAAGAGACACTTTCTCACATTTTTAAAGAAGTTATTTTCATGCCTGTACATCTTTTGCGAGTCATTAGAGCATTATATCATCCTAAAGTATTCCACAGGGATTTGATTCTGAGCCATGTATCAGATCACGGCTCCGCCAAAGAAGCCACAAGCTGCACTAGGGTGCTTCAAACTACACAAAGATTGCGTTTGAAATATTTAAAAAAATAAAAGTTAATTTTGTAAACTCCCAGTACACTATCTCTGTCCCTAACCACCACACACGGTGACTCATATTGTCCATGCAGTTTGCCCAGAAAGGAAACACTAAAAAAAAGGGAAGGCGTGGCAGCAGTTGCAGCAGCAGATCATTTTGGAGCTTCCGGAATGTAAATGAGTGATTGACAGAATGAGGGAGGAATAGTTTATAATGAGGGAGGAATAGTTTATAGCTGCGGTGAATACACACAAGAAAGGGAATAGCAGGCGTTCTGAAAAGGAAGAAAACATCCACACTTTATTTGGTGAAATGAGCCCACTCACATTCCAGTACAAGTTATCTCAGTACGGCGCTGCAGGCATATGTGCCTAATAAGTGCACAGTCATCTATCAAAATCCCACAATGACACTCTTATACCCCTGTTCATATCTCTCTATTCTCTCCTACTGGCAGGGCTAATCCACCTGGGATGAGTGTACTGGAATGGCAAGTGCATGTCTCTCCTTGATATTCTAATCAAAACATGGAAGATGAATGAGCCAGAAAGAGACAAATCATGACTCATAAACCTGAAAAAATGTTATGTGTATGGAATCGCGCGCGCACACACACACATGCACACACAGACAGACACACACACACACACATCTTGCTAAAAGTGCTGGTTTTGAATGTAGTAAGAAGCATCACAGTGCGATGTTAAAATAATTGCTGGACAGCAGCCCTGTAGGGTGGTGCATAATTGCTGGACAGCAGCCCTGTAGGGTGGTGCATAATTGCTGGACAGCAGCCTTGTAGGGTGGTGCATAATTGCTGGACAGCAGCCCTGTAGGGTGGTGCATAATTGCTGGACAGCAGCCCTGTAGGGTGGTGCATAATTGCTGGACAGCAGCCCTGTAGGGTGGTGCATAATTGCTGGACAGCAGCCCTGTAGGGTGGTGCATAATTGCTGGACAGCAGCCCTGTAGGGTGGTGCATAATTGCTGGACAGCAGCCCTGTAGGGTGGTGCATAATTGCTGGACAGCAGCCCTGTAGGGTGGTGCATAATTGCTTGCAGCCACATCCAAAGAGGAAGAGTTTTAATTGGGAGGGGTGTTCCTGTCGCGTGCGGTAGATGGGGAGGGGTTACACCTGCCCATTTGTGTATGCAATGACTGCACAGCTCAGCTGGTGGACAGCGACAACAAACAGCTGTTGGCGGCACATGCTTTTGGAGGAGAATATTTGCTAGTCTGCTGTCTGCCAAATTTATAGAGGATGCTGCAAGGATGGAAGGAGTCCACAAATGCAACTCGGCATTCCAAAAATATGTAGAAAAAGTGAATTGAACAAAAATGTCCAGTCTGTATATACAGCATGTTGTCAGGAATGCAGCCATGCAAAGACTGAGATTTGAGAAAAGCAAGTAGCAATGAAGAATGTTGAACATGTGTCAAGAAGTGGCAGCTGTAGTTGGAGTCCGATATCTCTGTCCATGTGACGCTATATGATGGGCTTTTCAGCTCGAGGCTGAGCTAGGAAAGCGCATTGAAACTACAGCTGCGTTCGTCAAAAGGGATTTTTCTGAAGGGGGATGAGTTCCCACAGAAGCTTTCAGATGCTAGACATACTTCAGCATCCCCATTGGGGAAATATGACACAGAAATGAACATTTTTACATCTCATTAACTGCCTCTTAACAGCTACAGGTGCAATCAGAGCTCAGGGCTTCAATATGCTAAGCTTTTAAGGTGGAATAAGATCACTAATATGTGATTAGAATGTTCTTAACTGAACATTATAATGCTGATGTAACAATCACTGCTGGTAATTCAAGGCAATTGAGTTCTAGAACACTGACTTAGAATTTTGAAAAACACATTCCAAAAAAGCATTGTGCTCTGTACTAGTATATATGATCGAAAAAAATGCATTCTGGTCCATGGTCCGTAAACACGGCAATTACATCCTGTTCTGGCACTTCTCTAGTGCGAGGATGAGGCCCCGTCGTCTGGTAGCGAATCTGGCAGCCCCGCAGGGTGATGCCAAATTGCCACTATCATGCCCAGGGAATGCTGGAATGAAAGCGTTTCATTGCACAGCAACACCCTGTGGTCTGCCTGCCTGGTCAGCATGTGTCTGTGAGAGATTGTGATTGGCCAATTGGTCCAAATGGTGTTTGGTCAGCGGAGGCATGGGATATAATGAAAAACAAGAATGATGGAAGTTTTTGGGTTGGCTGCAACAGGGCCTGTTGTAAAGTCATGCTCCCCTTTTAAAGACATACAGTACATTAAATACATACAGTACATTAAAGACATACAGTACATTAAAGACATACAGTACATTACAACATCCTGATTAAAGTATCTACTGTAATGTCCCACTTTTTGGATGAACAATCCTAAGCCTGTTTGAATCATTTTTTACAATTAATAAATGCTCTGTTTTCATTCAGCATTTGTCTTTGATTTTACTTACAACTGCAAGGTTAAATTTTTGTTCAACTGTTTTCAACTGTTTTGTGAGTCCGTCCATTTTGGTTGCATGCTGAGTTTGCCAAACTGAGTTTTGAAGAAAAACAACACTTCCATTTGAGTATAAGAGGACAGTTGAGCACGGATGTTGATTGAGGCCATTGTATCTGTGGGGCTTCATCAGGGTAATGTGGATTTTGGACTCCAAACTCCCCACAGGGGTGTCACACATCGGGGAGTAGGGTGGGAATATAATTTGGTCCGTCTCGTCCCGAAACTTTTCTTTGGTTTGTGGGGCCTCTGGTTTTCATAAAGTCTACAGTGACTCACAGCAAGCTGGGAACAGGGGTCACAGTTCAAATACACAGATGCATCGCTATGTTCCTCTCTCTCTGGATCTGTCTGATTCACCCTCATCATGGCTGATACATACTCATGAGCTATAATAAATAAATAAAGTTATTTAGTTTTTTCTTACAGACGGATATGAAGACAGACTGTCAGTATGTACACATCATACGCTGTTTGCCTGCAGAAAATTAGAATGCAATTCTCCCACAATAGGGCTCATTTCGGCCATTTGACCCTTTTAGCAAAGAAATACAATAAATATATTTATAGTAAATATACTGTATATATACATGTTAATAGTGCGAGCAGGATATTGGAGTTTAAAATGAAAATACAGGGGAGGAATTGAGACCATCATCACCCAGTTGTGTCAAAGACGTTTTTCCACACGTATAAAATTCCCCTTGTGTCCCTCCTCCTATGTCCATCTCCCTCTCTCCATCTCTCAATCTCCCTCTCTCCTCCCTCCACCTCTCCACCTCTCCATCTCCCCCTCTCCACCTCTCAATCTCCCTCTCTCCATCTCAATCTCTCCTCCCTCCACCTCTCCATCTCCCCTTCTCCACCTCTCCATCTCCCTCTCTCCATCTCTTAATCTCTCCTCCCTCCACCTCTCCATCTCCCCCTCTCCACCTCTCAATCTCCCTCTCTCCATCTCAATCTCTCCTCCCTCCACCTCTCCATCTCCCCTTCTCCACCTCTCCATCTCCCTCTCTCCATCTCTTAATCTCTCCTCCCTCCACCTCTCCATCTCCCCTTCTCCACCTCTCCATCTCCCTCTCTCCATCTCAATCTCTCCTCCCTCCACCTCTCCATCTCCCCTTCTCCACCTCTCCATCTCCCTCTCTCCATCTCTTAATCTCTCCTCCCTCCACCTCTCCATCTCCACCTCTCCACCTCTCCATCTCCCTCTCTCCATCTCTCAATCTCTCCTCCTCCACATCTCTATCTCCCTCTCTCCACCTCTCAATCTCCCTCTCTCCATCTCAATCTCTCCTCCCTCCACCTCTCCATCTCCCCCTCTCCACCTCTCCATCTCTCAATCTCTCCTCCTCCACCTCTCCATCTCTCAATCTCTCCACCTTACCATCTCCACCTCTCCATCTCCCTCTCTCCATCTCTCAATCTCTCCTCCTCCACCTCTCAATCTCACCCCTCTCCATCTCTCAATCTCTCCTCCCTCCACCTCGCCATCTCCACCTCTCCATCTCTCAATTTCTCCTTCCTCCATCTTTTCATCTCTCCATCTCCCCCTCTCCATCTCTCAATCTCTCCTCCTCTACCTCTCCACCTCTCCATCTCTCCCTCTCCATCTCCCCCCTCTCCTCCCTCCATCTCTCAATTTCTTCTTCCTCCACCTTTCCATCTCTCCATCTCCCCCTCTCCATCTCTCAATCTCTCCTCCTCCACCTCTCCATCTCTCCATCTCCCCCTCTCCTCCCTCCATCTCTCAATATCTCCTTCCTCCACCTTTCCATCTTTCCATCTCCCCTCTCCATTTCTCAATCTCTCCTCCTCCACCTCTCCATCTCCCCATCTCCATCTCTCAATCTCTTCTCCTCCACCTTTCCATCTCTCCATCTCCCCCTCTCCATCTCTCAATCTCTCCTTCTTCCACCTTTCCATCTTTCCATCTCCCCCTCTCCATTTCTCAATCTCTCCTCCTCCACCTCTCCATCTCCCCATCTCCATCTCTCAATCTCTCCTCCTCCACCTTTCCATCTCTCCATCTCTCCTCCTCCACCTCTCCATCTCTCCTCCTCCACCTCTCCATCTCCCCCCTCTCCTCCCTCCACCTCTTCATCTCCCCCCTCTCCTCCCTCCATCTCTCCTCCCTCCACCTCTCCATCTCTCCTCCTGCATCGCACATCTCTCCAACTCCCCTCTCTCCTCTCAATCTGTTTTACACTTCTTATTTCTCTCATCTCTCCTTTCTGCATCCCCCATCTCTCTATCCCTCTCCATCTCTCTATCCCTCTCCATCTCTCTATCCCTCTCCATCTCTCCATCTCTCCTCCCTGCATCCCTCCATCTCTCTATCCCTCTCCATCTCTCTTCCCTCCATCTCTCCATCTCTCCTCCCTGCATCCCCCATCTCTCTATCCCTCTCCATCTCTCTTCCCTCCATCTCTCCATCTCTCCTCCCTGCATCCCCCATCTCTCTATCCCTCTCCATCTCTCTTCACTCTCTATCTCTCCATCTCTCCTCCCTGCATCCCCCATCTCTCTATCCCTCTCCATCTCTCTATCCCTCTCTATCTCTCCATCTCTCCTCCCTGCATCCCCCATTTCTCTATCCCTCTCCATCTCTCCATCTCTCCTCCCTGCATCGCCCATCTCTCTATCCCTCTCCATCTCTCTATCCCTCTCCATCTCTCTTCCCTCCATCTCTCCATCTCTCCTCCCTGCATCGCCCATCTCTCTATCCCTCTCTATCTCTCTTCCCTCCATCTCTCCATCTCTCCTCCCTGCATCGCCCATCTCTCTATCCCTCTCCATCTCTCTTCCCTGCATCCCCCCATCTCTCTCCATCTCTCCATCTCTTTATTTCCATTGCTGGCCCCTGTATCTCTTTGCTGTACTGATTTCTCCCGCTCATATGATGGCAGGATTAAATCCTGTCTCTCGTGCTCATTATATGTGGCTCAGTATAGCTGCACAGCGAACGCAGAATGACCTCAATGGCCCCTGCAGGAGTCACATCATAGAGTCAGAACAATATATATATGTTTATAATGGACTGTTAATGTAATTACACCTGAGGCTAGATAAGATGCTAAATTCCTAATATTAACCACACGGCTTTGACATTATACTGCCTGCAGGAAACGGAGAGGGCTTTGTCTGGGATTTATAGTATTATGGCAGGAGAGGAATAACTTATTTTCATTCATAATTATCCGGACTGTGCATGCATAGCTTTTAAAAGGGATGTCAATAAATATACTGGGGCGCATGTAAAATGCCTAATGGCACCTCCAGCGTTAGAGAGAATTTAACATTCCCTGCCCTGTGTTCCCCATCAAAGATGATGGATCGAGTAGCGATGAATCACTCGCAGAAGTGAGGGAGATCAGACAAGTCACCCACACAGGTGAGGACCAATAAGGGAGATATAACACGAACAAAAGAAAAGAAAAACAGGAACTAATTCGTGACAGCTAAACAGCCAAACAAAATCTACCCAGAAAGATAGGGCGAACTCGAATAGAACGAGTAAAACACAAAACTAAATCTCCCGAACTCAATACTAGATTCCAAACAGGAGACTTAGAAAAGGAAAAAAAATAAAAAGTCTCGGAACGTAACACTAAAACGTCCGATAGAAGGTGAAACAAGACCACCAAAAGAAACACTGTCTCATAGAGAACAGCCCGGAAATAAATAGTGCAGAACGCTAACAGGAGGAAAAGCAGTCCTATACCTGAACAAAGCTATAAGCAAGTCCCTCGTGAACATAAACTACTATACTATAAGTTACTATAACGAGGTCACTTAAACCTGACTATACCTGGCTCAATGAACAAATGAATAACAAAGAAGCCCCGGGAAAGCGGAAGTAAGAAACTTAAATACCTCACAGGTAGAAGCACAGGTGAAATGAATAACGAGCAAAATTAGATTTTATTTTCTACATTATACGTCACTCTTCTTACGTATGTCTCTACAAACGTTTAGTTTCTGAGGGCAATGTGTCTGAACACACAGGGACACATACCAGTCACGTGTGAGTCTGTGAGATAGTGTGGACAGATCATATTTGGCGAGCTGTAGGAGACATGCCCCCCACCCCCCCACCCCCCCATGGGACAGTGAGCACTTTCTACTGCAGCGAGCACTTTCAGTGTCTGCAGGTTTAACTTCAGTCCTGGAAGGCCACAGTGTCGGCAGGTTTAACTCCAGTTTTGGAGGGGGCACTGTGTCTGCTGGTTTAACTCCAGTCCTGGAGGGCCACAGTGTCTGCAGGTTTAACTCCAGTTTTGGAGGGGGCACTGTGTCTGCTGGTTTAACTCCAGTCCTGGAGGGGGCGCTGTGTCTGCTGGTTTAACTCCAGTCCTGGAAGGCCACAGTGTCTGCAGGTTTAACTCCAGTTTTGGAGGGGGCACTGTGTCTGCAGGTTTAACTCCAGTCCTGGAGGGCCACAGTGTCTGCAGGTTTAACTCCAGTCCTGGAAGGCCACAGTGTCTGCAGGTTTAACTCCAGTTTTGGAGGGGGCACTGTGTCTGCTGGTTTAACTCCAGTCCTGGAGGGGGCGCTGTGTCTGCTGGTTTAACTCCAGTCCTGGAGGGGGCGCTGTGTCTGCCAGTTTTCGCTGAGGAGTTCTTAGCTCCAGTGGTTAATTTAAGTCATCGCTTGGCTGAAGAATCCAGACGCCTTGTTCTCGAGGCCTTAATTGTTAGTTGATTAAAAGGAAACCACAGAAACCTGCAGACACTATGGCCCCCTGGGAAATTAGTTTGACACCCCTGGTTTAAATGGTTCAGAAAAAGAATCACTGACGTCATGAGGGAAATGCCACCTTAAATAAGTAACATCATATGGATGAATCTAAACGCAGTGAAGTGTTTTTTTAACTCAGCCTTTATGGGCCGCTGCGGTAGTACAGCGGTAAAAGTTGTACTCCGAGGATCGGGGTTCGCGCCCCGGTCCTGCCATTTTCCGAGCATGGCCAGCGCCCTGTGGGAGCAGCAATTGGCGGCTGCTTCCGGGTGGGGGGAGGGCTCGGATGAGAATCGCTGCGCAAAATAAGGCCCCGGGCGGGTTGGAATCACGGTCAGGAGCTTGGGGAGTCGCGCCCTGTAGAGGACGTGGCGGCCTCTTTCCTACTACCGACTGGAGGGGTTGTATAGCGGTGGTTCTCTAGCGGTTGCTACATGGGGGGAATTGAAGTAGAATAGGGGTTCAATTGGCTACTAAATTGGGAGAAAATGGGGAAAAAATCAGAAACAAATGTTTTTTTTTTTAAACTCAGCCTTTATGATCAGAGAGCAGACGCAGATGGGTTATGGTCCGAACGCCTCAATCAATCAATTATTCTGTGCATTCTACAATTTTAATCAGCTTTAAGGTAGCTAAAGTCCTCCGTATAAATTATATATTTCACATAGATCTTTTCACTGGCAGAAATACCTCCCGGGTCGTTAAATACTTAATTTATTACTTGCTAAGCAAAATGTTGACAATGTTTTAATGCTTCTGGAATTTTCCATTCCCCTCTCAGACTAGATTTATTCTGTTCACTTGGGTGAAGCTCAAAGTTCTCAATCACACATAAAAACACAACCCTACAAATCCAGACCAGGGGACTTATACCAGTATTTATAAAATGCTCTTACAATCAAATTGTATCTTAAATAGTGGCTTACGCAAAATAGAATATAAATATAATATAATATAATGATGCTTTTTATGATTGGGGTCAAAGGTTATTGTGTCTCCCAATTGACTAGCGTTTCATGTCTAAATATAAAAAATCTGTGATTAAACGTTTCATTTTAGAGCCTGAGGTAAGTGAAAGGTTGTGAAGTTTAAAACCTGTATGGAAAAGTGCCACCAGAATTACCCTCACAAAATCTGAGATAAAAACTAAAAGGTTGTATATTTTTTTAAATTGTATACAGCTACCCCACAAAATGAACCCACACAGCACATTTGAATCCAAAATTGGTACAGGACCTTTGAAAAAAACAAATGCGTATTTACAATTTAATCCCAACAAATTAGGAAAAGTCATATAGTGTCATGATGAAAAAATAAGGTTTACTGGTTTTTAAGAGACGTCAAACACTGGATTGGGTCAACTTGACCTGGAACATAATATGGGGGTTAAGAGGGTTGAGATTATCATTATTATTATTATTATTATATCAGGTATTTGGGACATTTTTATTAGATGGATCTGTTTGGCTCTGCCCGTTCTCTTCACTGGCAGGACCACGCCCAGGAGAGCACGTCTGACCCACGAGTCTCCCCCACATCTCCTCTCTATCTGCTCCATCTGTTTGAGTCTGGAAGCTTCTGGAAGCTGCAGAAAGCTACCTAAAACAACAAAACATCAAAGCTATCTGTAGAGCACTGTGGGGAATGAGCATATAGGTAACGTCATGTAACCGAGAGCTTCGGAAACAGAGATAATTACAATCAGCGCCAGAGGAGCCGTGGATCAAAGGCAGCAATAAGTTTCACCCCCCTCATTCATTATACTGCATCTGGCATTTTATGATCAGCTATCCAACAGCGGAGAATCAAACGAGGAGGATCTATGCTATACTGTAAAAGCACAGTGGGTTGGCCTCAAGTTGCGTGAATTAAAATCCTGCTGCAGTTTTCTGTTGGGTTTAATTGCGTTCTCATGTTAATGAGGTGCTTTACTTTCATCTTTTAGCAGAATTAAATCTCCAGAAATACATCCAACTGCAGTGTTCACAGATCTCCTGTCATTGGACTACTTTCAGAAAGCGATGGGTTATGAATTATGAAAAATAAAGGCTGCCAGAACTGTCGCTGTTTAGATGTGTTTGAACTATTGTTTTTATTTTTTTATTTCAGATGTGGTTTAATTTGACTCTTTTTAAAGAAGGGGGTCTATTTCAGCGGCGCGAGCTGGAATTAGAAGCCGTTTCAGACAGCAGCCACTAGCTGATCACAAAGTAGGCAAAATAAATTTGTGAACTAGTCTTGATATTTTCTTCAGACCCAAATCATCTGAATAAGTAGGCAGCAAATATATCTATCTATAGATATAGGCTAACATAATTCCAATTAAAAACACAGAACTCTATAATAACAGTTATGTGGTTAAAAGCTGCATCATAGCCATAATAGCGCGGAGCTTTCAAAACCATAACAACGCGGAAACCCTTTAAAAAAACTAAATAAAAACCGTAGGCTACACATAGCCTAGTCTATGATAACTGTGGACAAAACGGGCTCAGAAGAATGTAGCCTAATAAAGTAGGGATATGAGTAGGCTATAATAAAATGTATATTGTTGTCCATGATTATGCTTTTTTGTTTTGTTTTTCATTTTTGGACATACATTTTCGTTTACAAAAAGACACAGCAACAGCCAAATACAGCTGTATTGAAAAGAATTTGAGGCCTCTGTGTGGTGTTTTTAAACTCTAATAGGCTTGTTCCTAGTAAATGTTTTGTTCCTTACAATCAATGTAGCTACTCCTTCAAATTAAAGCTGTATATTTGTCTTTTTAAGGAAAAGGACAACTACTAGCCTATTTGAAGAACAATGAATCGCCTATGTATATACATATACATAACAAATCAAAACAGGATTGTTGTGGAACTCAAAATGTTAACGGTACTGGTATTAGTCTGTGCACATCAGATAGTTAGTAACATTAACTGTATGCGATTCCTTAACTCTCATATTAACATAGTTTTCCACTAGCCAATATACTACAACAACATAATAGAATTCCTGAAATTCAGTTATGGCTTTTGGTTTTGGTGTGCCACCACAAGATTTTCAGTGGCCCTGTCAGGCCAAAATGTGTCCGTGAGCCAAAATGTGTCCAGGAATGCTTGGAATGTCGTTGCTATGCCAACAGACACGCGAGCATTGTGACGCGATAGCATTGCACTTGCTTTGACCTCAGAATCGCCGGAGATCGTTGGACGGAGATAAATCACTACATCACTCAAATAACCATCACTATCACTCAGATAACCTTTATAATTTCCCTTTGTATAGGCTACTAAGCTTTATATTGTTAATTGTTTTCGATTTTAGATTGTGTTAGCTAGTGATTCATTTTGAAGTAGATAGTATTTTACTGAAACTAACTAGCTAGCAATACTACATAGTAGTTTCCTGGTCAAATGTTGCTTTATAAAAAAACGAGCATCCGTTAATAATGTTAACAACACCGGATTTTTAAAAAAACCCATTCGCCTGTTCGCACTGCAAGTTAAACCAGCGAGGTGGAAAGAGTAAGTAGGCCAATCGCGTTGTTGAATAGCCCAATAAAACTAATCTAATGTCACGTCGTACAGTAGGCCTAATTGTTATTTTTTTGTGGGCCTATTGGTAGTTTTTCTGATGACCGATTAATACCGATTATTATTACGTTTCCTAAAAATGTTTTGTTACGTTGAATATTGTTTTCAATAAATGTTATTTGTTAACTTTTATTTAGTGAGTTGTTGTCATGTTTTGTAGGATAAAAGCAAGCGCGAGCTTGTCACCCGGCGATTCTGAGGTCAAAGCAAGTGCAATGCTATCGCGTCACAATGCTCGCGTGTCTGTTGGCATAGCAACGACATTCCAAGCATTCCTGGACACATTTTGGCTCACGGACACATTTTGGCCTGACAGCGCCACTGACTGTAGCTACGTATCATAAATCCGGAAACCGGATTGGAAACCGGATTGACAAACAAATTGTTGTGGCGGCCTGGAGATTACCAGCTGGCCAGCTAGGACCGGGTAGTGAGCCGCTACCCGGTCGATGTGTACATAAATGTAAATAGCGTGCTGTGTGTTCTAATTGTGTCGTTAGTTTGTTAGCGCGTCTTGTGTCAACCGTTTTGTTTTAAACGTAACTGTCATTTGTAACTGTCTGTTATGTGTGGCTGTGATTGGCTAGGAATATGTAAGTGTGTGTGCCAATCACAGCCGACTAGTTCCAATATAAGGCAGTACCTGAAGCGATTCGTTAGCTAGCTGATAACAAACCCGTTTTAACCCGTGAAAATGACCCATAAACACGGAGGAATGGTTGACGTTAGCTTGGTCGTCTTAGAATCTTTATCTCCAGAGAACCTAACTAACGTTAGCAGGCAGCTTCGGTAAGCTGTTTTAGAAAGTTAATTACGTCACCCGGATCTTTTTTGCAGTCCGGATAAAAATTTTGTGAGTTAAGTATAATTTCTTATGATTGGTTTTACATGGCCACATTCCCAAGTTTCAGTGCAAAAGGCAAGCTTTTCAAGGTGCATATATTTTTTGAGACACGAGGGATAATATTAGAGCAAACAAACCCTTTAGTAAATTTACTGATGGTTTAATGTTTAATTAAAGCTCCAAATTATACCGTGCAGTTACTAAACATAAATTGGTGTTATAAACCTATTAATGCCTTAATTATTGACAATGGAAATACATTTCTGAGATAACTCAGAATAATGGTTAGGTTATTATTATGGGCTGCCAAACATCAGTGAGTTTGTGTGTGATGAGATGTGGTGATGAGCTTGGATACATTTACAAAGCAGTATGGGACACTGAAATAATAATATGAAATATAACATGTAATAATAATAATAAATGTATTGTAGAGTGCTTTTCTTACATGGTACGTAAAAGTAGAAATAAATAAAACAGGATAATAAACATTGAGTCTGGGGCCCTGATAAATATTTAAATTAATCTATTTTCTAGCAGGAGAATAAAGCCACAGCTCGTCTGATCGATCAGTACCATGATCAGCCATCACTCAGCTTGAGTTCGCCGGCCTGCCGCCTGACTGGCATGGTTGGTAAATGATGTGTAATGTTCTCACCAGAGCATTTGTTGTTTATGGTGTTACCCATTCATGTGCATGTCAGCAAGGAAATACACACAGGAATAATAGTATCAGAATAAATAAATAAATAATATATATATATATATTGCAAGAAGGGTACAGGCCGGCTATATAAAATAAGTCTACTTAGGTGCTCAACAATCAGAACAAGAAAACTAAAATTAATATTTAATATTGCTTACCCGGACCACTGCGCTGGGACTAACCCGAAATAAGAAGGGCTAGAGCACACAGATCTCACAGAGCAAAAATGCCTTTATAGGACTAAAAACATATATTTTTGACATCATAAATTCATAATTGCTAACTAATTATGATGCACTATGATGCCACTGTCACTGCGGTAGCTTGTGAGGTTTACATGTTCAATAAATTCAATTAATATGAATACCTGACCAACATAAATGGCCAATAAAAAACTGTCAGCCAAAACAACCAAGTCAAAGTGTAAAAAGAAATATTAGTTTAGGAAAGCAACAGGGCCAAACCATAGTGTGTCAGTCTGTATTTATAAAGAATGGAAGTGTTAGTGAGATGAGCCTTTATTTTCACATAACATGACTTTCTAAGTTATTGGCAAATAAATATCAGATAATGTTTTTTTCTTACCTATGGGTCAACAGAACCTATGTACCATATTCATAAGCATGATATAACCATGGTCTTAACCATTCATGAATATATGAGTATGGGCAGCAGTGTAATATTATGGTGAAGGAACTGCGCTTGTAACCTAAAGGTGCAGGCTTGTTTACGTGATGTAATATCTGTAACCTGTAATATAAGTACTTCACCTGAATTTCTTCAGTATAAATCCATTTATATAAATATGTAAAAAACGCCCCTAATGTAATGTATTACCTTTCCAGCGCGTCTGTTAAACGCCCCTAATGTAATGTATTACCTTTCCAGCGCGTCTGTTAAACGCCCCTAATGTAATGTATTACCTTTCCAGTGCGTCTGTTAAACGCCCCTAATGTAATGTATTACCATTTCTAGTGCGTATGTTAAACGCCCCTAATGTAATGTATTACCCTTTCCAGTGCGTCTGTTAAACGCCCCTAATGTAATGTATTACCCTTTCCAGTGCGTCTGTTAAACGCCCCTAATGTAATGTATTACCTTTCCAGCACGTCTGTTAAACGCCCCTAATGTAATGTAATGTATTACATATTATATCGCATTACTTATAACAGGTGATGTCTCAATGATATTCATCGCATGAGAAGCCAGTGATTTAACCCTATTCCCAGAGGGAGGTATTGGAGAGCAGATCCATTGAAGGGAATAGGAAATAGGGAATAGAGATGTCTATAGGATGTTAATGTCAATAGAGACCGGACACTAGACTCTAATCATAATGGTCATATTGCGCATATGGAATGTATTCCATGTGCTGGAATGTAACCGCTGACTGAATTTCCTTTGGCAAAACAGGTTCAGTTATGGGTTTTTCTACACCCACACTTTCATAGACTGTTGCTATGGTTTCGAACATGGGCAGCTTAAAATCTCAAATTTGAACAGATGTACACTGGAACAGCAAGCACATCGATACTGTGTGCAGCAAGCAGCATAATATAAAATGAAATTAAATTCTTGGCACAAATACATAAACAACAATTAAAATGTAACCACCTCTCTTGTATTAAAAATCCTTCTTCTGATATCAATAAACCAATAAATTATATGTTTTCATGTAGCCTTTAGGAATTTAGAAGACAATGACTAGAAGTATATAGTATAAATAAGTCCATAAATGTGCATGGATATCATAAACATAAGTTGTGTACAGCTGGGAGTCCTCAGTTTAGGACTCACTGTAGGTCTTATTTGCTTGATCCAGGTGAGCACACAGTGACAGGATGTGAGTAATTGCGGATATACAGGTAAATATTCAGCCTCTCCATTTCCAGCTCACCTGCCACCAGTGGAAAGTGCTGTGAGGGTCTTACACTCATATAAACCCAAAACCCAGTGAGTCCTGTCATATTGTTTTGGATTGTTTTGTTCTGCCCAGGGTGGTTTTTGCTTATCTTCCAGAAAAAGCCTGTGTTGTTATCACACGCCCAAGCCCCACACCCAACACACTGCTGCTTCCTCACATGCCCAAGCCCCACACCCGAGCCACTGCTGCTTCATCACACGCCCAAGCCCCACACCCAACACACTGCTGCTTCCTCACACGCCCAAGCCCCACACCCGAGCCACTGCTGCTTCATCACACGCCCAAGCCCCACACCCAACACACTGCTGCTTCATCACACGCCCAAGCCCCACACCCAACACACTGCTGCTTCATCACACGCCCAAGCCCCACACCCAACACACTGCTGCTTCATCACACGCCCAAGCCCCACACCCGACACACTGCTGCTTCCTCACACGCCCAAGCCCCACACCCGAGCCACTGCTGCTTCATCACACGCCCAAGCCCCACACCCAACACACTGCTGCTTCCTCACACGCCCAAGCCCCACACCCAACACACTGCTGCTTCATCACACGCCCAAGCCCCACACCCAACACACTGCTGCTTCCTCACACGCCCAAGCCCCACACCCAACACAGTGCTGCTTCATCACACGCCCAAGCCCCACACCCAACACAGTGCTGCTTTATCACACGCCCAAGCCCCACACCCAACACAGTGCTGCTTTATCACACGCCCAAGCCCCACACCCAACACACTGCTGCTTCATCAAACGCCCAAGCCCCACACCCAACACACTGCTGATTTATCACATGCCCAAGCCCCACACCCAACACATTGCTGCTTCATCACACGCCCAAGCCCCACACCCGACACACTGCTGCTTTATCACACGCCCAAGCCCCACACCCAACACACTGCTGCTTCCTCACACGCCCAAGCCCCACACCCAACACACTGCTGCTTTATCACACGCCCAAGCCCCACACCCAACACACTGCTGCTTCCTCACACGCCCAAGCCCCACACCCAACCCACTGCTGCTTTAACACACGCCCAAGCCCCACACCCAACACACTGCTGATTTATCACATGCCCAAGCCCCACACCCAACACACTGCTGCTTCATTACACGCCCAAGCCCCACACCCAACACACTGCTGCTTCCTCACACGCCCAAGCCCCACACCCGACACACTGCTGCTTCCTCACACGCCCAAGCCCCACACCCGACACACTGCTGCTTCCTCACACGCCCAAGCCCCACACCCAACACACTGCTGCTTCCTCACACGCCCAAGCCCCACACCTGAGCCACTGCTGCTTCATTATAGAGTTTATTTAGTGGTTTAGTGGTTCTTTACAATGCTCATTTAAACATTATTTCAACAGGTTACATAGGTTTCTACAGATTTTCAATCTCCTATCTCCCCATTTCCATTACAGATCGGTTGACAGGTACTGTATGTAACACGTTATATGTAAGTAAGACTGGTTTGGGTTTTCCATTAAAAATCAGAAAATAAACAACTCTACGGGCGTTAAATTTGTGCTTTGCTTTTAGGTTATTAATACTATACAGTATAATTTGTTTCATGGTACATTTATATCATTAAAATTCAAAAGAAGACATAGATAGAGGGGCCGGTAAATTCTGCCGATAGCCAATGACCACAAAAGCTGAAAGAGCGATATTTATGGTGATTGTGCACGCTCCTTTTCAGAAATCTGGTGTGCATTGAATCACAAGACAAGCTAGCACTGACATTAACTAAAGTCTGTGAACATCATCAAAACTTTTAATTAAATTATTCTGCAGTCTTTGAGATGGAAAAGGAAATCAGAAAGAGACGAATGGGCCTTTCATTGACATCCATCTTTGATAGAATCATTTCCTGTCTTTGTCTGAGTGAGGCTTCATCTGGACGAGGCTGTTGCTATAAGTCAGAGGCTTTTACTGCGGAGAACGACTAATTAAAAACTTTAAATTAAATTACAAATTAAACAAAGTCATGAACAAAATAGAAGCTTCAATCAGTTGCAGTGGCAAGCAATTAAGCCAGTTTGCAGGTCAGCAGAAAAGAAACACAAAGCCGATGTGGGCTAACTCTAGCCATTCATGAATGTTCATTGACCAGTGAGCTTAGAGCAGTAGTCCTTGGACAAAACACTTTTGGCAATAGCAGCAGTGGGTTGGTTGTGGGTAATTTAGCTTACTCTTGCTGAAAAACATGAGATATTAAAAAAGTGCCCTAACTGCTTGGATTGTGGTGGAGTTCATGTATTTACCTGCTGGCTCTGGGCCTAAGGGATTAATGTATTTACCTGTTGGCTCTGGGCCTAAGGGGTTCATGTATTTCCCGGTTGGCTCTTAGCCTAAGCCTTGACTTAGCATGTACATGGACTGAAAGCGTTTGCATAAATGTTTTTATTAATGAGTCAAGAGAGAGAGAAAGATTTCAGTTTTTGCTCAGAGTAAGCTTGTACCTGTACTTTTCAGAATTCTAAATACTTTGGAGGTTGATACAGAGGTCAAAATATCAAGAAGAACAGTAAACAAATTCAAAGGTGTTTGGCATTTTTTGTTTATATAATTCCGGCAGAAAAGCCTAAATGTTTATGGAACAATCAAATGAATAATCTCAGATAAGCATATTAACCTGCCTATGAAATATCTGTCTGGACCTTATGCTAAGCAATGTAATGGTATATTTATGACCAGGTATGGAGTGTTGGACAGAATGGGAAAGGGATGTTGGCACTTTAAATCTCAGAGATTGAGCTGTAATTCATGCTGGAGCCCATAATCAGCATCAGTATAGCAGTCTAAACTATAGACAGTCAGGCTTTCTTCCTAATCGTCTTCTTTTCTCTAAATGCAGCGTCCCCTGTGGATTACATAAATCACTTGGCAGTCAAAACTCAGAAATACATTTGCGGTGACTTCATTTTTTCCAAACATTCAGAGGAGTGTGGTTTATAGAAATTAATTTTACTCCTTTTGGTTCATATTTTTACTACCATGTAAGTGACCAATGGCTACTAGCCAATATCAGTGACCTGTGTCATTATCATAAGTTTTATTCAAAGATTATAATAATAACGACAGACGACACCACAGCCAATCATCTCCCTTCCCAGACGACACCACAGCCAATCATGTGCATTTCTACAAGTCTGCCAGCTTCAGTTGCTACTGGCAGTGTGAAGATTAAAAACCAAACCTTGTACCTACTATCTCACTCCAGTTAAACCCTATAAATGACACAACCATCCCTCCTGCACAATTTCCCTTTAATAGGATGAATGCAAAAGCAATGTAAAATAAAATAAATAATAAAATGATTATGACTTTATGAATTGAAAAAAGTGATATTCAATGGGTACTCAGTTTATTTACGTTTAAAAAATTGCAAATATGTAAATATACCAACAGACCATTTTTATTGAGTGTTAAAAACTGAGCGGCAGAACCAGGTACAGAACCAGGTGCAGAACCAGGTGCAGAACCAGGTACAGAACCAGGTGCAGAACCAGGTGCAGAACCAGGTGCAGACTGTGCAGGTGAGTTTAGAGAACAGCGAGGAAGGCTGCCAGGAAGGAGCTCTGTGGTTGTGTACGTTCCAGCTGGCTGGATGAAAGGGCAGAATGCATTATTTCTGAGCACACATTGACAGTCCCTTTAAAGAATTAGCGACAGGCTGCGCTGCACCAGCACCAACCACAGGCTTAGTTCCACTCCATTTGCATGTACCTGTATCACACTCGTGCTCGGATAGCATCATTCAAAGTGACTACGCTTGATAGAACAACTCGTGACAATTCACTAAAAAATCATCACCAATTTAAAGCCTTTATTTATTTTTATTTTTAATTTTTTTACAATGTACAGCATAGCAGAATTATCAGTGAAAAATATACTGTCCGTCACCACAGTTTTCAAAATGTAAATCTCAGCAAGCTCATGTTCTGTATAAAAATAGAAGGAGTAATGAACGATAAAGAATAGTGTATTATTATGAAACCCAGTGCATCCTGTAGCATTATGAACAGTGTGAACCCAGTCTGATCACTGGCATCCTGTACACTAGACCTACACTGGTACTTATCTTTCCTGTCTTTAGACAACGACGACACCGTACACTCATTACTGGCATTTATACAGCTAAATATACACTGAAGCACTTCCGGGTTAGGGTTAGGGTCAGGTTAAGTACTTAGCTCAAGGGTACAATGGCAGTGTCCAACCTGGGAATCAAACCTGCAACCTTTGGGTTACAAGCCCAGTTCCCTACCCATTATACTACACTGCCGCCCCACCTCTCCGTTCAGCATCCTCTCACCAGAGGACTGCCTCATCTCGTCATCACCCCGGCTGCCACTCCTCTCAACCCTGGCTCCTCCCTGCCTAGTGCCTACCACCATATGATAGGTAGAATGACCTTCTGCAATCTGTAACTTTGCCCAACTCTAGCACCAGCGGTGTTTGCTACCAAATGAATTGCAATTGTAAATTGTGTTAACCCAGAGTGCCAATTAGCATTTTCAATTATTCTGTGTCAATGTGTCCTTGGGTTGGTGAGTGAGTGAGTGAGTTAATGGAAGGGTGGGTGGGTGGGTGAGTGAGTGAGTTAATGGAAGGGTGGGTGGGTGGGTGAGTGAGTGAGTTAATGGAAGGGTGGGTGGCTGGGTGAGTGAGTGAGTTAATGGAAGGGTGGGTGGGTGGGCGAGTGAGTGAGTGAGTTAATGGAAGGGTGGGTGGGTGGGTGAGTGAGTGAGTTAATGAAAGGGTGGGTGGCTGGGTGAGTGAGTGAGTGAGTGAGTTAATGGAAGGGTGGGTGTGTGGGTGAGTGAGTTAATGGAAGGGTGGGTGGGTGAGTGAGTTAATGGAAGGGTGGGTGGGCGAGTGAGTGAGTGAGTTAATGGAAGGGTGGGTGTGTGGGTGAGTGAGTTAGTGAAAGGAAGGGTGTGTGTGTGAGTGAGTGAGTTAATGGAAGGGTGGGTGTGTGGGTGAGTGAGTGAGTTAATGGAAGGGTGGGTGGGTGGGTGAGTGAGTTAATGGAAGGGTGGGTGGGTGGGAGAGTGAGTGAGTGAGTTCATGGAAGGGTGGGTGGGTGGGTGGGTGAGTGAGTTAATGGAAGGGTGGGTGGGTGGGTGAGTGAGTTAATGGAAGGGTGGGTGGGTGGGTGAGTGAGTGAGTTAATGGAAGGGTGGGTGAGTGAGTGAGTTAATGGAAGGGTGGGTGGCTGGGTGAGTGAGTGAGTTAATGGAAGGGTGGGTGGGTGGGAGAGTGAGTGAGTGAGTTAATGGAAGGGTGGGTGGCTGGGTGTGTGAGTGAGTGAGTGAGTTAATGGAAGGGTGGGTGTGTGGGTGAGTGAGTGGAAGGGTGGGTGGGTGGCTGGGCGAGTGAGTGAGTTAATGGAAGGGTGGGTGGGTGAGTGAGTGAGTGAGTTAATGGAAGGGTGGGTGGGTGGGTGAGTGAGTGAGTGAGTTAATGGAAGAGTGGGTGGGTGGGCGAGTGAGTGAGTGAGTTAATGGAAGGGTGGGTGGGTGGGTGAGTGAGTTAATGGAAGGGTGGGTGGGTGGATGAGTGAGTTAATGGAAGGGTGGGTGGGTGGGTGAGTGAGTGAGTTAATGGAAGGGTGGGTGGCTGGGTGAGTGAGTGAGTTAATGGAAGGGTGGGTGGGTGGGCGAGTGAGTGAGTGAGTTAATGGTTGGGTGGGTGGCTGGGTGAGTGAGTGAGTGAGTGAGTTAATGGAAGGGTGGGTGTGTGGGTGAGTGAGTGGAAGGGTGGGTGGGGGGGTGGGCGAGTGAGTGAGTGAGTTAATGGAAGGGTGGGTGGGTGAGTGAGTGAGTGAGTTAATGGAAGGGTGGGTGGGTGGGTGAGTGAGTGAGTTAATGGAAGGGTGGGTGGGTGAGTGAGTGAGTGAGTTAATGGAAGAGTGGGTGGGTGGGCGAGTGAGTGAGTGAGTTAATGGAAGGGTGGGTGGGTGGGTGGGTGAGTGAGTTAATGGAAGGGTGGGTGGGTTGGTGAGTGAGTTAGTGACATAATGGAAGGGTGGGTGGGTGGGTGAGTGAGTGAGTTAATGGAAGGGTGGGTGGGTGGGTGAGTGAGTGAGTTAATGGAAGGGTGGGTGGCTGGGTGAGTGAGTGAGTTAATGGAAGGGTGGGTGGGTGGGCGAGTGAGTGAGTGAGTTAATGGAAGGGTGGGTGGGTGGGTGAGTGAGTGAGTTAATGAAAGGGTGGGTGGCTGGGTGAGTGAGTGAGTGAGTGAGTGAGTTAATGGAAGGGTGGGTGTGTGGGTGAGTGAGTTAATGGAAGGGTGGGTGGGTGAGTGAGTGAGTTAATGGAAGGGTGGGTGGGCGAGTGAGTGAGTGAGTTAATGGAAGGGTGGGTGTGTGGGTGAGTGAGTTAGTGAAAGGAAGGGTGGGTGTGTGAGTGAGTGAGTTAATGGAAGGGTGGGTGTGTGGGTGAGTGAGTGAGTTAATGGAAGGGTGGGTGGGTGGGTGAGTGAGTTAATGGAAGGGTGGGTGGGTGGGAAAGTGAGTGAGTGAGTGGAAGGGTGGCTGGGAGAGTGAGTGAGTTAATGGAAGGGTGGGTGGGTGGGTGAGTGAGTGAGTTAATGGAAGGGTGGGTGAGTGAGTGAGTGAGTTAATGGAAGGGTGGGTGGACGAGTGAGTGAGTGAGTGGAAGGGTGCATGTGTGGGTGAGTGAGTGAGTGAGTGGAAGGGTGGGTGGGTGGCTGGGCGAGTGAGTGAGTTAATGGAAGGGTGGGTGGGTGGGTGAGTGAGTGAGTTAATGGAAGGGTGGGTGAGTGAGTGAGTGAGTTAATGGAAGGGTGGGTGGACGAGTGAGTGAGTGAGTGGAAGGGTGCATGTGTGGGTGAGTGAGTGAGTGAGTGGAAGGGTGGGTGAGTGGCTGTGTGAGTGAGTGAGTTAATGGAAGGGTGGGTGGATGAGTGAGTGAGTTATTGGATGGGTAGGTGGGTGGGTGAGTGAGTGAGTGAGTTAATGGAAGGGTGGGTGGACGAGTGAGTGAGTGAGTGGATGGGTGGGTGAGTGAGTGAGTGAGTGAGTGAGTGAGTGAGTGGAAGGGTGGGCGAGTGAGTGAGTGGAAGGGTGGGTGAGTGAGTGAGTGAGTGAGTGAGTGAGTGGAAGGGTGGGTGGGTGGCTGGGCGAGTGAGTGAGTTAATGGAAGGGTGGGTGGGTGGGTGAGTGAGTGAGTTAATGGAAGGGTGGGTGAGTGAGTGAGTGAGTTAATGGAAGGGTGGGTGGACGAGTGAGTGAGTGAGAGGAAGGGTGCATGTGTGGGTGAGTGAGTGAGTGAGTGGAAGGGTGGGTGGGTGGCTGGGTGAGTGAGTGAGTGAGTTAATGGTAGCGTGGGTGGGTGGGTGAGTGAGTGAGTGAGTTAATGGAAGGGTGGGTGAGTGAGTGAGTGGAAGGGTGGCTGGGCGAGTGAGTGAGTTAATGGAAAAAATTGACTTGCGCAATAAAGTAAACCCGACTGTCACAATCATAATGGTTGGAATAATTTCCCTTGGAAAAATGGATCATGTGGATCATTTGTTGTCGGTGACTTTTAGCACTTAGCCGTTGGATAAGAAAAAAGGTTAAAAGTCTGGAACCAGATGATCACGATCTGAACATCCATCAACCTGGGAGAGAAGAACAATCACTCATTCAAGCATGCAAGGTTCTAAAGGAAGTAATGGCTCGTAGCCTAATACCCAATTAATGCACTGCTTCTGACAGATCTCATTGTGCCCTTTTATTCCGCTTTATTCTTTCATATAGACTTTCTGCCCGCTACTTCACTAGCAGAGCACATCTAACACACACACACACCTTAATCAAGTCTCTAAATCCAAGGCATGCGGTGTGTGTTTTTGTTAGACAGCGGAAAGCATGATACAAAGTTTTCAATTGTATTACAGGATGACATTAACGTTTAAGCCATTGGAAAACAAATAATCGGCCCGAAAGACTGATAATGAGGTGTCCATTCCAATTACAGAACAGAAAAGACTCTTTAATAACACTCCTTTTACACAAATAGTGTTTAAAGGCACAAAACCTCATCCTTTTACACAGTGTTTAAAGGCACAAAACCTCATCCTTTTACACAAATAGTGTTTAAAGCACAAAACCTCATCCTTTTACATATAGTGTTTAAAGGCACAAAACCTCATCTGAGAGGAGTGTGTGCGGGTTGGACCCGTAATGCACGACTCAGAACACAAACTTTATAATAAATACCGCAAGGGCTTTATTATGGGGAAAGCCAAAAACGTAGTCACACAAGCAAAGTCCAAAAACCAATAAATCCAGCCAGACCACAGATACAGTACCGAGGGAGAAGGCAGTCTCGAAGTCGGTATCCATGCAAGAGTTCGTTAACCAGAGTAGCTGTCAGCGGAGCAGAAGTACAAAACAGGGAAAAAGCAAAGTTCGTAGTCGTGGGGCGTAGCAGGAGTCAGACCGAAGTCCTATCCGCGGGGCAGAGGTACAAACAGACAGCAGGCAAAACTCGTGGTCAAAAACAGGCAGTGGAAACAATAGGCAGGCAGTAACGATGGTCAATAAACAGGCTAGATCAATAACGGTGGTCAAAACAATGGAAAAACGCTCAAGAGTGACAATAGTAAACTAAGGCAACAATTTCGCAACGAACAGACATGAACACTGAGCTTAAATGCAGGTGTAGACAGGTGCAAACATTTTAGCTTGAGAGCAGCAGGAAATTCACAACAGCTTGAGAAAATGACACGTAACGAGGCAATTAGTAAATCGTTAGTAGTTAACCTATCCTGACCTAGCGTTAGTAAATTAGTAATCAACATGCACGAGAAACGTAATGTAAACATGAACACATGGTTAGATAGTTAGTATTACCCAATCCTGATCTAATGTTAGTATATTAGTAACTAGACAAGGGAGAATGAAACAATTAGGGAAGCATGAGTGACAGCAAGAAAAGAAACAGCATGAACGCAATGCTGCGGAAAAACATGGAAATATGTATGCAAACAATGAACTGCATCGTAACATAAACAGAAAATAAACTGTGACAAACACTAAACATGAAACATGACATAAACATGACATAAACGTAACAGGACCCCCCCCCCCCCCCCCCTAACGACCGACTCCTGACGGTCTACACAGTTTATCAGGGTGATCGCGATGAGTCACTTATTAGAGTAGGGTCCAGAATCAGACTAGGTGCGACCCAGGAACGCTCCTCCGGGCCATAACCCTCCCAGTCCACCAGATACTGGAACCCCCGGCCTCACTTGCGAATGTCCAGTAGTTTCTTGACAGTGAAGGCCGGGTGGTTATCTATGATACGGGGAGGAGGGGGTGGGGGATCAGGGGGGCAAATGGGATCAGTAGAATAGGGCTTGATGCAGGAAACATGAAACGTTGGGTGAATCTTAAGGGAAGGGGGCAATGACAGCTTGACTGAAGTGGGGTTGGTGATGCTGTGAATCTTGTAGGGTCCAATGAAGCGGGGCTGGAGTTTGTGGGAAGTGGATTGGAGGGGAATGTCCTTAGAGGAGAGCCAAACTGAGTCGCCAGGCTTGTACTCAGGGGCTGGAGTGCGGTGGCGATCAGCGACTCGACGATTCCGTTCAGCCGTGCTCAATAGCGCGGCCCGGGCGTCCCTCCAGATCTTAAGGCAGCGGTGCATGTGGGTGGCGAGGGAGGGGACAGCAATCTCTGCCTCTTGGTCGGGAAACAGTGGGGGTAGGTAGCCGAGGGAAACTTCAAATGGGGACTTTCCAGTAGCAGCGCAGGGCAGGGCGTTGTGCGCATACTCGACCCAGGTGAGCATCTTGCTCCATGAGGTGGGGTTCTTGGCTGACACACAGCGTAAAGCAGCTCCGAGGTCTTGGTTGGCCCTTTCGGTCTGACCGTTTGGGGGTGATAACCTGACGTGAGGCTGGAGGTGGCTCCGAGAGCCGAACAGAAGGCCTTCCAGACCTGGGAGATGAACTGGGGGCCACGGTCAGAAACAATGTCCACGGGAATGCCATGGATCCTAAACACTTATTTGACTAGTACATCCGCGGTTTCTTGGGCAGTGGGCAATCCAGGCAGAGGAATGAAGTGCGCCGCCTTGCTGAACCTGTCCACCACTGTCAGGATGGTGGTGTTGCCCTCAGAAGGGGGAAGTCCGGTCAGGAAATCCACCCCGATGTGGCTCCAAGGGTGACTGGACACTGGACACAGCAGACCAGCTGGGGCCTGGTGAGAGGCCTTGCTCCTGGCACAGGTAGTACAGGCCTTGACAAAACGCCTGGTGTCGGGGATCATGGAGTTCCACCAGAACCTTCTCTTGAGAACAGCCAGGGTGCGGGTAAAGCCGGGATGGCAGGACATGAGGGAGGAGTGAGCCCATTGGAGGACATGTGTCCGGGCGGCGGAGGGAACGTAAAGGCGTGTACCGGGATTGGACCTGGGATCGGGCTCATCACGTAGCGCCTTTTTGATGACGCCCTCAATCCTCCAGGACACCGAAGCAATGGTACAGGACCCAGGGAGGATGTTCTCCGGCGCCTCTCGCTCGGAACTGGCCATGAACTGTCGCGACAGGGCATCTGGCTTGACATTCTTGGAACCAGGGCGGTAGGTCAGAGTAAAATTGAACCTGCCAAAGAACAGGGCCCATCTGGCTTGGCGGGAGTTCAACCTCTTGGCCGTCTGTAGATACGCCAGATTCTTATGGTCGGTCCAGACCACAAATGGTTTCTCGGCGCCCTCCAGCCGCCAATGTCTCCACTCCTCCAGTGCTAGCTTGACAGCGAGTAGCTCACGGTTTCCCACATCATAATTCTTCTCAGCCGGAGACAGCTTACGGGAGAAGAATGCGCAGGGGTGTAGAAGGTTGTCAGTGGGAGAAACCTGAGAGAGCACAGCCCCAACTCCAGTGTCGGACGCATCAGTCTCTACGACAAACTGACAAGTGGGGTCGGGGTGCACCAGAAACGGAGCGGAGGAGAACAGTCTTTTAATCTTCTTGAAGGCGTTTTCAGCCTCAGGGTTCCAGCGGAATGGCATGGCAGTAGACGTGAGCTTGGTGAGAGGGGCGACGACCTGGCTGTAGCTCCGGATGAATCTCCGGTAAAAGTTTGCGAATCCCAAGAAGCGTTGCAGATGTTTCCGAGTGGCAGGCGTGGGCCAGTCTGTGACCGCCTGGATCTTCTTGGGATCCGCCCTGATTTGTCCCCTCTCCAATGTAAACCCTAGGAACTCGACCGTGTCGGTGTGGAACACACACTTCTCAGCCTTAACATAAAGTCTGTTCTCCAAAAGTCGTTGGAGAACCTGCATGACATGGCCTTCATGTTGGAGGAGTAAATCAAAATATCGTCCAGATGCACAAATACGTAGCAGCCCAATAGGTCCCGTAGGACGTTATTAACTAACGCCTGAAAAACAGCGGCGGCGTTAGTAAGGCCGAAAGGTATTACAAGGTACTCAAAGTGACCCAACGAGGTGTTGAAGGCGGTCTTCCATTCGTCCCCCTCACGAATGCGCACCAGGTGGTATGCGTTGCGTAGGTCCAGCTTGGTGAAAACAGTGGCATCGTGGAGTGGTTGGAAGGCTGAGTCAATGAGCAGTAGTGGGTATTTGTTCTTGATAGTGATATTATTTAGTTCTCTGAAGTCAATACAAGGACGCAGCGAGCCGTCTTTTCTGGACAAAGAAAAATCCAGCGCCCACAGGTGACGAAGAGGGGCGAATCAGACCGTTGGCTAGGCAATCCCGAATATATTTCTCCATGGCTTCCCTTTCAGGTTTGGAGACGTTGTTGAGTCGGCTTGAGGGAAGAGTGGAACCGGGTAGAAGCTTGATCGCGCAATCATAGGGTCTATGAGGGGGAAGTGTCTGTGCTTGCGTCTTGGAGAAAACGATGCGCAGGTTGTGATAAGGGGCTGGCATGTTTTCAAGAGACGGCTTGGTGTCTTGAGGTGGGGTAGGTGCGCCTCCGGCAGGTGCAGGTGCGGACCGAAGACAGGCTTAGTGACACTGGCGGCTCCAGGCTTGAATGTGTTGGGACTTCCAGTCAATGACGGGGTTGTGTACTTGAAGCCAGGGTAGTCCCAGAATGAGCGGTTCGTTGGGGGAACGGATGATGTGGAACTGGATGAACTCATGATGGTTGCCAGAAATGATAAGTTGGACGGGTTCCGTGACGTGGGTCATCCTGTAGAAAATCTTGCCGTCCAACGACCGAGCATTCTTGGGGTGGGGCAGTGGAAGGGTGGGAATGTCCAGATCTCTGACCATAACCTCGTCGATAAGGTTAACGCCCGCTCCAGAGTCTATGAGCACGCTCACTTGAACCTCCCTCTCAGGTAGCATGATTGTGGCAATGAGGGTAAGGCGAGTATCGCTCTTGGAGATCTTCTCCTGGTGGGTTGAAGACCTCACTCCCACGGATGACTCAGATTTCCTGGAACGGGCGGTGCACTGTGCCTGAGAATGCCCCAGCTTTCCGCAGTAGAAACATGCCCCGGTCTCCCTCCGACGTCTCCGTTCCTCGGGCGAGATCTTAACTCCAGCACGGGAAAGATCCATAGGTTCGACTACCCCATTCTGGTTCTCCTCCGTCAATGAGGCAGGTACCTGTCTGGGGTACGGCTGACCGGGCGGAATCGGTCTTTCCGTCCGGCGACGTCTGTAGCGGTTATCCAGGCGAATGGCGGCTCGGACGAGGGCGTCGAACTCCCTGATGGGTTCCTGATGGGCTAACTCGTCCTGGAGCGCCCCGTTCAAACTGGCCCGGAACAAGTCCGCAAGGGCCGAGTCATTCCAGTTGGTAGCCGCAGCAATTGTCCGAAAGACAATAGAATGGTCCGCGGCGCTCTTAAGGCCTTGGCGGAGGGCAATGAGTTGCTGTGAAGGCTCTTGGTCACTGGAGGCGTGCTGGAACACTTTGCGGATCTCCTCCGAAAAGATCACGTAGCTGAGAGGAAATGAACCTCCGGACCACACCGCAGTAGCCCAGTCCAAAGCTCTCCCCTTGAGTAGCCCCATCACGTAGCCAATCCGTCGCTCGTCAGTCGGATAGGTCAATGGCTGTTGTCGGAAGACAAAGTCACATTGCAATAGAAACGCCTTGCATCTCTCCGGCTCACCACTGAACCTCTCCAGGGGGGGCTGTTGTGGCTCCCGGAATTGCCAGGTTCCCATGGGGTTGGAGGGTGGGATAGCAGGCGGCTTAGCAGGTTGCTCTGGAGTGCGTGGTTGAACTGCAATGGCCAGTCTCCTCATCTCAGCGCACAACTCTTTAATCTCCTCCCGGAGCTCGGAAATCCCCTGGGCGTGCTGCTGCACGATGAGGCCTTGTTGTTGCAGGGCGTGGAACATGGCAGTTGAGTCAGCAGGGTCCATCGTGGCGAAATTGTTCTGAGACGAGTGTGTGCAGGTTGGACCCGTAATGCACGACTCAGAACACAAACTTTATAATAAATACCCGCAAGGGCTTTATTATGGGGAATTCCAAAAACGTAGTCACACAAGCAAAGTCCAAAAACCAATAAATCCAGCCAGACCAAAGATACAGTACCGAGGGAGAAGGCAGTCTCGAAGTCGGTATCCATGCAAGAGTTCGTTAACCAGAATAGCTGTCAGCGGAGCAGAAGTACAAAACAGGGAAAAAGCAAAGTTCGTAGTCGTGGGGCGTAGCAGGAGTCAGACCGAAGTCCTATCCGCGGGGCAGAGGTACAAACAGACAGCAGGCAAAACTCGTGGTCAAAAACAGGCAGTGGAAACAATAGGCAGGCAGTAACGATGGTCAATAAACAGGCTAGATCAATAACGGTGGTCAAAACAATGGAAAAACGCTCAAGAGTGACAATAGTAAACTAAGGCAGCAATTTCGCAACGAACAGACATGAACACTGAGCTTAAATGCAGGTGTAGACAGGTGCAAACATTTTAGCTTGAGAGCAGCAGGAAATTCACAACAGCTTGAGAAAATGACACGTAACGAGGCAATTAGTAAATCGTTAGTAGTTAACCTATCCTGACCTAGCGTTAGTAAATTAGTAATCAACATGCACGAGAAACGTAATGTAAACATGAACACATGGTTAGATAGTTAGTATTACCCAATCCTGATCTAATGTTAGTATATTAGTAACTAGACAAGGGAGAATGAAACAATTAGGGAAGCATGAGTGACAGCAAGAAAAGAAACAGCATGAACGCAATGCTGCGGAAAAACATGGAAATATGTATGCAAACAATGAACTGCATCGTAACATAAACAGAAAATAAACTGTGACAAACACTAAACATGAAACATGACATAAACATGACATAAACGTAACATCATACTTTTACACAAATAGTGTTTAAAGGCACAAAACCTCATCCTTTTACACAAATAGTGTTTAAAGCACAAAACCTCATCCTTTTACACAAAGAGTGTTTAAAGGCACGAAACCTCATCCTTTTACACAAAGAGTGTTTAAAGGCACAAAACCTCATCCTTTTACACAAAGAGTGTTTAAAGGCACAAAACCTCATCCTTTTACACAAATAGTGTTTAAAAGCACAAAACCTCATCCTTTTACACAGAGTGTTTAAAGGCACAAAACCTCATCCTTTTACACAAATAGTGTTTAAAGGCATGAAACCTCATCCTTTTACACAAATAGTGTTTAGACACAAAACCTCATCCTTTTACACAAAGAGTGTTTAAAGCACAAAACCTCATCCTTTTACACAAATAGTGTTTAAAGGCACAAAACCTCATCCTTTTACATAAATAGTGTTTAAAGCACAAAACCTCATCCTTTTACACAAATAGTGTTTAAAGGCATGAAACCTCAGCCTTTTACACAAATAGTGTTTAAAGGCACAAAACCTCATCCTTTTACACAAATAGTGTTTAAAGCACAAAACCTCATCCTTTTACACAAATAGTGTTTAAAGGCACAAAACCTCATCCTTTTACACAAATAGTGTTTAAAGGCACAAAACCTCATCCTTTTACACAAATAGTGTTTAAAGCACAAAACCTCATCCTTTTACACAAATAGTGTTTAAAGGCACAAAACCTCATCCTTTTACACAAATAGTGTTTAAAGCACAAAACCTCATCCTTTTACACAAATAGTGTTTAAAGCACAAAACCTCATCCTTTTACACAAATAGTGTTTAAAGGCACAAAACCTCATCCTTTTACACAAATAGTGTTTAAAGCACAAAACCTCATCCTTTTACACAAATAGTGTTTAAAGGCACAAAACCTCATCCTTTTACACAAATAGTGTTTAAAGGCACAAAACCTCATCCTTTTACACAAATAGTGTTTAAAGCCCAAAACCTCATCCTTTTACACAAATAGTGTTTAAAGGCACAAAACCTCATCCTTTTACACAAATAGTGTTTAAAGGCATGAAACCTCATCCTTTTACACAAATAGTGTTTAGACACAAAACCTCATCCTTTTACACAAATAGTGTTTAAAGGCACAAAACCTCATCCTTTTACATAAATAGTGTTTAAAGCACAAAACCTCATCCTTTTACACAAATAGTGTTTAAAGGCATGAAACCTCAGCCTTTTACACAAATAGTGTTTAAAGGCACAAAACCTCATCCTTTTACACAAATAGTGTTTAAAGCACAAAACCTCATCCTTTTACACAAATAGTGTTTAAAGGCACAAAACCTCATCCTTTTACACAAATAGTGTTTAAAGGCACAAAACCTCATCCTTTTACACAAATAGTGTTTAAAGCACAAAACCTCATCCTTTTACACAAATAGTGTTTAAAGCACAAAACCTCATCCTTTTACACAAAGAGTGTTTAAAGCACAAAACCTCATCCTTTTACACAAATAGTGTTTAAAGGCACAAAACCTCATCCTTTTACACAAATAGTGTTTAAAGCACAAAACCTCATCCTTTTACACAAATAGTGTTTAAAGCACAAAACCTCATCCTTTTACACAAATAGTGTTTAAAGGCACAAAACCTCATCCTTTTACACAAATAGTGTTTAAAGCACAAAACCTCATCCTTTTACACAAATAGTGTTTAAAGGCACAAAACCTCATCTGAGAGGAGTGTGTGCGGGTTGGACCCGTAATGCACGACTCAGAACACAAACTTGATAATAAATACCCGCAAGGGCTTTATTATGGGGAAATCCAAAAACGTAGTCACACAAGCAAAGTCCAAAAACCAATAAATCCAGCCAGACCACAGATACAGTACCGAGGGAGAAGGCAGTCTCGAAGTCAGTATCCATGCAAGAGTTCGTTAACCAGAGTAGCTGTCAGCGGAGCAGAAGTACCAAACAGGGAAAAAGCAAAGTCCGTAGTCGTGGGGCGTAGCAGGAGTCAGACCGAAGTCCTATCCGCGGGGCAGAGGTACAAACAGACAGCAGGCAAAACTCGTGGTCAAAAACAGGCAATGGAAACAATAGGCAGGCAGTAACGATGGTCAATAAACAGGCTAGATCAATAACGGTGGTCAAAACAATGGAAAAACGCTCAAGAGTGACAATAGAAAACCTCCTCCTTTTACACAAATAGTGTTTAAAGCACAAAACCTCATCCTTTTACACAAATATTGTTTAAAGGCACAAAACCTCATCCTTTTACACAAATAGTGTTTAAAGCACAAAACCTCATCCTTTTACACAAATAGTGTTTAAAGCACAAAACCTCATCCTTTTACACAAAGAGTGTTTAAAGGCACAAAACCTCATCCTTTTACACAAAGAGTGTTTAAAGGCACAAAACCTCATCCTTTTACACAAAGAGTGTTTAAAGGCACAAAACCTCATCCTTTTACACAAATAGTGTTTAAAGGCACAAAACCTCATCCTTTTACACAAATAGTGTTTAAAAGCACAAAACCTCATCCTTTACATAAATAGTGTTTAAAGGCAGGACGAAACCTCAAGAAGTACATTTAAAATGTGATCTTCCAAGTTATTCAAATTAGGGTTACAACATGTTTATACAACAGGTTTGGGGTTGAATATCACAGATACTTTTCTCATTCGATAAATACAGATGATTGCGGGCTGCTAGACGTTGCAATTCAGCATGAATGAGTTTTATTAGCCCCTTTCTTTTACAGGGGATAATTCACCCCAATCCAATATTTTTGCATTTTACTAAACCCACAACTTTTTTAAGGTTTAAAAAATATAAATATTTTCTAAGTTTGGGTGGTCTAGATATCATAGCTGCTGAGATACACCTGAGATACATCTTCTTGACTCAGCTGTCTGTTGTTACATTGAGAGATGGTTTTCCTGCACATGCGCGCGCACACACACACAGCACAGAATTGCCTCGGTCTCCCAGCGAGATTCAGCAGTAATCTCAGTCAGTATAGATTTTGTATTTCTGTACAAAGGGTGATAAATCAGCGAGTCAAAGCCACAAAAGCACTCGAGGTTTAAGTCCCCTGTTCTGAGTTTGCATTTGCCCAGCAATATCTGCTGATGTAAAAAGGCAGAAATGTCATAAATCAATGCAGAAATGCAGGTTCGGAACAGGACCTGAAAGCCCAGTCTGAGAGACTTCCAGTCTGCTGTAATTACAACACAGTGATAGCCCCACACTTAGAGAGACCGCCTCTCTGCTCTAATTACATCACAGTGATAGCCCCACACTTAGAGAGACCGCCAATCTGCTCTAATTACATCACAGTGATAGCCCCACACTTAGAGAGACCGCCAGTCTGCTCTAATTACATCACAGTGACAGCCCCACACTTAGAGAGACCGCCAGTCTGCTCTAATTACATCACAGTGATAGCCCCACACTTAGAGACCGCCAGTCTGCTCTAATTACATCACAGTGATAGCCCCACACTTAGAGAGACCGCCAGTCTGCTCTAATTACATCACAGTGATAGCCCCACACTTAGAGAGACCGCCAGTCTGCTCTAATTACATCACAGTGATAGCCCCACACTTAGAGAGACCGCCAGTCTGCTCTAATTACATCACAGTGATAGCCCCACACTTAGAGACCGCCAGTCTGCTCTAATTACATCACAGTGACAGCCCCACACTTAGAGAGACCGCCAGTCTGCTCTAATTACATCACAGTGATAGCCCCACACTTAGAGAGACCGCCAGTCTGCTCTAATTACATCACAGTGATAACCCCACACTTAGAGAGACCGCCAGTCTGCTCTAATTACATCACAGTGATAGCCCCACACTTAGAGAGACCGCCAGTCTGCTCTAATTACATCACAGTGATAGCCCCACACTTAAAAAGATTGGCATCTGATATTATTCCAAAAAAAATGGAAGAACTCACTTTGTCCAAAGTATTAGCTCCAGAACCTAGAAGCCAGAAATTCAAGTCTCATATCTTATCTTGTTAAGATTTATTTTATTCCATGTTTCAGGGATGCTTTGTGGTAAAAGTGGCTTTGATGTTGCTTTAACACTCAAACTTCGGTATCAGATACTAGAAGGAGCTCATATAAATGGAAAATGTACATTAAGGAAACTAAAATAAGAAATTGATATTGGAATAATTTTGATTATGTTATACACAGGCCCTACAGCGGGAGGATCTAACACTTGAATGTCTTTTTGTCTCTCTTTTTGTTGATTATTAGTTTTTATTATTTGTCTGTGTTTTGAATCTTTTGCCTTTTTGATGTTGATGCTTTATTTCTAGTGTCTGAATGTGTTTTGGTTCTTGGTGTACACAGGGTGTTGTAGGATATGTATGCAGTAATGTCAAAAAGTGTGTTTATCAAGGGTGCAGTGGGTTTAAATATCAGTATCAAATAGAATTTGATAATACAATTCAACAAGGTCCTTGACCGTACATTATTCGCTAAACTTCCAGTCAAATAAATATATATCACACTTACACACACATAAATTTAAACAGATTGTCAAAAGTAGGCTGTAATGCTAATCTTTAAGCATCTGAATAGATGAGGGAATAATAATAATATCACGGGCAAAAGTGTGAAATAGATTTATGCTGTCGATGTAAAGCAGGACTGTGGAGACTCCAGTTCTAGAGCTGCAGTGTCTGCTGGTTTTTGGACTTGGGGTGCATTCCAATACTCGAAAAATACCTCCTCCTTTCCTACACTACCACCTCCTCTCCTCCTTTTCTACACTACCACCTCCTCTCCTCCTTTCTTACACTACCACCTCCTCTCCTCCTTTCCTACACTACCACCTCCTCTCCTCCTTTTCTACACTACCACATCCTCTCCTCCTTTTCTACACTACCACCTCCTCTCCTCCTTTCTTACACTACCACCTCCTCTCCTCCTTTCTTACACTACCACCTCCTCTCCTCCTTTTCTACACTACCACCTCCTCTCCTCCTTTTCTACACTACCACCTCCTATCCTCCTTTTCTACACTACCACCTCCTCTCCTCCTTTCCTCCACTACAACCTCCTTTCCTACACTACCACCTCCTCTCCTCCTTTTCTACACTACCACCTCCTATCCTCCTTTTCTACACTACCACCTCCTCTCCTCCTTTCCTCCACTACAACCTCCTCTCCTACACTACCACCTACTCTCCTCCACTACCACCTCCTCTCCTCCTTTCCTCCACTACAACCTCCTCTCCTACACTACCACCTACTCTCCTCCACTACCACCTCCTCTCCTCCTTTTCTACACTACCACCTCCTCTCCTCCTTTCCTCCACTACTACCTCCTCTCCTCCTTTCTTCCACTACCACCTCCTCTCCTCCTTTCCTACACTACCACCTCATCTCCACCTGTCCTCCACTACCACCTCCTCTCCTCCTTTCTTACACTACCACCTCCTCTCCTCCTTTTCTACACTACCACCTCCTCTCCTCCTTTTCTACACTACCACCTCCTCTCCTCCTTTTCTACACTACCACCTCCTCTCCTCCTTTCCTCCACTACAACCTCCTATCCTACACTACCACCACCACTCCTCCTATTCTACACTACCACCTCCTATCCTCCTTTTCTACACTACCACCTCCTCTCCTCCTTTCCTCCACTACAACCTCCTCTCCTACACCACCTACTCTCCTCCACTACCACCTCCTCTCTTCCTTTCCTCCACTACAACCTCCTCTCCTACACTACCACCTACTCTCCTCCACTACCACCTCCTCTCCTCCTTTTCTACACTACCACCTCCTCTCCTCCTTTCCTCCACTACCACCTCATCTCCTCCTTTCCTCCACTACCACCTCCTCTCCTCCTTTCTTCCACTACCACCTCCTCTCCTCCTTTCCTACACTACCACCTCCTCTCCACCTGTCCTCCACTACCACCTCCTCTCCTCCTTTCCTACACTACCACCTCCTCTCCTCCACTACCACCTCCTCTCCTCCTTTCCTACACTACCACCTCCTCTCCTCCTTTCCTACACTACCACATCCTCTCCACCTGTCCTCCACTACCACCTCCTCTCCTCCTTTCCTACACTACCACCTCCTCTCCTCCACTACCACCTCCTCTCCTCCTTTCTTACACTAAGTTGCTGAGTTCATTGCCAGGACCAGTACTGGACTTCTTCAACGAGCCACAGGGGGAGGAGCCGGCCGTGTTCCCCTCCTTGAAATTGGTAGCTGATATGGAGGGCTGAGTGGAGGAGGAGGAAGGGAAACTGCTTTCTTTTGCCACTCCAAGCCTGGGACACTTTGAGGAGGTGGAGGGGAAGGCCCTTTATGCTGTGACAGTAAAGGTTAGAAACATCAGGGCTCTACAGGATGTTAGAGAGCATCAGTGGCAGAGGTACCTGACGGGTCACAGTATGGCAGGTTTTAGGTGGAGGGTGCTGTACAAGCTCCCCATCCCTAAGAGGTCAGGGGACCTGCAGTGGAGGGTAATACATGGGGCCTTGGCAACCAATACCTTTCTGTCCAAATTTGATAAAAATGTGGGAGAAGGATGTCCTTTTTGTAATCTGCCTGAAAGTGCAGTGCACGTATTTGCTGACTGTAGTCGTGTGTCTGCGGTCCTGGCTACATTGAACGTGCTCTGTGGGAGGATGGGAGTGTTTTTTCTGTGGGGCTGTATGTACTGGGGCCAAAGTATTCAAAAAGGATAAAGGAAAAAAGTGTATTGCTTAACTGTTTATTTGGGCAGGCTAAGTTGGCAATATGGCTCACGAGATGGAATAAAATAAAAGGGTGTGGGCCGGTAGACCCAATTTTATTGTTTAGGGGGTTGGTCTCTGCGCGCCTTAGGGCTGAGTATGAGTACTATGGGTTTATGAATGACCTTGATATGTTTCAGAGCATCTGGGGTGTGGATGGTGCTGTTTGCATGCTCAGGGACGGAGATCTATTTATTTGTATGTAATTGGGGCAGCAATGCTATGTATTTTTAGGATGGGTAATGGTCTTTATATGCAATGTAATATACTGTGAAGAAGGGGTGGGAGTGGGGGGGTCGTTTTTTACTTGTGTGTGTGTTTGGGTGGTGTGTGTGGGTGTGTGGGTGTAACTTTGCTGGTGAGTAGTTTTTGATATTGGTGATTAAAGGCTGTCAAAAGTCAAAGTCCTTTCTTACACTACCACCTCCTCTCCTCGACTACCACCTCCTCTCCTCCTTTCCTACACTACCACCTCCTCTCCTCCTTTCCTACACTACCACCTCCTCTCCTCCTTTCCTACACTACCACCTCCTCTCCTCCTTTCCTACACTACCACCTCCTCTCCTCCTTTCCTACACTACCACCTCCTCTCCTCCTTTCCTACACTACCACCTCCTCTCCTCCTTTCCTACACTACCACCTCTTCTCCTCCTTTCCTACACTACCACCTCCTCTCCTCCTTTCCTACACTACCACCTCCTCTCCTCCTTTCCTACACTACCACCTCCTCTCCTCCTTTCCTCCACTACCACCTCCTCTCCTCCTTTCCTACACTACCACCTCCTCTCCTCCTTTCCTACACTACCACCTCCTCTCCTACTTTCCTACACTACCACCTCCTCTCCTCCTTTCCTACACTACCACCTCCTCTCCTACTTTCCTACACTACCACCTCCTCTCCTTCTTTCTTCCACTACCACCTCCTCTCCTACTTTCCTACACTACCACCTCTTCTCCTCCACTACCACCTCCTCTCCTCCTTTCCTCCACTACCACCTCCTCTCCTCCTTTCCTCCACTACCACCTCCTCCTCTCCTCCTTTCCTCCACTACCACCTCCTCTCCTCCTTTCCTCCACTACCACCTCCTCTCCTCCTTTCCTCCACTACCACCTCCTCTCCTCCTTTCCTCCACTACCACCTCCTCTCCTCCTTTCCTCCACTACCACCTCTTCTCCTCCTTTCCTCCACTGCCACCTCCTCTCCTCCTTTCCTCCACTACCACCTCCTCTCCTGCTTTCCTCCACTACCACCTCCTCTCCTCCGTGCCCCGGAAACCCATCGTTGTATCCTAATCTTAAGTTGCTGATTAGATATTACACATTAATATATAAACCGCAATGTCAGGTACATTGTATACTGTACGTGCAACTACTTGTACTTCAAACGTACAGGCTGTACATACGTCTGTGTCGGAGACGAGTGGAAGAAAGGACGAGAGGAGGGAAGAATATTGGGAAGCACCCTTGGCTGCGTTTGGCAGCTTCAGACATAGGAGCCAGATTGTGCTCCAGAGCCTTGATTGTTTATTGTGTGACGCATACATTTATGCATATTGGATATCCTTTCTTATTCAGTCATTTAGCTGCAGATCAGCTCAGCGTTAGCCTCTGTGATCAACATTGTGTGCAACTGCTGACAGCAGCAATAATTTGTCATTAAGCTCAAGTTTTGACAGGATAAGACGAGACAAACAGACAAGACAACACAGAAGAACATAGAACAGGCACAGCAGTGTGAGGAGATGAATTTGAGAGGCAGAGGAAGAGATATAGGGGGGGTCACGCTGTGGAAAAAAGGCATGATTATTATAACACGGCATGCTACGCAGCGCACAGGGGGCAGTGCTTCTGTGCTGGGGAGGGAGCCGCACTTAATCTGTCAGGCATTACAAAACCTGCCCAGGCACAATGGAGGCTTTTCAAGGCTGGTCATTTCAGAGGAGACTATGAAAGAACCGTGACTTTCACAAGTCTGTCAAAAATCGCCATTTATTTCACGCTTGAGGACATACCGTTATGTTCTCGGTACAAGATGACTTGTATATCTGCCATTTCTTCAAAGCAACACAACTGTTGAGTGACTGATATTGCCTGTGGTTCATGGTGTAATGCTGTGTACAGTACAGGGATGCATACTGTTTTTGTAATGCAGTGTACAGTACAGGGATGCATACTGTTTTTGTAATGCTTTGTACAGTACAGGGATGCATACTGTTTTTGTAATGCCGTGTACAGTACAGGGATGCATACTGTTTTTGTAATGCTTTGTACAGTACAGGGATGCATACTGTTTTTGTAATGCTTTGTACAGTACAGGGATGCATACTGTTTTTGTAATGCAGTGTACAGTACAGGGATGCATACTGTTTTTGTAATGCTTTGTACAGTACAGGGATGCATACTGTTTTTGTAATGCAGTGTACAGTACAGGGATGCATACTGTTTTTGTAATGCAGTGTACAGTACAGGGATGCATACTGTTTTTGTAATGTTGTGTACAGTACAGGGATGCATACTGTTTTTGTAATGCAGTGTACAGTACAGGGATGCATACTGTTTTTGTAATGTTGTGTACAGTACAGGGATGCATACTGTTTTTGTAATGCTGTGTACAGTACAGGGATGCATACTGTTTTTGTAATGTTGTGTACAGTACAGGGATGCATACTGTTTTTGTAATGTTGTGTACAGTACAGGGATGCATACTGTTTTTGTAATGCTGTGTACAGTACAGGGATGCATACTGTTCTTCATCTGCATGTATTAGGAGCCCTGAAAACATCGGGGTCATTCATTCATTTCATGACACATTTCCATCACTTTCCAGCGAATAAGAAAATCAGCTGTGTTTTCATAGATGAGGACATATTAAATTATATTTCAATATTTAGTTAATTTAATTTGATATAGGTTTGCAGTGGGGTCCTTTGGTATATCCATGCCTGCAATTACCTCCAAGTGAATGAATTAGACTGGATGTATTCGATTAAATTATACTTATTGTCCTTTGGAGACAAAATAATTTTAGAAATCAATTTAATTGTAAGGGATTATTAAAGTGCTCATAACTAGGGGTCATGTGCGTATGTATGTATGTAATCCTGCACACGTCATTAGTGTGTGTGCGGTGTGTGTGTGTGCGTGTGTGTGCGTGGTGTCTGTGCGCATGTGTGTACGTGTGTATGTGTGCATGCGTGTGTGAGCTTGGTATGTGTGCATGATGTATGTGTGTGTGTGCGTGCGTGCGCGTTTGTGTGTGTGTGAGCTTTGTGTGAATGTGTGCATGCATGCATGTGTGAGCTTTGTGTGTGTGTGTGTGTGCATGCGTGTGTGTCTGTGAGCTTGGTGTGTGTGCTTGTGTGTGTGTGTGTGTGAGTGCATGTGTGTGTTGCACATTCATCCAGTGAAAACACACTGTGCAAAGAGGATTTAATTTAGTCTTCCGTCCTACACTCTTCCGTTCTTGCATCCATATGTATATTTATAGTTGTAACATTTAAAATAGATCTATTCCACTCAAAGAGGAACCTCCTGGTTGGGCATTTATGAAGACAGTTTAAAGCAATAGTTCACTTTCTGTTTTTCTTAATACTATTTCAGTATTGCTTTTGGAGTTACATGACGGGTATTTTTAAATGTATTTGTTTATTTCTGTGGTTAATTATTGGACTGGTTTATCTTAATTGAAACTGGTTTAGTTTCAATTAATTTAGAAACCTCTATACAAGCCTGAAAAACAGGATCTGATCAATCAGAGTGAGATAAGGTTCTGATTAATCAATCAGAGAGTGAGATTAGGATATGATTAATCAATCAGAAAGTGAGATTAGAATCTGATTAATAAATCAGAGAGTGAGATTAGGATCTGATTAATAAATCAGAGAGTGAGATTAGGATCTGATGAATCGATCAAAGAGTGAGAAGGAAAACAAGGACCCGTGTGACAGGATGTGGGAGGAGGAGCCAGTTGCCACCTCTCCACCTAGCTTGCAGATTTCACACATGGAATTGGTCCAGATTGTCCTGCCCATAGCGGATATAGAATAAACTGATAAAGTCAACCAGAATTGTTTTTGGAATTAATCAGTTTGAATGGCCAAAAACAGTGTTAACAAAGATATTTTTTTCAATTCAGAAATTACATTTTTAAAAGCATATTTCTGAAATTAAGCTGATCATATACTCCTCTCGTCAAATTCTTTTGATTAGTATAGATTTATTTGTTTAATGCAACAAATTTTAAATGCAAACTATAGCTGTTTCCACTAAAATTGTTGTTCCGTGAATTCAGTCAAGTTTAGTGTATTTAAAGCAAACAAATGGCCCAGATGACTGCTCTTACTGAGGGCTATTGAGTTTTCCCACTGAGATTTTACTTCAGAGAAAGCTTTGGATTGGGGGCCTCTAGAACTGTTCATCTTTGGTCTGAAATAACAATTTTGCTCTTTTTTTACCAGGTTCAAGATTGACAGATAAGTTGATACATTACAATAACGTATGAACCAATGACAACCAGCTGAAGAAACACTGTCCAACGGAACTCACTATAGAGGAAGATCAAACATTGGGGTTCTAAAATATTCCTGTTATTGTAAAACCATTGGAATCCTGAGAACAGCAGGTGTACGTGTCATTTTGATTATTTTTTTAAAGTAAGTGTTTATTTTGCTCTTTATTTTGTGTGCATGTGAATTTTGTGAAAATGTGCCTATACTCTTACATTTACACACAATCTGAGCAGAATCATATTGATGTAAACATTATTTCGGGTTTAAGAGCAGACTAAAAACACCCCTGAATATTGTATTGGGACATTTTTTTTGTTCTAAACTATAAATAATGATTTCCTGGGTACAGTATTTTAGACATGTCAGACATACTGTATGTAATGTGTGTCCAGAGATACATTTTCTGTTTCTGTCCAGTATATAAAAACATTCTTAGATGTCAATAATCTTTTCTTATTGTATATGTATTTGTAATTGTTATACAGAAAAAAAGTTGGTTACACTTTCTGAAGAAAGCAGTTCTGCGCTGCAGAAAACATATTTATTAAATTCCATGATGT